>JAQFVV010006199.1:4641763-5241763 GCA_028023455.1 Epiperipatus broadwayi
CTTGTTGAATTATTATCTAATATATAATATCTCTTTTATTTTAATATCTATAATTTTAATTTTTTAAAACTTTTATCTTTATATCACTAATTTATATTTTTATTTAATACTACTAACTTTATCCTTCCTCCTCTGCTTTAATTAAAGTGACTTTTTTTTTTTCAAATTTTCTATCTTTTTATTTCTTTAAAACAACTCCCTCTGTTATCAATTTTATAAAATTTATAATTCTATTTTAAAAACTTAAAAACTTTTATATTTATTAACAACATTTACATACTTATTCTTATATTCGAATAATATAAATACATAACCATCATTTCACATATATATGTAAAAACACATATATATATCAAAATATACACATATATCCCCTACTTACATATATAGATATATAGATCCACATCACCCCTAGACATATATATAAAAATACCATACCTACATCTATATATACATTTATATAAATTCCTTACAGTCGAAACTGTAACAAAATAAAGAAGTTTTTTAAGAAAATTTGTTTGCATTGTAGTGTATATGAAAGGAGTATTATAAGCAATATATATATATGAATATATGCAAAGAAAGTGAACGAGAAGAATAAGAGAATATAATGGATTTATTTTAATTAATGACACTTCAATTTTAAATTTTATTAGATATGGAAAAATTTTCAAGTCAACATAATTGCTTGCTAATTTCTATAACATATTAATTATAAATTTAAATTAATATATATTTATTATTAACTTGTTTTTGTATAAATGATATTTATTATTTATAAGTCATTAACAAATCCTCTCTTAATTTAGAAGATTTTAAGTTATCAAATTGTTTTTTTTAATAAGACTTGAAATTCTAATAGATAATTAATTCTTTTTTAATAAAATAAAAAAAAATCTTATGCCCTATTCAATAGTGACATCTATCTTTTCTACAGTATGATTTTAAAATAACAATCTTTTTTTTTTTTTTTCATCTGTATTGTTAGATTGATTGTGTTATATTTTTGATATTCTTATCAAGATACAGTGTTAAACATGTAAAGAACTCTATGACAAAATCTTTATTAGAAAATGATGTATAAAGTTTGTTTATAAAATTAAACAATAAAAAGCATTTATAACGTAAATGCTTTCAAATTTCCATGACTATTATTTTTATTTAGTAGTATTCGTCTAGAAAATACTGCCAGAACAAAAATTGCTTAGTCACTTTAAACTATTTAGCTTAATGATCTGGAACTTCAAATATTTAAATAATTGGGTCCAAAGTATTGTATAATATTCATGAACTATGCTAAGAAGACCTTATGCTATACTTTGATTATATTCAATTCTTTTTAAAAATAAAGTATTACTTGGGTGAAGCTCTATAATGAATATTTTTATTATTAAGATCTAGATGCAGTGCTCTCAGATCCAAAGCTCCTCACTGACGAAGGCCACAAGCCAGAAACTAGTCTGGGGATATTGGATGAGTAGGCATTAGATAGGGATTTTATGCACAAGCCTTCTGGCATCCATTGATTACTCTGTTTAGCACAGGTGGCAATACTGTATGGAGAGTTTTGCTCTGTTTATTATTATCTTTATATTGATTAACACAAATTATTTTAGTTTTTATTCCGAGCATGGAATAGTTTCATTTTTATTCATCACACAATGTTATGTTACGTATTTAGCTTTTTTTATAAAACTGTCGGCTATCTAAAAAAAAATCCAAATTCTTACATTTTAAAACTTCAAAAATATGGAAACTAATACACTAAACATCATATCATTAGGTTTTTTACCATCATTTTGCCAAAGGTTCACTTGGAACTAGTTTTGAATTTACAATAACTGTACATATTATTGGTGCCTTGCTTAATAATATGATCCAATAATTTTTTTTCTCTCTATTTTCAAATCAAGAATATCTATTATTTTATATGTTCAATGAAAATTAAATCTAAGCACATATATTTACATAATAAAATCTTTCATTTTAATTTATTTCCTATTCTTAATATTATTATATCCTCTCTTATAATATATATCCTGATCATATATTAAGATGGGTGTTTATGAACGTGTTTATATATTTGTTTCAACTTAAATTGTTTTTGCAGCTGATTTTATTTAATTATAGTATAGTCATTTTTATTTTTACTAATGAACTTTACTATTTTATTTATATACTGATACAAATCTGTGCATTATCAATAATTTGAATTTTGGAATTTGTTGACCTTTTCTTAACTTATAGTAGTTCTATTTTTAGAACATTTATAATATTTGAAATATCTTGAAAATTTATTCCTAATAATAATTTATATATGTAGTGTTTAATCTTTAACAAAATTTAATTTTGTATTTTTTTGTAGCTGATTAGTTTAGAAAATTATTTTATTGGGGGATAGAGTGGGTGATAAGATAATGAGCAAAGGAAAACAGATCATTTTGGTGACTGAAATAGTTCTGTTCTATTCTTCCATTATTTTATTCTAATTAACTTATCTTGAAAAGAATACAGATTAAAAGGAATGAGATTTGTGATATTATTTATTTGAAAATATCATTTTTAACAAGTAAAATATTATCATTTTTATTTTTTAAAAAAATCGATTTTGAATCTCATCTTTCAATCTATTTTTTAAATTCTGTTCTTTTGACTTTTTATTTATTATTTAATTAAAAGAATGAGCACAACTTTATTTTTTAACCAAGAATTTTCAACAATCTTATTCTGCTCTTTGAATAATGAAAGAAACTTGGGATTTTTTTTTTCTGATTTCAGGCAAACTTAGGGGTATTTTTTTTTCACATAGCCAATTCTTATTCAAATTATGTAGCCATCCAATTATTATTGCTTATAGAATAAAAGTCTCAAGTTTGTATTAATATGATGAATGACTTATTGCAATGTTTAAACAAAATCTCTGGTTAGGAATATGTCATACGCCTGCAGGCATTGAGCCTACAGTTTATCTTTAAAGAAGTAGAAAAGTGTAAAAAATTAAAGATTGAGATGGATATTTGATAGAGAATGGAATTGCAAACATTTATATTATTAATAATTTTTATTAGTCATTAGACTAGAGATTCATTTAATGAATAATATTTCTGTAATTCAAATTTTCACTATACCACTCTCATGCAAGGTAGGAACTGGTATCCACTTTTAATAACTTGTGGAGTGGTGTAATCGCAAACATATGATTAAAAATGTGAAAAGGCTGTATGATCCCCAAGGTGCACATTTCATGTTGAACCAATGCTCATTAGTTCACTAGATCACATTCTCTTACAAAATTTCTTTATCATTGTTCAGTATATATAGATGGGAATTACTACAGTTTAATTGATGTCAAACTTTTTGCCCTCACAACTTTAACACAAATCACTTATTGGAAGTATATTAATAATTTTTATTAGTAATTCATTAGACTAGAAATTATCCATTTAATGAATAATATTTCTGTAACTTAATTTTCATTATACCATTTTCATGCAAGGTAGAACTGGTTTCTATCCACCTTTAATACCTTGTGATGTAATCATAAACATATGACCAAAGACATGAAAAAGATGTACCCAAGATGCACATTTCATGCAGAAATATTATTTATTAAATAGATAATCTCTAATTTATTGAATTAATAATAATAAAATATTAATATACTTCTATTAAGTGGTTTGTGGCAAAGTTATGAGGGCAGGCAGTAAGTTTGACACATCAATTAAACTATAATAATTTGCTATCTATCTATATTGTAACCATCCGTTTGCCCTATCATCTACCTATCATGCCGAACCCGTTGCGGCACTATAAATTGTAACCGTAATTGTGTGGTCCCAACTACATAACGTAAGTGCGCTAAGAATCTTAACTTCGATCACTGATCAATTCCCGCTGCACATTGTCAGCTATTAAGAGCTGTATCCAAAAGCATATCATGCTATCTATTTTATGCACCAAAGACCACAATCAACATCTGGAGCAACTTACCACAGACCAAACTAATGATCTAACATAAACTTTTTATGATTTAATTTGATCGCAGCCAGGGTGTACCGCGAAGAACTATCATAGTAGTATGATAAAATACATTAAACAAATTATAAGTGTAATGTTATTATTTTTCAAACCTTAATTTGCGATTTTTATTGTATGAGACCCGATGGCCGACCATGTACAAGATGGCATAATTTGTGGAATTACATAAGATTATGAAATTTTAAACCATCTATATGATTTCTAATACAAATGCTAGTCCAGGTAAAGCTTTGCAATAAATAAACATAAATACTTGGGTTCTTTTTTTTATAGTTTACTATATTACTGAGACTCTTATTATACTGACAAATGACAATTTAAAAACGTTAAGTAAATATATTCAATCATGTCATTATTTGGTAAATCTGTTTACAAGTTTAATAATTAATTTGTATTGTATACTAGAATCAACTACGCAAAGCCAAAATGATGGAAAAGGTAAATGGGATTTTATTGTACCTTACACATCATAAACTACCAAAGACGAAAAGCATCCAAATGTTTTCTCAAAATATCACTAAACTCTTATATCATGTTGACGATAGTATGTACTTCAATGTATGCTCTATCCAAGGTTTATGATTTCTGATTTTATGAATGACACATAGCAACGGCACAGTAAGTTTAATTATAAATCAACTTTTATTTACAAATTTATGAATAATAAGTAATTAATTCCAATGTTATAATTAAAGACATAAATAAACAAATAAAATAAATAAATTATAATTCCATCGACTTTCTTCAATAACATCTCATAGGTACAGTTTTTAAAAACCTAATCATACCTTATATTTCAATTTGATATAATGAATATTGAGAAAATTATACTAAATTCAGCATCAACTCATGAAATATTTAACGTCATTTCCAGATTCAATAAATCCCTACCGTAAACTTATAATAATATAATAAATAATATTATATCTGTAGGATTTAGCTATAATGCAATCATTAAATAAAGTGAAAATTTAAACTTACATTCCGGTAAATAATAATCAACCAACAGTTAATTATTATGAAGTAACTTGAATAGAATGTCCTGCTACAATTTGATGATCTAACTTATAAATTATGCTTACAAATGAAAGAAGATGATTTAGCAGATTAACTAGAATACTTTGCCCAACTTATATCTATGAAGTAAAACATATTCCTGTGGATGCATTCATCTACACGTAGGAATTAAATAACACTAAACGTTTTGTGTATTCATACACCATCATAAAGTAATACGTATAATCACACAATTCCGCGGATTAACCACCAGCGCAGGAATGTGTGTAAAATACAAAAATGGCAATTAAGTAATCTGCGGATTAACCACCAGCACAGATTAATGCCTTTTAACATTCTAAAACAACATTACTATTTACTTCACATTAAAGTGCAAAATCATCCCCCTCAGTTATTCTGACCATTCAGAAAACGCTGACACTTTAGCAAATGTGGGTTCTTGCATAATAAATGTTACGCTAATCAGGACAACTAATGTACTAACTTATCTTGCTTAAAATAAAACATATGTAATATAGTATAAGTAATATTAGTATAGGAATATAAATCTGGAAAGACTCACAAAATACCTCATAAAGATTGATACATCTCATGAATTCATTTAGTACTTTTCAAGCTTTTTCGCAAGCGCTATTCTCTTGAATAAATATTTTATTCAACCCCTATTAATTTAAACTTAATAAAATATAACTTATGAACTTCACATGCAAGTTCATATAACGATAAAATTAAAGTAATGCATTATTCATCAAATACATAAAATTTAACAGGTGTGTGTGTATGATATAAATTAAATGTATAGCATTTTATAGTTCAATACATGAATTTTAGCAGGTGTGTGTATCACAAATTGGATTGTATAGCATTTTATAACTCCAAATATGATCCGTGGAATCCATGTACGATGTGTCGAACAATAAATATACGAAGTAATAGCTATAATTATAGTTAAATTCCATACATGCAATTTTATCCATTTGTATTAGTTATTATAATCACTATTAGATTAACGATTTTACGTGGCTCCATAAACATGAAACAATTTCAAAACATGACACGCAGAATTTAAATGAAAATGTTTTTCATAAGTTATTAATCTCTACATTTCTCTATTAAAAATGTTCCAAGTTTATCACATCCATGCTAATATTTATTTATCCACGCTTAAATCTAGGAATACCAATTATAGCAATTAATTCAATCATTCCAAACTGACGATAAAATTAGAAAATAGCTTTGATTAATTATTTGAAGACTATTTATTATCCAAATGTTAAACAAATTAACTAGCAAATATATTACTGGCATTGTAAAGTTAAATATCAATCAATACTATATTTTTATTAGAATTAGAAACGGAAATATTAAACTATGTTGATAACTTTAACATTTTACTTTAATTTAAACTTCTTCTTTTTTAAAAAGCAAATTTTCATATTCATAAAACTTCTGTAATTAAAATACTTATTTAATTTTTCCAAATTGTAGAATAATAAACATTTTAAAACATACCAAACTCTTGCAATTAATTCTTTTAAACTGGGAAGCTCCGACATTTTAAAAATGTAATATTGGAAAATTTTTACCGGTGATTTGATCCACTTGGCCAGCCGACTTGAACAGACTTTTAAATTTAGCAATTCATCTTATAATTAAATACCACTATGTTATTTTTACGTTTATAGCAAATTTTGTGGTAATCCGTTTACTTGTTAACTATTTTAAAATAAGCTTATCAAATTTACACCATTTGCCTTTACCATTTTCTTTTCTTTCTCCCTCCAAAAGCAAACTAACAGACGATCTTCTCTTAAATTCGCGCTCTTTTCTTTTTTTACATTGAGACGCATACGTAATTACTGTATTTATTTTTAATAATTAATATTTAATTGAACAAATGGTTTTTTAATTCAATGGAAATAATAATTTAAGATCATTTTAAACAAATAAAACAAAATATTATTTTTAATAATATTTTACCAAATTTTTATGTGTTGTCAAATTTTTAAAAAGTTAAACGTTTTGATATGAGTTAGTATATGGGAAGAAGCAAATTTAAATTTATTAAAATAATATAAGAGAGTAATCTGTTCAAAGTGCAAATCAAGCCAATCAAATCACCAAAAGAAGAAAGAGAAATTTTTATACTAGGTACATCAATTAATATATTTTATACTAAAATATATGGTTACAATATATATACACATACATACAGAATAGTGATAAAGATATGTGTAAGAGAATGTGATCTGGGCCAACTGATAAGTATTGATACATCTTTTTCACATGTTTTTGATCATATATTTATAATTACACCCCTCCACAAGGTATTGAAAGTGGATAGAAACCAGTCCTTACCTAGTGTGCAAGGTGGTGTAGTGAAATATTATTTATTAAATTTATATTACTAGTTTCATTAAATTAAATTAAACACAATAATATAATGAAACATTTGTAACAACTTTATCTATTATCAGTTTTTTTTTCAATTTCAATTATAAATTGATACAATTGTATGTTAACAAAAATGTGAATTTTAGATCTCTTTTCTTAACTTATATTAATCTATTCTTAGAAAAAGGTTTTTCATTCATATAATTTGTAATAGATTATTACAATAATGTTAATTAAAGATGGTGGCAACAAATTTTCTTGTATTAGCATCATTTTTTAGTGATCATTGACTAAAATTTGATATCTTTGTTCACACTTTGCATATTAATAATTGATAATTCATATAATTATCTTTCTATCTATGCCACTTGGAGAATGCAGTTTGTTTGTTTTTTTAAATTTACAATACAAAATATTGCTTTAAGACTTGAGATAATATTTTAACATAAAAAAATTCAAGATCTGCTGTGCTTACCTTGTAATTTTTATCTAAATTTATTAATTTAAAAAGTTAGCCAAAAAAGAAAAATACTTATTCTGTTTAGTAATTGATATAAAAATATTTTAAGCTAAAATAATTACAATGTAATTTAATTTAATGTTATGTTAAAAACAAGTTACTATTATGAACTATAATGCAAAAAATATGGATAGCAAATTTAAATTCTGCAACTAATAAAACAAAAGCTCTTAAGTAGAAAATATTATTTTAAGTTTTACATCCAAAAGTAGAGGGAGAGGGGATATATGCCTTTTATTTATAATCCTTATTGAACTGGTGAATATAATATCTAATACTGAGGGGGTAGTGACATTTTATAAATTGTAAATAAATCCTAATTGGTGTAAATATTATAAATTTCTGTAAATAAGAAATAAAATTAAAAAATGTAGATTATTTTTCCTCTAGCATTTAACTCTTATATTTATTTGCATAGGTTCATATATACCTTTGACTATTTAATTTTTTTATACATTTAATTTTAACATTTTCATTTCTATTGGCTTTTTAGCCAATGAATTGTTTGAATTTATATTGTGTGCATAATCTAATCTTAACATTATATCCATAATGTCTTTAGTTTTATATATATATTAGATAATTACATTATTTTCTGTAAATTATTACACTATTATTCTTTACAAAAATGATAGTATTCTTAAAATTGGCAAACATCTTTCAAACATTTTTCACAGAAAAGCACTGAATTAAAAACAGTACTGAGACTGGGAAGGGTTTGGAGTTGCTCTTTTTTTGTATTTATTTTGTAGCTAAAAATAGTAGATACCCATTATTGATCAATAATTGGATGACTATATGGATTTATCATAGAATAATTATTTTTAAAAAAATACTAAGCTTGCTAGAAACTCTAAACTACTGCTACAATCAAATTCAAATGTCATCTAAAAAAACTTGATTTCTGATAGTAATTGTAGGTGTTTCATTTGCTTGAAAGCAATCATTTTTAAACTAAACTGTCGACAAATACACCGTCTTTTTTTTATGTGATAGATAGATTCCATAGAAAACCCACATTAAAATAATCGCACAAAAATAGACATAACTTACCTTGAAAAATCTGAGATATTCCATAATTTTCAAAAATTCGCATAAAACCAAAGCAACAAGGTAAAATTACTTTAAAATTCATATATTTAAAAAAAAAGGAAATAAAGTATGACTAATAAAAAATTTCAAATATCTGAAAAAAATTGATACAAGACAAACTTTTTTTACTTTTTTTATTAACTATTTAATTTTATTCAAACAATATGTGTTAATGTGTAATTTATTTTAAATTTTTTCATACATATTTTAATCATTATTGCTATTTGACAATATGCGGTTCGTTTGTGAACTGGTAAGACATCAGTTTCGTCACAAGAGGAAGTACAATTATGCCAACTTACAGTCTCGTGCTGTGTTCATAGTTTTCTGTCGACAATGTAATCTGTAATTAAACTTTTGAGACGATTTTACTAATTGTTTATGAAGCTCACAATATTTAGACTGCTATGTCTAGCTGTTAGAGAATGCACTTCCACGAGTGCAACTATATTGTAACAGAAAGATTTGTACATTCATGCAACAAAATCCAGAGTTTTTGGCAAATTATACCAAGGCTAATCTAGATGAGAGGTTGAGATCTCGAATCTGATTGCACATCAGCTCCTTCAACAATGCTCCAAGATTTACTACCCTATGAATGACATATATGAGGCTACACTCGGACTCTTCTAGTTCGCGTGCCGGCAGTAGAAAAGGATGGAACACGAGATTCAAGGAATTAATGACTCAATTACTATATAAATAACTAAACACACACACACACATTTATGGTACTCAGACAACATATATGTGGACTTAAACTAACATGATATTTTAGAATATTTAATTGAATGGTAACGAACTATGAATAAGACACTGAACCTGAATACATTTTATATATATTTATTAAAAGAAATCAATACTAACAATAGGGTATGAGGTTACATAGCAGGTGTTTAATGGTGAGTGGATGGGTACAAAATCTCATCTCTACACTTTATACATTTTTATCAATTAATTGTCACTCCATTAATTTGGTTATCTATGGTTAATATGCCTGACTTATGCCATGCCATGCCAAGGTTAAACGTACAAGAATGACAATATTAATTATAACTTATTTATTAATATTATATAATGAGCAATAAGTATGCTCCCTATGTAGATCATATATATAAACTAGATCTGGAGTTCAGATCAATGCTGAACTGAATAATATAAATGAAGATGAACTGGCGCTTTGCAGCGGAGCTTCCGAGACTATGGTGCTATATAAACTAAATAATGGTTGCAATTAGAATGTGCAATTACTCAGGGGATTCAGTACTAAGTACTCAGTTCCTGTGGACCATATAACTTTCTATCATAAAATACATGAATGTTTAGTTCGGGTGATCGGAGCAACTTATAAAAACAATCTGGACTCTTATGTTCCAGTTCTAAAAAGAGAAAATGGGATAGCCTTTAAAACCAAAGCCCATTTTGAAAAGAGAGCTGTCCAAACAAGAGTAATGGTGTGGCCCTTACACCAAAGCCCATTCTAATAAGAAATACATATAGCAAGGCATAATGCACAGATGTCCTTCATAAAGACACATTCGCAACCCTTTCCAAATATCAAGCATTGAAATTAATCAAATGCTAAATCTTTAGTTTTGATCTGTGAAACTACCATATGCCCGTTTATAAATTAGCATACTTAAACATTCTAAAAGAGGTTAATTAAATTATTTAGTTTACAGTTAAATCTATATAGTTTATGATAATAAACTAAGGAGGAATAAACATATTTATGACTTATCTAGTTACTTATAATATGCTTCAAAATATCATTCTTCCTATTATTTAACTAAATGCAATCATTTAACATGCAAACCTGAATTATACTAAGCTAAAACATAGTGGCTGAACATACATAAAAGCAGATTTTCGGACTGGAGATTTATTTATGTGATAAAAAGCAATTTAAGATTATCTGAGAGAGTCTAATTATCTCTCTACCATTATAATATTTAATAATCTCTGCTCTGAAGGATGGCATAACATAATTAATGAAATATCAAATAAAGTAATGAAGGCATATCTGCAGATTGGATAGATTAAGAATAATAACTAAAATAGTTATCATGATTAACAGAAATATTATTGGTTAACTTTTAATTAGACAAGATTTTACATTATTATTTTTAAACAAGGGTACATTAAGATATTTAAACCAATAAGTATAGATTCATTACAGAGTTTTAATTATTAATAATAATTTTAGTTTCATAGTTTGTGCACATTTATAGTATAGCTAGTTTTAGAAAATTATAGAAATGATTTATTAAAACTTAGTTTAAGAGCTCTGCAGAAGATTAATTACCTATCATCTTCATGCTGAGGTGGCTTGCTTGGCGTAGGCACTAATATTCACTGATGGGCTGCTTCATTCTTGGTGGCTTCTTGGAAGGCGGTTGTTTTGAATTCTTTCCATCTCCTAGACCAATTTCTCCATGAGGAAGAAGGCATGATATGTCTTCTAGCCCGGGTCTTCATCATCAATTTTGGTATAGCGCCTGGCTATATGTGATCACAATTAAAGAGTTAGCTAATTTTGAATTAAAACTGGAGGTTTTTATAGAACAGTACATTTTTATAGTCAGCATAAATTTTAAGAAGAACAAAAGATCTGGAATAGCTATTGACAAGTGGTGCCAGGTTAATGATTTTGTCTTTGCCTTTTTGAACTTTATTTTTAAATCTTTAAAAATCTTCAGCTCTCAGTTTACAATTTAATGAGAAATATTTCTAAAAAACCAATGATCCTGATTCTCTCTTTTTTTAAAGAGATTTAAGCTATCAACATTTTGTTATATGTATAAGACAGACATCCCTGAATTTATGATTTATATGCGATTACCAACAATTCTGTTAATTAAATAACTTAAAAGATAACTTAGAAATAATTTAGAAAATCTGTAATGTTTACTAAATCTATCACATTACAGTTCCCTTCGCATATATACATAGGTGTGCTCTCACACATACAACGATGTTTACCACTTATTTTAATTTTATTAATTTTAAAAGGAACTGCATATACATTATATGCATACAAACATTAATTAATATGTCTATTAGATGTGTGCACAGATACAAATACATGTAAATATACACTACATCTCAAAAAAATTATTGTAATGTTATATATGGAAGTGTTTGAACTGGGGGAAAAGATACTACTATGGAAAATATCAGGTGAAACAGGATGATAAATAAATTATACTGTTTTAATATATATAACACTCTTCCACAAGTGTGTTAATAATGACTAATGGTTAATTTTTTTTTATGCACATATATACATAGAGAAACTTTTAGACAGAAAAAAGTTACAAGTAAAAATAGTTAAAAAATTTTAAAGATCTATTCTTTTTAAGTATTTTTTAAATATTTTTACTTGTAACTTTTTTCTGTCTAAAAGTTTCTCCATGTATATATGTGTACAAAAGTGAATACAAACATACACATACATAACACAGACATATAACTATTTAGCTCTCTTTGGAATTTAGTTCATAATTCGTGTCATTAACAAGAAAATGATTTTCCAATTGATTAGAAAGTTGAAGACTTTCTCAAATCATTTTTGCTGTGAAACAAACAGGTTTCTGTTTTATCTTTTTGTAAATCTTCTACGGTATCTAAATTTATTGTCTAACCTTTTTTAACAGGCATTTAAAGTATGTAAAATTTAATGTGAGTACACAAAACGGGGAAATCCCAATTTTAAGTGAAATATTAACTTCTTTTTCGCATAAAAGAAAACTACATAAAACGATATTAAGAAGAAACATGAATCGTATAACTTCAAAATTGCATTAAAAAAATCTACACATAAAGACTCAGGTGTATTTTTATAGTTTCTAATAGTAATATTGATATGATTAATTTGATGTATTTTTTGTTGTAGTGGGGTTTTTTTTTTTTTTTATAAAATATTTAAAAGCTTCATTAATATTTATACTGTAGTTAGATATTAACAGAAATTGTTTGATTTCATTCACCACACTTTTTGGGGGCAACTTTGATTTTCTACAGCAACCTTGTAAGCTGTTTCAAGCAGTACAACTGGTTCCATTTCCCCTAAAAGATAACAATTTCTCATTCCAACTTTTTTAGCCATTATAAAGATTGACAAATATGCAAAATGCACTTTATAAAAAAATTTGCTGCATGCGCCCACAGTTTTGGCAAATTCCCAGAAGAGATAGCTAGAAGCAGAGAACATGTATTACTCATAACTACTAGGGAATGGTTCTGATTCTTTTTTGACCCTCGTAATGAATATATAAATAAATATAAATGTAGTTTTTTGTATTTGAATAATAAATGTACATTTTTATACACGGAAACATAAAACATCCCTTGAAAATAAGCTTTAAGACATCTTTTGATTAAAAATTAATATAAAACCTGGATTTATTTTTGGAAAACAAGGTAAATAATTTAATTGAGGTAATCATTATGATGAAATATTCTATCATTTAACTAATGCCACTAACATTTACAGAAATCTCATGTTAAGGGTTACCATTTATGGAATAGGTATTGGCTCTAAACATTAAAGAAGCCAACTAAGTATGACTATTAACTTTTCACTGTTTTTTTTTTTAAGATTAACCTTTGTGACGTCCAGTATTTTATTGGCTGAGTGAGGCAAAAGTGTAATCTTTTAATTGGTCAAAATCGCACTCAAGCCTCAAAATATATTTGTTTTTTAATATTATATTCACTTTAGTTTCGTTTGTAAAATGTATATTAATAATTTTTCAGGTTATCAAAGTGAACAAAAGTTTTTTCAAAAATAAATTTCTATTTATTTATTTATTAAGAAATATTTGATAGCGGCAAATTTAAAAACAAAAGTTAGTAACCAATTAAAAAGAGTTGCTGACGTAAATGATTTCTTTGTCAGTTTTACATTATGGAAAAGTAAATACTTTTTTGCTAAAATCTTAAATATTTTTATTAAAATCTTAAATATTTTTCTAAAATAATTTTATTTTTAGTTTATTCTTAGCATATTTTATCAAAATAATTTATAATTTGTCAAAAAATACATTTGAAATGGTCTAAAACATTTGTTGATCATTTTTGTAGCGTTTTTCTTTGATTAGGCATTTTTCTTTGGCCTTGACAGCCAATAAGAATGTTTTTGATGGCTAAGAGCCAATCATCATGAAGTTTATTTCTTTGTTAGAGCTTTACCGGCAGTTTTATTGATTTTTTACTTGTAAAATAATTCAAAAGAGGGCAGCATCTTATAGAACTTTTTAAAACCTAATGATGGTAGAATCTTTAGCATAGCATTATAAATGACGAAATTCGAATGACGTCAAGCGGACACGAATCAACTCGGAAGGATCGGCACAAGGATTAATGATAATGATGTAGCCTGTATTCAATCTTTCTCTAAACATTTGGATCAAAGACTATATTTTCTGATCATCATCACTTTTGTGCCAATCAGTTTTAAGATCACTATACAATGATAATTATTACTTTGAGACTCATGACAGTGACCAGATTTGCAGGGCTTCCATATTCCCTTACAGAATTGCCATTACACATACCAATTAAGGACTGACTTTATTTTTGTAACCCCTTTTATTTCACAATCAACATTCCAAGCAATAATTCAGTTCATAGAATGGATTCATATACAGTTTAAATGGTAGGGTGGTGAGATGAATAAAAAATAATAACTTATGGGTTGACAATCTATTTAGGAAATAGACAAACAACAGGAACAATAAACTATATACGTAAACTCAGTAATAAGAAATTGTAAAAAAATATGTTACTCATTAATAAATTAATCACTAAACTGAATCTTGAAATAATAGCAACTCTCTCCAGTAATGGTGTAAATTGAGTATTATTACTTTATCACTTAATATATAAATATAATAAAAATAAATATAAATGTAAAACATAGTATCAATTATGAATGTTATGGGTATTAAAAAAATAGAAATACCATAATAACCAAGTTATAAATAAATCTTAAGTACAATAATATCACTTAATTAATACTTGTATTCTTTGTATTATATAATACTTAATTATAATAAACTAAAGATCAGCATTTCAAGCTAATGTAAATGTGCTTTATGAATCTTAATAATAAATGAATACTTTCATTTCCACACACGATAAAGTCTTTGCGAAAGAGTAGAATGAATCCACCTATTTTTTCAACCCAAACGCATAAGTATGGGCAAGTCTTAAGCACTGGAAATGAAAGCGTGAAGATAAACCAATCACTTTAAATTACTTTTTACCATGTCTGAATGAATGACGCTCACGAAATTTTCTAGAATTTACGACACGTCATTCTTAAATGAAACTAAACATATGTAAATGAGATATTTATTTTATATAGCGCTATGTATATGAATTGTAATAAACTAAAGATCAGAATTTCAAGCTAATGTACATGCGCTTTATGAATCTTAATAATAAATGAATACTTTCATTTCCAACACAAGATAAAGTCTTTGCGAAAGAATAGAATGAATCCACCTATTCTTTCAACCCAAACACTTAAGTATGGGCAAATCTTAAGCACTGGAAATGAAAGCGTGAATTATTGTTATGAAGGTATATGCACTTAAGTCATTTAAAGCATTATAAATTTTGTGTTAAAATGTAAACTTATATGAGCCAATGGAACCCAATAATATCCTTATGTTTAAAAGTTTTGTTTAAGATAATGGTATTTCTCTAGTTAGCCAATGTTTTTTGGAGTTGATTATTGGTATTTCTCTAGTTATCCAATGCTTTTGGGGTTGATTATACATGTGTAGCATTGTACAAATAAAGTACCAAATGCATCTCACAAGAAAGTAGTCTTCAAATTGATAACTTTTACTAAATTCCAACAACTACATTTATTACTGCTATAAATCTCAGTAGATTAAAATAATCAAAAATTGAATAGCAAAATAATTTAGTATACTTGTGAGGATAGCATTCCTTAAGATATTTATCTTATTATATTCTTAGACAATATATTGTAGGGTATTGAGTTCAAAACCTACGTAACTGTTTTCCAAAAATACCTCAGAATGTTGGAGAAATATCTCTGTTTAATTGTTTATTAATCAAAGGCAAAACAACACATATTTTAAATATCTATTAGTTATATAGTGAGCATATATAAACAATTGTCTATAGACACACTCAAATATTTTTTTCTGATTTTTGAATATTACCCTTCAAAATTAATTTATACTTAATAGGGTCTAATATTCTTTCTATAATAATACTTTAATTCTACTAGTCTTACTAATTTGTTTTTTTGAATTATAGTTTTTAAAATCATTCAGATTGTTTTAATAGGCAGGTTTTGTATATCTGAACATGGATGAGTGTGTGCCTGTATTTACAGACATAGACTTAAAACATTTACAGACACATTTTGATAATGGAAAACATTTTATTCTAAATCATTTTTATAAGTTTTATGAAAAAGCTATAGTGTTTAAAAAGTTATATTATTTAAACCTTTTATTTTATCTGAAAAGGTTAGAATTTCACTTGACCTTTTCCAACTAAGCTCAGAGATTGATGGAAAAAGAGATAAAGTTCAACTTTAGATTTGGAAAGAAGGCCATGTGGAAGTGTAAAAACAAAGAGTCATTGATCAGTCATTGGAATTAACTAGAAATAAAGATCATTTTAGGGACCAGACTCAACAATTAATTTTAGAAACAATTGACAATTTTGAATGACGTTAATTAGATGGATTAATTGTTGGAAGCCATGTGTTTTTCTGGTTGAGAGGTCATGAGGCAGACTAACTTATATAAAAACCTGAAAATAAGTGTCAGAGGAGAATAAACTAGATTGCTAGAGAATAATAAATTAAAATGTAGGGAAGAAATAAGACTTGATTGCTGTCAGAAACCAGCATTATTATATATATATTTTAAAGTTTTTTACAGCTCAATGGCAGGCTAAATATATATATTTTGGAAATGGCCATCCAACCATCACACTGATGCACATCTGAAGAGTTTGAACCCAAAGTATTAAACATCTTATCACTGATTGCTAAAAATAAGAAAGAAGAAGCTGATTGCTTCCCTGTGTTTTTAAATCTAAATGGAGATAAGAAGAAAAAATGCTAAAATTTGTGAAAACCATGCTATTTCATTTATGCCATTTACTGAGTTTAAACTCAAAGCAGTATGCTAAATATATGAAAAACAGCAAGGTCTATTAAAAGTAATTATGGCATGTATGTGTAGAGATGGTAATCTGGACCAACTGATGATTGCTGGTTTAGCATGAAATACGTATATTGGTGATTATTTATTTTTTCGGTATATGTGTTCAGGTGTATCAATGTTATGAGATAGTGTGGAGAGTGGTGGGTTGTGAAAGTCTGTTGTCATATACCCTATATATTACATATATAGACACAGGTATATAATAAGCCTGTGTTTCAGTTTTTAAAAGTAATTATGCTGAGAAGGAATGAAATCTTTCCAATGCCAAATGGTTTCTATGGAAGCATGTAATTTTAGCATCATATTCACAGTAAAAGAATTGCAAGCCAAGAAAAGAATAGGACTGTTCCAGTAAACTGCTGTAATTGATAAATATATGTGTTACATATTGGTGTATGGCTGCTGTCAAAATATAAACCTTCAACCAAGTGACTTAAAATCCTCGGATCTTTGAAACTGTCTGCGCCCCAAAGTAAAAGAACTGGTAATATGAATTTTAATTATATTTTTTATTATCAGTGACTATTAACCAATTTTTTTTAATAATAAATCCAGTTATCTTTTTTTTTTAAATCTCTGAATCTTAAAATGAAAATTAATTAAAGAAGACTTTCAGTAATAATAGCTATTGCTTTATTGATATTATGTATTCTGAAATTATTATATGAATCCATTTATGTGTGTATTTCTTTTTATAAAATGTATTATTGTATATTAATTCAAAATTATGAAATATGTTGTTTATTATATGTCAAAAGGTTTTAATAATATTTTATTCATAATAGGGATGAACGCATACACACACATAATATAATAATGTTTACTTACATGTATATTTATTGAGTATGAGTTTAGAAAGTTTAACATTAAAAGAGTTGGATTTTTAAAAATGGTTAGTGACCTCCATTGGTAAAAAGGGAGATAGCTAATTTGAAGCTTATTTCTGTAAATACTCATCTCTCTATAATCTGACTAACCTTCACTAATTAGCTGTTTTTTTAATATTATGTATAAATTTATAAAGGTGAAAATATGTTATACACAATAGACAAGAATGTGTGTGCATAGAATGTTTTTTTTAAATAAAAATGTTTTAGGATATAAGATTTTTATTTATTCTCTATAGAAATTAATGCGCATACATTATCTTACATTACCCTCCGTGACATTGAGTACAGGTCATTAAGGGGCAAGGGGGAAGATTTTCAGTATTATTAATATTATTATTTAAAAGGTAAACAATTTATCATTATTAATTATATAAATGTTTTATCTGTATTATGTATATATGATTAGTCAGTAATAAATGTTAAGACATATATCTTTATTAAAAGTTATTCATTGTCTTGTTAATTATGATCATTCATCATCACTAATGAATGTTAATCGTTAGGTCATAATTTAAATATAGTGTTAGGTAAATAATTATAGATTTATAATAGATATGAAACTTTATGGAGTAAGTTCTAAAGCTGTGGCTAGGATTATGATCATCATCATTATCATTTTATTATTATTAATAAACAGATTAAATAAATGAGTTTAATGGCCATATATAGAAATAATGGTTCTCACTATGTTGTTTGTTAGATATAGAGAGTCTTGACTACCATCGACGCTTCTGATAAATCCATAAATCTGATAAATCTACAAATCTATCGTACTTAAACTGAGCTGGTAACACCTGTGAAAATATTAAGTGAGAATTGATAATAGTAAAATATAATTTTTATTTGGACAACTAAAGTATAAGGATGTCGTTTTTCCTTCGTACAAGTGCATATGCTATAAATATTGTACCAATTGAGTTTGAACCAGGTACATGTATGAATGAGTATGTGATATAACTTTATCTAGGTTTAGACAGCCTAGTGGCGCCCAAGTAAAATACCTACATATAAGTAAACTGAATAAAAGAGAAATAAGCATTTTTATTTCTTTTTTTTTTTAAGCTTGATGATATTTAATATTTAACTTTTGATATTTTAATTAGTTACCAATAATGCCAGTGTGCAACTATGAACGTGTTTTTTATATATGTGAAAAAAGGAAAAGGGATGATTCTTTGTTGAAAGAATCTATTATTAGAAATGAATATAATTTCACTCACTATATTGATTTCACTATCATTTTTTACTCATTGCAATAACTAATATTTATTTATATAGTTACAATAAAATGGCTAGTATATTTTAAATAGTTAAAATGACTTCCAACGTCTGGAGTCTTAAGAGAATAATGACTAATATTCTTTTAGTTACAATATATATATATTGAAACCTTTGGTCTTCACCCAAAGCTTTCTTAGTTCGAAGCTGGGTTTGTTAATATTAATTTAGATCAAAATTTTTGTCATAAAATGCTTTAAATTTGATATAAAATTATTTAAAGAATATTAATTATAAATTAAAGTAATAGTTTGAATAAACTTTCATGAATTATCTGATACGTAATGAAATCTCATTCATAAACACTTGAAATTAAAATAGTTTAATTATAATGTAAATGTAATAGAGATTTAAAGTGGCACAAACTGTCAAAATTAATAGTTTATTTGTTAAAATCGTTTTGCAGATAGTTATTAATAATTTAGATGGATCAGAAAGGGGGAATAAATATTTTATAAAGTAAATATGATTTCTAGTTAGTAAGAAATTGGCTGATGAAAATCATATCGGTTGGGGGATTAAAATTTGGTAAAGGTTTACTATAACGGTCTATGTATGTTTGCTCTCTATTGGTTAAAATTTAAACTAAATTGCTTGAAAATCTTATGTTTATGCTATTATATTACAAATAAATTAAGATTTAATCACATGATCACATTTCCTATACTAGCACATTATTTGTTGATAAACAGAGCAAAACTCTCCATACAGTATTGCCACCTGTGCTAAACAGAGTAATCAATGGATGCCAGAAGGCTTGTGCATAAAATCCCTATCTAATGCCTACTCATCCAATATCCCCAGACTAGTTTCTGGCTTGTGGCCTTCGTCAGTGAGGAGCTTTGGATCTGAGAGCACTGCATCTAGATCTTAGGATCTAATGCAACCCTTTAGCAACCACCTTTTATCTCTACTTAACTACAAAACTATGAGAATGAAATTGAAACCACAAAATATATTTTCAATCTAAGCTCAATAGCTTATATAGTCATATGGGTCTGAACTCAGTTCAGCACCCATACATTTTGGTGTCTTTGGCTCTTTTACAACCATAGCCACCACTATCCTATTAGGCAGGATTGGTATTAAACCATTAAGCATCACATGATCACATTTCCTATACTAGTACATTATTTGTTGATAAACAGAGCAAAACTCTCCATACAGTATTGCCACCTGTGCTAAACAGAGTAATCAATGGATGCCAGAAGGCTTGTGCATAAAATCCCTATCTAATGCCTACTCATCCAATATCCCCATGGCATCCATTGATTACTCTGTTTAGCACAGGTGGCAATACTGTATGGAGAGTTTTGCTCTGTTTATCAACAAATAATGTGCTAGTATAGGAAATGTGATCATGTGATGCTTAATGGTTTAATACCAATCCTGCCTAATAGGATAGTGGTGGCTATGGTTGTAAAAGAGCCAAAGACACCAAAATGTATGGGTGCTGAACTGAGTTCAGACCCATATGACTATATAAGCTATTGAGCTTAGATTGAAAATATTTTTTGTGGTTTCAATTTCATTCTCATAGTTTTGTAGTTAAGTAGAGATAAAAGGTGGTTGCTAGAGGGTTGCATTAGATCCTAAAATCTAGATGCAGTGCTCTCAGATCCAAAGCTCCTCACTGACGAAGGCCACAAGCCAGAAACTAGTCTGGGGATATTGGATGAGTAGGCATTAGATAGGGATTTTATGCACAAGCCTTCTGGCATCCATTGATTACTCTGTTTAGCACAGGTGGCAATACTTTTTGGAGAGTTTTGCTCTGTTTATTAAGATTTAATCAAATGTAAAAGATAATAAATAAAAAAAATCTTTTTAAAGAATTTGAATGTTGGATTAATTACATGACATTAATTAAAAGAATTACTTTTAATTTCTTTGAAAGTTAAGAATGTTTTACTTTGATTGATTACCCTTTGCAGTTCAATTGCTTTTTAATTAATCATCTTGTTTATCTGCAAAATTCCTTCGTTAATTAACCTTCCTATCTAAAAAGGATTTGTTTACATGTTGTTTTAAAAAATAACACAGCTATTAAAGTATAATATTATTTTAAACACGTATATATATAACTTACGTATTTATATGCGAAAAATTATACACATACATACGTTTAAATATTAAATTCCTATTTACAACATTTACTATTATTATTTTATGTGTATGTATATGTGTATTTTAATTATTATAAAACAATCAAAGCATATACTTTTATATTTTAAATTCTTAAGTTGTAGACAATTTAAATTCTTAACTTTCAAAGAAATTAAAAGTAATTCTTTTAATTAATGTCGTGTAATTAATCCAACATTCAAATTCTTTAAAAAGGTTTTTTTTATTTATTATCTTTTACATTTGATTAAATTTTAATTTATTTGTAATATAATAGCATACATGTAAAATTCTCAAGCAATTTAGTTTAAATTTTAAACAATAGAGGGCAAACATACATAGACTGTTATAGTAAACCTTTACCTAAAATTTTAGCTGTAGACTATTTGGTGAAATTTCTATAGAAAATCAAGGGTTTGTAAAAGCACTGGAATTGTTCGAAGATCAAGGGTTTGTAAAAGCATTGGAATTGTTCGAAGCATAATCGCGTGTATGTGAGGTGCGTGAACTGAATGCAAGCAATAATTGTAAAAATAACTACTAATTGTTACTGGGCATGTATGGTATTGTCGGAAAGCTTATTGATAGAGCAATTATTTTATCTTAATATCATGTTCTTAGCAGCCAATTCTCATTCAAATTCAGTCTGCTATGTATTTTTTTTATTAAATTTTTTTTTTCATATTGCTCTTTCAAGCAGTTTCTATGAGAAGTGGGAAAAGATCCAACAGAAACTACGTGATTTCTGTCCAAAAGTGAATAATTAAGTTGAAAACAATATTAAATAGCCAATTAAAATTAGGGTATATGGTTTATTTGACAGAAGGTGTCATTTAGAGATTGATTGGCAGCACATAACTATAAGAACTCAGCCGTTTTCTGGGAGGGTGCTTCTTTTCATTTTGTCTGGGGTATAATTTTGTTCGGGTTTGAAATCCTTAATTTAAACTAATATAGAGTAAATTTTATTGTCTGTCCTGGCACAATCACTGACTGAAAACCTAAATCAAAATTTGTATTATTGTGAAAATATATGTGCTTAAGTTTCCCACGTCAGGCATATATTAATTCTTCCTGAAATTAATCATCTTGATTCTGACCACAACTAATTGGAAAGTAATGCAACATTGGCCGAAGACAAAATTTTACTTGGAGAAAAGTACGGAAATCATAAGTTTAATGAATGTTTATTTTAATTATTCATTTCTACTGATGAATAAATTCGACTATTCGTGTTACAAAATAGTTAGAAAGAAAATAATCATCATAAAAGAAAAGTGTGGAACTGAACTACAGTACAAATGTATATGTTAAATTCCACCTAAAATGCTGCTTGGATGAAAATCAAATGGGTATCGTATGGCAGAAAGTTTTATATATTTAACAAACTGAGATATCAAAAAGCCATTGAGAATTTCAAGGAATATAGTGCTATAATTACGGGGGGGGGGGGAAATACTTCAAGTTATCTGACTTCGCCAGCATAAGCAATAGTGAATGAAAGATTCATTCGTCACATGGGCAAATTACGATAAAGTTTTAAATTATATTATAATGGTAAATGAAATCCTATTCAAAGAAACATAAACTCCCTGAAAGGAATTAAATCAATGTTTAGAAAATTATCGCCTCATCTAACTGAACGTTATACTATAATTGGATAATGTAAATCTTAAAAACAAAACTCTCTGGATTATTTACTGCATGTCTGAAAAGTATGTTATATTTGTAATACAAGTCCTAATAAGGAAAAGGAAAGTGTGCTTCACTCCTGAATATTTAAACCTTACGGATTTCTTAATGAAATGATTCTTTTAAATTTCCATGAATTACTTGTTTAGATAATGTGTGCACACAGAACTATTAAGGGATAATTACCACTGCATGAATACGAAAGGAACTTGAGATGACTATACTGGAAAGAGACTATAAGTATTTTTTTATTGTTATTTATTTCTATAAGCCCTTTGTTTAATGCATTATAGTACCAAATTAATTTCCTTTAAAGTTAAGTTAGCATAGTAGTTTAAAAATATGCCTTTTTTGGAATAATAAATATTGCTTTACTCTAATATGATACAAAAGAGAAATATGAATGATAAGATATTGTGTATAAGATGTTTATTAGAATCATTTATTACTTTAAAATTTAATTATAATAAATTTGATAAGTTTTTAATCTTTGAATGCATGTTGTTAATAGAACGAGATAGCCTTGTCTCAGTTGAGAAAAAATTATTAAATGTATGATGCGCATTTCTTATTTCTAGTTATTAAAGGTAAAAATTAAGCCTTGTCTCAGTTGAGAAAAAATTATTAAATGTATGATGCGCATTTCTTATTTCTAGTTATTAAAGGTAAAAATTAATTTTATGTGTAAGTGTATTTAAGCTTAAAAAATTATTGGTTAATACATTGATGCAATATTTTATGTGTAGAAGTTAGATTTAAATTCTCATATATGTCTGTGGATTGGTGAGTGACCCTTTTATGCTTGGGGTTGGTTGAGTTATTACCTGGCCAGTTAAGCTGGAGCATAGCTTACTCATTAAGTAATGAGTAAAATTTGAAGTAGTTAGAAATGGTGGATGAATTTCCCATCCTATGTTCATGTTACCACCCCATAAGATGATTTCTGTGTTAATGGCAATAATGTTTTGTGCAAGCCCGTCTATGTTTGAATGCCTAGCGACCGGTCCTAGCATGTCTCAGCCCTTATGAAAAGATGATTTCTTATTTATGGGTCATTGCTGACACTTATATTGATTCCGAATTCTTTTTCCTTACAGGTGTATATTTGTTTGAAAAATATTAGGAGTAAATATTGTTAATAATGCTGGTAGGGTAATAGAATCAGTTCGTTGTTTCTTTATGGCATGTAAGAGTTAAAGTACAATATATTGTAGTGATGTATCACACCTGGCTTAGCTTTACATAGCTGGTTAAGAGCCAATAAAAATTATAGAATTTAATTTCAAATTTGTAAAATATATATATGTTATGATAAAGAGTGTGCATCAAATTTCCAGATTACCGCCAGAGCAGATTTTCACTGGACTGGTAAGCTAAATAAAAGTTACTCTTGTTGGGGACATGGAATATTATCTATGCGTGGATATGTGAAAATGTGACCCGTATGAGAGCTAATTCTTTAACGCTTGAACAGTTTACCTATAGATGCAAGGGTAAACAAATGCTTTATAATATTTAGAAATGTAAAATAGTCTAACAAGGCATATAAATTTGCTCAAACTGATACCTAATTTATAAGTTTATTTCATAGCATAAAGAGTTCTTTATGACCAGTGTTATTAACCATATCGTAAGGAAGGTAATATAGTTAAAATTCAGAAGTTATAGTTAAAAAGTAGATTATAAGTTAATAATTGTTTATCGTATTAAGTATGTTCTGTAGCTTACTAATGGTATAGTCATCTGTTAGAAATGAAAGATAATTCCCTAGCAACTGTGAATCCCATCTTGTTAATAATACAATAATATTTTACATTTTGTTGCTATTTGAGAAATTTGTAAATAATGTAAATACGTTCAGGTTATTACTGTTAATAAAATTTTATAATTTTAAATAAAAGCCTTGTCTGCCTCAATGTTTTGTGGAATCTACAAATTCCAGAATTCCAATCATACATCATTACTCTAGTATTTGAATTTAATTATATTTTATTATATTCAAGATTCCTATAAAGCTTTCATTATAAAATTAAGAGAGAAAATTATTCCAAACACTGCAAACTCAGATAATAAGTAAGTCGATCATAATCAAATAAATTTAGCAATGCTAAAATTAAAGTTATTATATGTTACAGTGTTGTCAGGTAATATTGAATGGTGTGGGTGGACATAAAACCCTTCTCCATTCACTGTATTCTAATACCTTCCCAGGTAAGTTTTAGTAATCAAAAATGTAAACAACCGAAGTGTTCAAGGTATTTTACCAACAATTATTTATAGCAGAAATTCTGTTTATTTATTGTTTTGAAATAGGGAGAGTGGACATTGGCTTGGCTAAACTAAGCCAAGGTCATTTATAACTGTAATCACTGGGAGAGTATTCAGAAATCACAAATAATTTCTTATCCGTATTTAAGTTGTCACATATTGCTATTCTGAAGCCCTGTGGTGAGATCGTCATATAGTAGTGAAAAGTTGGCAAATGGGAATTAATCAGAAAATTAAAAAAGGTTTATAATTATTGGTTACTAATATTTGCAAAACTAAAGTGATCGATAGCATAGTAGAGAGATGGACTGTGATGATGATGATGGGCAAGGAAATAATTTAAATTTAGTGAAATTCAATTGTAACTTTGATGAGGGTTGGATGGGGAGAGTGCTGAGAAATTTAGTGTACAGTATGGAGTTGAGTTGAGACTCTCCTCCAATAGATTTAATAAGTTATTGAGTTATTATTAATTAATATCGCTTTCGGTGTTGATTCATTAGTCATTTTATTTCTTTACCCCATTCATAAAGTATTAACGTAGATAATTAGGTCAATTATTAACTGATATTAAGAGTAGTATATAAAGTCTTCATTAGAGTTGCAATTTGGCACTTTGGCATTTCATAATGTGCTGTCCCATCACCATCGTATCCAAGGACATCCATTCTGCAGATTGGTGTGTGAGTGTAGAAACTGGGAAGTAATTGCAAGAAGGAAGGGAGACATTACAATATATATATATTGTAATAGTTAGTTTTCGCTGTGAAGTAAAAAAAAAAAGATATGATCTTTAAAAGACTATTTTTTTAATATTTTTATCATATATTGTTGTGGTCAAAATTATCATTTTATAAATAATTTGTTGTGTCTATTTTTTTCACGTGTAAAGTTGTTTTCATTTTAATCTGTTTATTTTTGAAAGTTATTAAGATCGATATCTTTTATTTATATTTAAGTGAAAGGTTATTTTAATTTTTTTTTTAAAAAAAGGGATGATTGAAATAATATAAACAATTATTTTAGGTTTACTATTTGTCAAAGAATATATGTCTGCTGATAGTTATTTAAAAGAACAGGGGAGATATAAGATTTAAATTTAATAAAATTATATTTAAAAAATTATTTACATTATATTGTATTATTTTTTGTTTTAATATTACAGTTAATTTTAAAAATAGATGAACGCAAGGCATTCAAAAACAAATGTTCAAGGTGCGTGTGCAAGTATGCAAAATGGACAAAAGATTTTAGCATTCCATGGTTTCTAGGATATAACCATAGTAATTTTGGATATCATTAATTGCCCTTAACAAAATTGAAAAAAAAATTAGGAACTTGATAAGAAACTTTTGATCCAACTAGATTGTCTTCTTTTAAAATAGTTTTAAAAAATGGAAATGTTCTTCAAGTTATTAACCATAGTAATTGGCTAGATAAAGATAATTCATGGTGCTTGTGAAGCTTCCATTCCAATTGCCTACATTACTGCAAGTTTCCGTGGCATAATGTTAAAATAAAACAAAAAATTAAATTAAATAAAAGCCTATTTAACAGAAAAGGAAATTATCTTTTCTAAATCTCAGCTTTGAAGAAGTTACATTTTGAGGACATTCAGAAGGAGAATGTTATTGCATGGACCAATTAATAAGTTTATCAACACTTCCAAGAATTTTTAAATTTTTATTTCCATCTGAAGTTTCATTAACAATAGACTTTTTATCTAGAACTTTAAAAAAAGAAACTTAATCCAGATTAACTTTCTTTAGTAATGTTCACTTCTTATTTTGTTAACAAGTATCATCCAGGTATAATAAATAGAGAAAGATAATATTTCTATTAATAATAATTTTATTATGAAGTGTTGCTATATGTTTTTTTTTTATCTTACATCTCCCAAAGAAGTGTTCTTTTAAAATAGTAAATGTAATATTAAAAAAATAATAATTATTTTTTTTTGCTTTATATGTAAAACATGTTTGCAAATATCCCTGATAATATTTTTGTTGTGAATGATTATATTTATTAAGGGTTATGCAATGATTATGAAAATTTATTATCATTATAAATTTTTGAATCTTATAAATACATCATTCCAGGATACAAGGAATCGTGTTGATGTTTAGTGAGTCATTAAGGATACAAGTACTATTTTAATAGTGGCTATCATATACTTGGCTTTGTCATGGTCAGTAATATATGTAATTTTTATTTATATAAAAGATAATGAATTTCCTCTTTTACAAACTTGTTTTTATCTGAGATATGCGAATTCCTCTCATGGAGCTATTTCATTTTTTTATATATGAGATGATAAAACTCCTTTTATAACATGTTAAATGTGAATGTACATGAATACATCATGCAGCAGTATATTGTAATGTCTGGTTGTCACCAGAATTGGGGGGGGTGCATTTAACTAGGGTCAGGCTTAGGGTCTTTGGATAGGATGCTGTGAATAACATAACGAAGTAACTAATCAATGATCATATCCACCTCCAATGTGCTGGCTCGTTGTTTACTCAGTAAATCTAGATACAATTTAGGCTAGTTCATCCTTACCTCACCCCTCTTTCGGATCCCATTGCTCCTCAGTATTCAAACCCAGAGAGAATATTGCCTTTCGCTCTCTTCAGCGGTGAATTTACTTTATGTAATAACTAAGTTTGCATTTGACCAAAGGTACATCCAATCCTATTGCGGTGTTATATGTTGTAATAATCTTTATGTGTGTGCATATATTCTGCCCTCTCTACTAAGTCTGGTTGGTTATTTTTAGGGCTGGTTTTAATGTGGGTTGTTGATTATAGTTGATTATATTGTATGCTTCCCATAAGGTGATTTTTTTGTTAAGGTTAGAGGGCATTATTGGGTTATAAAGTTGTAAGTGGTCTATTAGGAGGCTATCCATGAACTGGCAGAGGGTTGAGGACGATCTGTCGGTGTAATTTTTTTAATAATGTTGGAGTATCCACATGAGATGATCAGATTATGTAGAGTGTTGTTATGGGTTTTCTGTAAAATGATTGCTTGTATTGGAGTGGAATGACAGTCCATTGAACCTGCGTGGGTCGTTGGATGCCTCGCAAGCTTTAACAGCAACTGTCCTTCCTCTCCAGAGAAGTTTGGTACATAATCGGTTGATTTTATTTTGAAACTGTTTAGACATTCTTTACGAATGTGAAGATAATATGAGATTTTTTGGCATTATGATCATGTTGAGGAGGCCAACCTTTCCATATAATGAAAGGTATACTCTAGAGAGTGACGTGGTGATGGCTTCAGTTGAATGGAGGACTGCATCTTGAATCTCTCTTTGCCATTGCAGTTGGTGTTTTGAAGATTGGGAAACCCAGGCATCTTTGGGGTTTTTGCAGAAAAGGGAGAGTTAATTTGTTTACCAGACATGATCTTCCAGATGGAAGATTTGTTACAGTTTATTTTGTAGGGCCAAGTTTCGCTACGTATTTCTGTTTAAGATGTTCATGAGATGGGGAAGGTATTTAATGGTGGGAAGAACAACCATGATGTCATCTATATATGCAAATACATTGAAGTTTTTATTGAGAGAGGGAAGGAAAATTCCAGGAGGTTTTTTTCTATATCCATCAGAAGAGGGTTGATGTATGCTGTGAAGAAAAGGGCACTGAGTGGAGATCCTTGAGGGATCGACTTGTATGGCTTGAAGCCTGGTGTAATCTTGCCATCAAGAGAGAGAAAAATCTCTCTGTTGTTGAGCAGATTGCTGATCATCTGAACAATCCCAGCTGGAATGTCGCATTCCAACAGAATATCCAGGAGGATATTTATCTGGACTGAATCAAATGCTGCCGCAACATCCAGCTGGACAGCAATAGGTTTTGATTTACGATGTCCTCTGATATAATTGAACAGTGCAGTTACATTGGACATAGCATGCGAGGTTGACGATCCCTTTTCCCATTGGTATTGACTTGAGATATGGCTAAGGATTTGGAGTTTGGATTTGGATCCTGAATTGACTGACTCTATTATCTTGATAAGCAGTGGGGTCATGGAATCTTCGGTCGGATACTGTTAACGTCGTTTAGTGGTTTTGCTTTTTTAATAAAAAGGCACCGCGGTGTACACGGAGCAAAGATCTGCTATGTTTCTGTGGCCGGAGGCTAGGTGATCTACTCGCTTTTTTAATAATCATGGTGCAGTGAATTGACTGAGGTGTGTTTTGAGAGGCCGAAATTTGGGACGCCGTGAAGGCCAGTGAATGAACGCCGTCCGGGAGTGATGTTATCTTCTTTTCGATCTGGATTTCTGCTGATGCCATACAAGTCTCGCTGGGGTCTCCAGCATCCAACCAGCTGTTTACTAGGAGGGCATCCATCTTCTTGCATTAATTGGCAGAAATTGTTTGGCTGATGTGTGCTGCATCATTGGATAGCCAATGTAGATTGGTACTCATTAGTATTAATGGTTGTGGGAGTGATTTGGTTTTCATTGTAACCTTCAGTGCCCATCTGGGGTAGTCTCTCGTCCAGCAGTGTTGTTGTGCTATAGAAGCATCTGGGCTCTTCTGATGGATATATATTCTGCAAGGGATCTTTTGCTTGATTTCGTAGCAGGTTTTTGAGGAAGATGATTTTTTTCTGTATTTGTGAAATTTTGCTGTAGTAATTGTCGAAGTTGTATATTAATGTCTGTTAGGTCATTTTAAGAAGGCCATTTGGTCCTTTGATTTTCCTGGCGTGGTGATTTAACTGGACGGATGGTAGTATCTCCGAGGAAGGAAAACCCAGCCCTCCTCGGCAGGGAGGGAAAGGATGTTTATTTTCTGCTGAAATGGATGCATGCCTCAGATACCACACGCTTCGGTCATGTTTGATTGGAGGTGATCATAAGCATGTGTCTTTACCAGGTCCATCTATAGGTGCAGGGATTGGAGATACGGGTGAAGTTGTAAGATCAGGAGCCAGCATGATCGGAGAAAGCAAACAGGGGCCAAGGCTGCAATCGAAGGTTGAAATGGAGGTCTGGGGTGTAGTGAAGCCAGATCAATCAGGGACTTTTTGGTTTTAGTATAGAAAAGAGTAGGCTTCGGGTGGGAAGAAGCCCTCTCCACACATTAATCTACGATTTATTAGATGCAAAAATCTCTTGTTGAAGTCATTGTAGGTGGTGTTAAAGTCTCCAGAGAAGAATGTAGGGAGGCATCTGCTAGCGTTGATGGCATTTAGGATATGAACTATTTTTAGATATTGAGAGGTGTCTTTGGCTGTATAAATATAAGCTATGATGATCGGATAATCCCAATAATCTATTTCTATAATAATAATATTGGCATCTAGGAATAGAATGTGCGAAACTGTTTGGTGGTGCTGATTTGCTGAGAAGAATACCGACTCCACCTGAAGCTGAATGGCCGACGGAAAATCTAGTAAATCCAGAGAGTTGAGAGAAGAGATAGTATTTTATGGTCCGGTCTTATGGTGATGTTTGGTTTCACCCATAAGAAGTATATGTGAGGGAGCAGAGCGAGAGCCAGTTTTTAATAGCTAGAACTCTATCGATTGAGTTGATGCTGCGAATGTTTAATGCCAGCAATATTTTGCAGAACATGATAGATTAATCCAAACCCGTCCTCAGCAAAGTGGTGCCAAGTGAATGTGGGACATCTCCATGTTAATGAGGTCTGATGTTGTTTGGCAGTCAGAGTCTTGTGATTGAATTTGTGGATGGCTTGGCTGTATAGTTGTTGGTTGGGATTCGCATCCATGAAGTCTTCGGTGTCTGATGGAGTAAGAGTAATCTGTCTGAGAATTCGTCGGAAGGATCAATGGTATCTAATGGTTGTAGGATCCATGGCTTTCCTCTTTTTTCTATGGATTTGCGCAGGCTTTGTGCTTGGATTTATCTGGAGATTTGTTTGTTAGAGGGTGGAGGTGAGTAATGTACCTGGTGGGAGCGTCATCATCAGAGCTTGATTTATCTGACAATTGATTTTTCTTTAATTTTTTATTTGTATTTTGGGGTCAAAATATTTTTTACTTTATATGTAATACATGTTTGCAAACATCTCATACAATATTCTGGTGTGAATGGTTATACTTATTATGGGTTATATAATGATTATTAAAACTTAGTATGGTTATAAATTTTTAAATCTTAAAAATATGTCCTTCCAAGGTAAAAATAAGTGTGTTGATATTTAATGATTATTAAGAATAGAAGTATTAGAAGTAAAGCATTGGTAAACTTAGTTTGTTGTGCAAATATTTTGAATAATGACATTGCTATACTTGGCATTGTCATATGCGATAATATATATAATTTTGATTTGTATAAGGGATGATGAATTAATCTTATTGCAAACTGGTTTTATCTGGGAAATGCAAATTTCTCTTATTGTGTAGCTTTTTATGTAAGAGATGATATAATTCCCATTATTATATGTTAAATGAGGATGTATTTAAATATATGTACTAATATTTATTTTACTTTTGCCACTTATTGAATAAACTATTACATGTGATCTTAAGTTAGTTTGTTTAGAAGTTTCCAATATTTTATTTTGTATCAGTAGATAAGATCGATATATTATTAAAAAGTATTTTTAGCTGTGAAATATTTGTAGAAACTATATTCTAAATTAGTTATGTGTTTTATTAGAACATAATTATAATATTCTTTATATGACCTTGCTTAAGATATTTTTTAGCTTATAGAAAACCAAGATGAATATCACTTTGGATATTTAAAATTTTTTCTTTAATATTTTGAAAAGTTGTTCATAACTTCATAAATATGTATTTGTTATTAATGGTAATATGAATTCATTAAATGTCAATAAAATGTATATAATGTTTATTAAATTTGATTTTTGTGTATTTTCTTTATAAGATCAACACTTATCATTGAATTACGGTCTCATGTATTACATTCGCTGTGGTATTTTGATATTTATCCTGAGATATTAAATACACATCCATTAATATTTTCTATTGTCTAGCTATATTAAATTACTATTAGATAATATAACATTGTAATATTAAAAAAAGGATGATGTATACATTAAAAAAAAACTTTAGGATTATTTGTTTACTTATTCTAAATATATTTCGAGATCAATAAAATGCCCCTTTGAATTCGATGTATATTTCTTTGAAATATGCATATATGTAATACAAGATTCTTAGATATAAATACATTTCATCTTTTATAAATTTAGCTACCCAGAAGTGAGACATTTATTATTATTGATACATTATTTATAGTTACAGTTTTGGCTTATTCAGTTTGTAGGAAATATTAAACAAAACAACACAACATCACTTCCCATTATCCTTATACGTTTGGTACAGTTTTGCTATCCAAACACATGGAACATTTGAAGAACCAGATTCCAACATTAGTTACCATTACAATATATATATAATAAAATAAGCAATGTTCACACAAGTATGTAAATAATAATTACAGCAACAAAATTAAGTATAAATACAATATTTATTAACTGCTAAGCCAGGCATTTGAAACGAAGTATCTTTGTCAAAGCATGACATATTGTCTAGGTATTATTTATTTTTTTATCCCTTTGTTTACTACATAAAACTTAATGAAGTAATTGATAGATGTAATGCTTATTGATTGCTACTCAACTTGGTGAAAAATTCCATAAGCTGGCTAAAGCAAAGATTTTATTTTTAATTTTATATAGGCATATAGATTTTTTTAGTATTTATTCTACAGTATTTTGATTGTTATATTTATTTTGTTAGATATTATACATATAAATTGTACCTACTCAAATGTTTGTTGTATATTACAGTATATATATATATAATGGAATATATTGGTCTTATTTTTTTATTTGATGTGATTTATGGTGATTTATAGATAATGGAGATGTTGAATTATAAAGATTAACTAAGTAACTATGGCAAGCATAAAATTAAAATAACATTCTTATTTATTATTAATATTATTATCAAATTATAAATTGGCTGTAGTCAATTTTAAAAGAAAAATAAGGGAATCATAAAATGGATCATTTGTATAAAGTTATTATTACTACTACATTCACCCTAACAACTTACTTCTTACAAAATTAAATACTGTATTTCATATTTCATATATGTTTTTTTTATTTATTAGTTTAGTGGTACATACCAAAGTCATATGTTAAAAATATATATTTTATTAGGATATACAGAAAATATCATGTGAATTCTTTGTTTTAGTTAAAATGAAAAATAATATTGAAATTGTAAAACCAAAAAAAAAAATTGTTTGCTGTATCACATGTTTTCTAAAAGTCTTCATTTTTAATTGTTATAAAAAACAATTTTATGAAGTCAAAGAGTGGCCATTGAGTTCAATGGAAGGGTTGTCTTAGTAACATTGATGTTTGCAAGCAGAGGTTATAAATAGAACTGAACCACTTTAGCTTTTATTATTGAACAGATGCATTTAAATTCATCCTTAGAAATTGTTATTTTATTTTAAAAGTTGAGTAATTGCTAAAAATAATGAAAGAATAAAAAACTTGAACAGTCTGCCCATTCAGTTGAGAGCAGTTTGTTGATAAAATCCCAAGAGAAATGGCAGGATGTATTAAAAAAAAGAAAGGTAAAAAACGTCAAAATTCATTTTTATTCCATGTAAGATATAAAATATTTCATTATTAAAATTTGGGATTTCATCTATATATTAAAGATGAATACAAACACTATCATATCTATATGGATGTCATATTTTTGATTAAGAAATTTTACAAGATCGATTGATCTAATTTCTATGCTATATTAATTAATTGACATTTCACCTCATTGGCTTGGAAAAAACGCTAACATTTATTTTTTGATCATAAATAATTCTGTCAATAAAAAATATCTCTATATATCATTACAAATAAAAAATAATACCAATGGTGTTCAGATTTTGCATTGACCAAGTAATTGTTATTTTTAAAAGGTTGGATACATGAAAGAAAATTTCAGAGTATTTTTTTTAAAAAAGTAACTGAATTCAAATCTTCAATTATTATTATTCATGTTTGTCTCTTCTCTACCTCAATAAGGATCATTTCTTTACAGTTAGAATCATAAACAATGAACTAGTAGTTTAATGGAATGCAGTGGGTAAAAATAAAAATAAAACTTTCAACGTAGATTTTGTGTTATATATAATTTTTATTTTAAAAGAAAATGTATGTTTGTTTATAAAAAAAATTATTTATGCATAAAAATGTGTACATTTCGGGGTTGATTCATAAGTTATATGCACAATGAAAGGTTGGAGAGATTTTTTTTTTTAGTTTAAACTCTTATCCAATGATATAAATTAATTTGTGACTCAATATTTTTAAATTTTAATTTTTTTAATTTAAAATTTAATTTAAAGATATTTATATAGAAGAGTTGAAAAACAATAAATTTTTATGTTAGTTTGACTATTTATAACTTATATCAATAGATAAATAAAGTCAATTTTATTTATTCATATTTTTTGATTATATATTTCATCTGAAGATTAAGGAAGATATGTTGACATTTCTCCAACAGTTTATATAGTTCATTGTTACACAATTTATTTGTGATTTATATATATATTATCAATTATTATAGAGTAATAGACAATCAAATTTATTATATATTAAAGAGAAATAATAGTACTTTTTACTTCTTAAGACCAATTTTTTATTGAAATATTGAAAGGTCCATGAATAACTAAATCCTTGTAGTAACCAACTTTTGATCTGTGTTCTTGAAGCAAAAATGTTATTTTTAGGTGACTCTTCTTTTTAGGTCAAAAAAAGAGGAAAATATTTTAAATGTAGTAATGAAAACTCTTAAGATTGCTTGTGTTAAAAATATGATTTTATCTATCTGCAATGAATAAAATAACAGCGATCTATCAAATGAAGAAAATGAAGATTGATGGTAATTCAGTATAAATTATATTAACGATGAAAAATAGTATTCCCGAACAAGGTATTATTATTATTTAAAAACGAATAAAAACTTTATTTGCTGCAATTTATAAGGTTAGATGGAATTATTTTCATATTCTGTCTAATTAAGAAAAAGTAATCTTAACATTTAATAAATAACTAGAGAATTATAGTTAGCGTTATTATATTAGCAGCTTTTTACGCAAACGTTTTGTATAAAGAATTTCAACGTTTATTAATTTAATTTGATTTTGTTTTGAAAATAATTATGAAAATAAAAGTTTTATTTTAAACAAACAACAATAAAATATATTTAATTAGATAAAAAAAATAAAACTTTAATTTTATTGCATTGAATTTTAATTGAATATACAGATTTTAAATGCTGCAGGAATCCCATATTACTGAAAGAATTTGAATGTTAAAAATTAATTTCATAAAAACCTAAGTATCACATGATCACCATCTCTATACTAGCACATAAAGCCTTCTGGCATCCATTGATTACTCTGTTTGGTACAGGGTGGCATTACTGTATGGAGAGTCTTGCCTTTATAAAAACCTAAGTAATGACATTTTAGTTTTTATATATTTTTCTTAATGTTGTAAAAGCGTTATAAAAGTTTTTAAAGTAATTTTAAATAAGTAGGTGTTTGATAAACTGTGTTAAAATGGTGGTAAACAATGGCATTTACCCTATTTCGATGCTTATCAATTAAATGTTGAAAAATCAAGTATTTTTGTTACGTGTATTATTTTATTTGCCACTTTCTCTCCCGGTGTTACTTCAGTAAACGCAACTTATATACTGTGTGCAAGTAATGAAAAAAAGGATTGTTTAAAGTAAAACTAAATAAATTCTCTATCTTTAAACACAAAGAAGTTTCTTATGACAAAAATTTACAGTTTGACTATCTTCAGTGGCTACATACACTATAGCCACCACCCATTTTTGTCTACCCAACCTTATTTCAAACCACAAATGTTCTTGACATTTAACAATATTTAAATATTTTTTTGATATAACACCTATACCACCACCCCTTTTTTCTTTTTCTTTTCTATTTATATCCTGCCATACCAAATCTTCCAGAATAGGTTCTTCTTCTCTTAGATGTGTTGTCACTACTGCTAATACCTCAAGCTCTTCATTTTCAATTGTTTTGCTTAATTCCAGCCACTTTTCTGGTCTCCTATCACCTTGCATATTCAAATGCCAAATTTTAACAATTTCTTTTTTCCTAACTACTCATTTATAAATTCTTTTGATTCTTTCTTCTCCACTACATTTATAAAAAACTTTGTTACCATTACTCTTACAGATTCATTCCATCTCTACATCTAACACTTATATCTAAGTCAACTATCTTTTGCTTATTTCTTACATCCCATCCATTCTTCTTGATAATACTACAATTTAAAAGCCCAACCCCCTTCAAAAGTTCCTTGAATTATATTTTTTATACATCAGACTCCCTAAAACTTCACTTTCTTGGTTTCCTAAATGCAATGCATCTTTACTATATAACTCCTCTTTCCAATAAACCAATCTCATACATCCACAAAAATAACATTATTTCTCGCACACATTTTTTTTTAATGTCTCATTTATAGAACATGCCCTATCTAACAAATGCCTCTTGTCAAATGTTGTTAATAATCCAACTACCCCTACTCTTCCTTTAATCTTACTCAAATTCCTAATCAATTCTACATACTCATCCATTACTCTCTCTAATGGTTCTGACAAATTGTTAGTCCCTACCATAACATACACATCTCTACTACCTTGCTTTCTTACTTTATCTGTGACATTCCTAGTTCTAGCTGTAGGCCAACATACTCTTACATACCTGCTTCTATTTTCCCTTGCAATTATATCCCCACATTCTCTCCTGTTGTGGTGTCATCTACTGTAATATTGAGTAATTAATAGACATGTTAAGGCTTTTAAATCATTATACTTCTAGCAGTTTTTACAGTTTGTTCTTATCAATTAAGTTTTGAGAAAGTAAAAAAATAAAATGATTGAACACCTTTAAAACTCCTCAATCTCACTTTACTAGTCAAAGTAAAAATTTGCAGTTGATCTAGATTTTCAAACCAACTCACAATGATAAAAAGAAATTAAATATATACATTTACTTAATAACCCACATCATATGTGAAATAATAGTGTTACATATTATTAAAAGACTAGACAATTATATTAAACATTTCATTCTTTAAATCTGTATTGATGATGTTTAAATTGAGACTGATCTCAAAAGTGCCAATTATTACTATAAAGCAATTAAAAGGAGCTTCAAAATAAATAGTATGGCTCTTTTGAGCTAAAATGTTTCAGATAAATCTTTATATGAGAAAATGAGGTAAAGTGAAAAAACTAAATAATAACACCAACAAAAAAGAAGATCATATGCTTTAGTGCAAGAGTGTACATTTTTTTAATAAACCAGCTATATGGAAAATAATATTTAAGCATTAAATCCATTGATTACTATAGATTGCACTAGGTGGAACATTTTTCTGAAATGTTTGCTACTGTTTAACAGCTTGTGTAATCATAGGAAATGGTGACCATATAGTGTTTTAGTGGTTTTATACCAATCCTACCCATAGGATATTAGTGGCTGTGCTTATTAAAAAAAACAAAGACACCAAAATTTATTAATACTGAACTGGGTTATCTGTATGACTGTTCAAGAAAATTAGCTTGGATTAAACCATTATTGTGTTTTATCTTGGCTCATAACTTTATGGTTAACTAAATAGGTAAAAGGTAACTGCTGGAGGGTTGCATTACATTGTGAGATCTAAGTGCAGTTCCCTCAGATCTAAACATTTTCATTGATGAAACTACAATATAAAAACTAATCTGTGGATATGGGATAAGTAAGCACTGGATAGATATTTTATGTATAAACCTTTTAGCATCCATTGATTAATATGGTTTACACTGGGTGGTATTACAATCTGGAGAGTTTGCTATTATTTTAACAGTTTGTGTATAAGCATAGAAAATGATGTTCATGTGATTTTCTATTATTATAAAATTTCCAGAAAGGGGAATAAGATATTTATAGCTAATGGAGTAATTAGTGTATTAAATTTATATGGATACTGACCTGGAATTAAATTTTATATAATTGTTTGAAAAGGTCAACTTGAGTTTAAAACTTTACATGATTTGAATTGAATTTTTTATGTTCACTATATATGACTTGAGGAGTTAAAATAATAGATAATTCAATACTTTAATCACTGTAGAAATGATAAGAATCAAATATCTTTTCATAATCTACAAATCCAAAGAATAATGGTAATTGATATTCATTGATGTGTTTTATAACTTTTCTCAATACTTGGGAGTAATCTATTATACTAAAATCACTTTTAAATTCAGCTTATTGTTTTGATTAAAACCCAAATTTCATTGTAGATGAGTTATAATTATCTGAATAAAAATTTTGCGTAGAACTAATAAAATATTGGTAAGTCTGTATTTCTAATATATTTTATCACTATTTTTAAATATTAATATTATTACTATATTCTATCAAATCATCAGATACAGCTGTATCATTTAGATATTTTCTATATAAGTTTGCTAACAATTTTTATATTTCTTTACTTACTTATTTTAAGATATCTATTAAAATACGATCATTATCTGACTCTTTGTCCTTCCTCATAGATTTAATTGCAAGTCTCACTTTTATTTAAAATTGTAGGCAATTTAGAAATTATAATAATTCTAGGAGATACTTTGTTTTCTTATTCTTTCTTGCTTATAAAACTTATGCACACATTTCATGATATCATCTCTCTTTTAGAAATAGTCTTAACTTTTATTTTTTATTTCAGAAATGTTTCATATCATTATCAAGATATTGTTTTACACTTTTGACACTTTTATTCTTTTCTATAAATTATCTTGCTAATGCACAATTGTATTTTCTTATATCTTTATTAATTCTCTTTCTAACATTTTATATAATTATTAATAGTTCATTTTCGTATTTTTTACATTCTTTCTTTTGTTTAGAAATTGTCTGAGTAGGAAAATTTGTTACAAGATTGCTGATTTCCTTCACTACCAATTTTTGTTGCGATTTTTAATAATGTATTAGTTATTTTTCTACTGATTTTATTTTAATCTGAATCTCTTTAAAAATGACTTGAATGATCTAATTTAAATTCATTGGAATGTTTACTGTGAATACTGTTTTTTTTAATAATTTTTGTCTCTCTAGTTTTGCATTAATGCAAAACTTACTTATCACTAATTGATGATTGTATCAAAAACATTACAATAATCTTGACATACATGTTTTCTGTTAGTTAATATGCAATCCTGTTTTCCTGTATTTTCATTTGATTGCTTCCATGCATATTTCCATTTAGCATATTGTTTTATTGAAAAAAACCATAATGTAAGATTTTTTCTTTTTCTGCTCATTCTCATTTTTAGAGCCATAACCAAATTTTACCCACACCACTTTCATTTTTAATTCTAGTATTAACATCTCCCATGACAACTTTAAAATGTTGTTTAGCCTCATCAAAATACTTTTGAAAATTCATAATAAAATGCTTTACTTCTCTATCACGATGAGAACTTGTTGCTGCACAAATCTGAGTTATCTGCATTTAGAATCTTTCATCAAATTCAATAACTAATCATGCCACTTTGACTGATTCACATCACCTTCACATTTTTTTTATTTATAATGAAACTTACTTCATCTATGATTTACATATTTGTACCTTTGTAAAACAATACATATTCATGTTTTAATTCAATTGTCTCTTTCCATTTTTTCCAACTTTCTAAAGACCAACAATGTCCCATTTAATATTGGATACTTCTTCCAATTCTTGCAATCTTGTTTCACTTAAAAGTGATTTGCATTTCAAATATCTAAATAAAAGTTCATCTGCTAATGACAGCTTGATTCTATAATCAGGAGATTTTTGTACGCTCCATCTTCAGCTTCCTACAACAGCGTTGGCTGATGACTTTGCTGTCTTCTGAGAATAAGAACCATAATCTAATTGTGTCGGTCATGATTATACATATCTAGTAAAAATATATGTATACCTTTTAATCTCTAATATTATTTATTACAAATTCTCTAATAGTTAAATTACTGTTATTAAAAAAAATTGTATGCATTTTAGAATTCTCGGTCAAATCTATGCAATAACAACTTATAATTTTTGGCATTAGTTATAGTCCAAATCATTTTAATAACGCAGTTTGTTTTGCATTCTCGATATTAAAACTTGCAAATTTTAAGCGATAATTATATTAATGCTAAGTATGTGTATCAGTAACCTTTGTTTTATTTTTAACGATCTTAAAGGTAGCAAAGACAAATCTTTTACGCATGCGTTTAACTAGAATTAAACAGTTATTTTGTTAAAAAAAAAAGCTTAAAAACTTCTAGCAAGTATTGAATCCTTATATAAAAATGAAGCGTAACAATTTTGTATTTTATTCTAAAAAATAATAATAACAGTTTAACATTGTTATTTTATTGCCGCACACACAGAACATAGCTAAAATAGTAAAAGCCGAAAAGTTTGCTCATTCAATTGTAAATTACATTAAAAAAAATTTAATTATGGCAAAAAAGGAGAGAGAAAAAGAGATTCCGTTTTAGAAATCAATTGACGAAGAGTTAAATTTCAGTTTTTGCTTTTGGATGTTTTTAAAAACAGTTAATAAAGTGTAACGTAAAATATAAATTATCTGTCAAGCAATGATGGTCGAGATGTCAGCGACAGCCGCTTTGCAAGCAGTTGTCCAGGGTTAGCGGGTTCTCCCGGCTGATGTTATAACACATAAAAAAAAAAATCTAAATTATCTGTGATAGTCAAACAATAATCTTTTTATTTTTTTGATAAATAACCCTTAACACTCTTTACTATTATTTTTTTGTGAAAAAAAAATACACATCCACATGTATTTTTATTAAAGTTACAATGACAATATATAGCATTCATAGAAATGATTTATACAAAAAAATTGCATCATTATAATCAAAGTGATAATACTATAACTTATAACTAGATTTTTAGGCATGATTCATGTCATAATAAAGTTTTTATAAACGTAAAATCAAAAAGACATAGTTGTGTTTATACTACTAGTATGGCCCAATAATGTTTCAATCATTCAATAATAATAATACATATTTCGCAAAATGAAAGTTAAATAATTTATTATATATATTTACAGTAACAAGATGTATATATAATAGTTTACCTTTGAGGGAATATCCCCCCAAAATCGGAATTGGAGAAAGCAATAATAATACAGGCTTCTGTTATTAGGTGAATGTTCCTGGAATTATCTCGAGTGAGTATGTCATTTGAAATTGTTGAGGAAGATTGTATTTGGCTTGAGTGATTTTTTTAATGAGTTGTTCAATCTTCTGCCTATTTTGTATTGGCTATTTCACACAAACAAAAAAATTGTCATGATTAATCAGAAGTTTATGACCAGCGAGACAACTCCTAACTGAATAATGTGCTTTGAAGGAAATAAAACAATATTCCAGTCAATAGAATGTTTCCACTTTTCCTCATCTCTAAAAATATAACTTATGAAGACAAATATGAAAATAATTGCCATTTGTTTTTTTGATGAGAGAGGAATTGTGTATTCGCAATTTGCATTCATGGTCAAACAGTCAACTAAAGTCTATATTTAAAGTTTTGAAAAGATTGCACCAGTAAATTATGGCACACAGGTGACTGGGTCTTCTATCATGATCATGCATTTGTCTAAATAGCCCTGAGTATTAAGCAACTTCTGACCAAAAATGGCATGCCACCTTTGCTTCATCCTCTCTCTTCACCTGAAATTCCCCAATGCAACATTGTTTTTTGTTCTTCAAATGAAAACAGACCTCAAAGAGAAATATTATGCTGATGTTGAACAAATAATACAAAACAGGGCAGAAGTATTAAAATTCATATCAGTGAATGAAAAGAGTATCAAAAAGTTGAAAAAATATAGTGATTCATGTGATTACTTTGAAGGAGACTGAAGTTTTAAAAGGTACAAGTAAATACAGTAATTTTTATTAGTGAATTTCAATTTCTGTTCAGAAGATTATCTCCATTGTGTTTGGTCAATTGTGGAAGTTTATGTGTTAAAGTAAAACTAGTACTGTAAAAAATTCTGAACATCTGACTTTGAACCTTGGCATATTTTGAGTGCAAGTATATTGATGTTAGTAGCCATCAGCTTTCTGCTTTTGGTTTGAGTATACCTAATTATGCTCTGTCTTATAGTGAAGTGATTTTTCCTGACTGTCATTGTCTGTCATCTGATATCCGATGTTAGATTCTCAGGTTTACCTAAAATAGTTGAATTCACTCATCTATTTTCTCCAATTGGCATGTTTATGCTATTGGCTATTTATTTTCTGTCATTATCATTTCATTAATGTACAGTCCATCTGATCTTATATTTTAGTTTGAACAAGGCCATTATTTCAGAGTGAGCTTAAGATGAGTTTATAACATATATATTGCAACTGTGCAAAGTTTGTTGTTAGTTGAATTCCAAGATTTTGCTGAAGTGAATGTAAAGAAAAAGGAAAATAAAATAAAGTATGTTTGACATAAATGCAAATTAATGTATAGAATAAGTATTTTATTGGAATAAAATTTAAACATTATAAGCATAAAGCTAAACTAGTCAATATATAATTAAAATTACCCCAAATCCAAAATTTAACCAGACCAGCAAAAAAATAATATTAAAACACAACCAAAGGTTTCACTGCTACAAGCAGACTTCTCAAGTGTAAAGAACTACAAAAACTACACCAGGGTCTCAACCCTATGCCCACAGGCACCATGGCACCTGCAGACCATTTTATGTGTGCCCGCCACTATCCAAACATAATAAAAAATTATTTATCTGATACAAAAAAAATTAATTTTAAAATTTCTTATAAAATATTGTATTACATTGTAATCAAATTGTAGGGCATACTATACTTTTACAATGTAAAAAAATAAACATTAATTATATATTAAAATTTTATTTTTTAAATAAATATTTTTTTGTACATTATGTGTATTATTTACAATATCCAACCATAAATTTACATTGAAAAAATAAATGGTGCCAGCCACCTGGCCGGTATTATAGAATGTGCTCTTAAGTGCAAAAAGGTTGGGGACCCCTGAACTACACAATATATATAATATTAAACATTACCCACAAATCCATTCACTTTCCTAGAGGCAATTTACACAGTGTTTTTTCATTTCAATAAAAATTTTATTAACAATAAATAGTGATTACATACTAATAAAGAATAAATAAATGAATAAATTGTCCAATATGATTATATAATGTTCTATTTGTCATCTGGCTAGATTATGTTATGAGAGCACAATTGTTATACTCTTATGTGGTTAGGTATAGTGAAGAGATTCTAAGAACTTGTTTAATGGTATTAGCATTTTTAATATAAACATGAATATTTTCTTTTATAATTGACTATTCTATAATGCTGGGTAGGTGGGAATTGATAATCAGGAAAAGGAAAGAGCAGTTAAAGACCAGGTGTCATCAAAGACTTTACTGGAGGCAAGGAGCTGGTCACGTTTCTTGATTTTTTTGAGCATTTGATAAAACAATGGTATGATTTGTGGCGGGGGTAATTCCATGAGACTTTTGCATCTCACTATCCATATAGAATAAAGGACAAAGGTAGAAAGCCTTATTATTGAAAAAAATCCATTATGAATGGCATTTTCAAGTGAGAAAATCATATCAGGTCTTATGTTGGAATTGATTATAATTATATCTTTCAGAGTTTTAAGTCTTGGGCACCGGTGTATAATATGGTCTATGGTTTCATCTTCACAAGCACACAGACCACATATAGGGTCAATGCTGTTAAAACCTCTTCGGTGATAAAGAAACCAATTCATGGGTAGCACATTAAGATTTATTTTAATGATGAAGTCAAGGAATTTGGGTTCCAGACTCCATCTTTTGAAGTGTGTAATGAGTCTTTGGTTGGTTACTTTTAGGCTGTTTTTAATGGGTTGTTGTGTATAGTTGATTATATTGTATGCTTCCCATAAGGTGATTTTTTGGTTAAGGTTAAAGGGCATTATCGGGTTATAAAGTTGTAGGTGTTCTATTAGGGATGCTATCCATGAACTGAAAGAGGGTGGAGGATGATCTGTCAGTGTAATTTTTTTAATAATGTTAGAGTATCTGCAGGAGAGGATCAGATTATGTAGAGTGTTGTGGGTTTTCTGTAAAATGATTGCTTGTATTGAGTGGAATGACAGTCCATTGAACCTGCGTGGTTGTTGGATACCTCACAAGCTAATAGCAACTGTCCTTCCTCTCCAGAGAAGTTTGGTGCATAATCGGTTAATTTTATTTTGAAACTGTTTAGACATTTTCACGAATGGAAGATAGTATGAGATTTTTGGCATTATGATCATGTTGAGGAGGCCAACCTTTCCACATAATGAAAGGTATACTCTAGAGAGTGAAGTGGTGATGGCTTCAGTTGAATGGAGGATTGCATCTTGAATCTTTCTTGCCATTGCAGTTGGAGTTTTGTAGATTGGGAAACCTATGTATCTTTGGGGTTTTGCAGAAAAGGGAGAGTTAATTTGTTTATCAGACATTATCTTCCAGATGGAAGATTTGTTCAAATTTATTTGTAGGCCAAGTTTCACTGTATTTCTGTTTAATATGTTCATGAGCTGGGGAAGATATTTAATGGTGGGAAGCACAACCATGATGTCATCTATATATGCAAATACATTGAAGTTTTTATTGAGAGAAGGAAGGAAAATTTCAGGGAGGTTTTTTTCTATATCCATCAGAAGAAGGGTTGATGTATGCTGTGAAGAAAAGGGCACTGAGTGGAGATCCTTGAGGGATCGACTTGTATGGCTTGAAGCCTGGTGTGATCTTGCCATCAAGAGAGAGAAAAATCTCTCTGTTGTTGAGCAGATTGCTTACCATCTGTACAATCCCAGATGGAATGTTGCATTCCAACAGAATATCCAGGAGGATGTTTATCTGGACTGAATCAAATGCTGCCGCAACATTCAGCTGGACAGCAATAGGTTTTGATTTACGATGTCCTCTGACGTAATTGAACAGTGCAGTTACATTGGACATAGCATGCGAGGTTGATGATCCCTTTTTTCCATATTGGTTTGATGAGATATGGCTAAGAATTTGAGTTTGGATTTGATCTTTAATGACCGAGTCAATTATCTTGATAAGCAATGGCGTCATGGAAATTGGCTGGATACTGTTAATGTCGTTTAGTGGTTTTTCTATTTTAATAAAAGGCATGAGTGCCACTGGGTAAAGATCTGTTATGTTTCTGTTGCCGGAGGCTAGGTGATCAATCATTTTTTTAATAATTGGCACAGTGAATTGACTGAGGTGTTTGAGAAGGAAATTTGGGATGCCATGAAGGCCAGGATGAATGCCGTCAGGGAGAGATGTTATCTTCTTTTTGATTTGGATTTCCATGATGCCATGTTTGCCAGGGTCACCAGCATCCAACCAGCTGTTTATAGGAGGAGCTCCATCTTTTTGCATTAATTGGCAGAATTGTTTGCTGAAGTGCTGCATCATTGGAAAGCCAATAAGTGCTGCATCATTGGAAAGCCAATAAGATTGTTCCATTAGTATTAATGGATAAGGGAGTGATTTGTTTTTATTGTACCCCAGTGCCCATCTGAGGTAGTCTCTCGTCCAGCAGTGTTGTTGTGCTAAGAAACATTTGTCTCTTCTGATGAATATATATTCTGCAAGGGACTTTCGGTTGATTTTGTAGAGATTTTTAAGGAAGATAATTTTATTTGTGAAATTTTGTTGTGATGCTTGAAGTTGTATATTAATGTCTGCTAGGTCATTTAGAAGACCATTAGGTCCTTTGATTTTCCTGGTGTAGTGATTTAATATGGACTGTAGTATTCCAATGAAGGCAAACCAGCCCTCCTCAGCAGGAAGGGAAAGGATGCTTATTTTCTGGAAAAGGATGTATGCCTCAGACACTATCATTTCGGTCATATTTGATTGGGTGATCATGTGGATGGTTTTACCAGGTCCATCAATAGGTGTAGGGATTGAAATAGGTGTAAGTTTTAAGATTAGAGCCATATGATCAGAGAAAGCAACAGGGGCCAAGGCTGCATCAAGGTTGAAGTGGAGGTCTGGGGTGTAGTAAACCAAATCAATCAGGGATTTTTTAGTTTTAGTATAGAAAGAGTAGGCTTCAGGAGGGAAGAAGCCCTCTCCACACATTAATCTGTGATTTATTAGATGCAAAAATCTCTTGTTGAATTCATTGTATGTGGTGTTAAAGTCTCCCAGAAGAATAGTAGGGGAGGCTCTGTTAGCGTTGATGGCATGCATTTAGGATATGGATTATTTTTAGATATTGAGAGGTGTCTTTGGCTGTATATATATATATATATATAAGCTATGATGATTGGATAACCCCAATAGTCAATTTCTATGATAATAATATTGGCATCTAGGAATAGAATGCTAAAACTGTTTGGTGGTGTTGACTTGCTGAGAAGAATACCGACTCCACCTGAAGCAGAATGGCCTATGGATAATCTAGTAAATCCGAGAGCTGAGAGAAGAAGTAGTATTTTATGATCAGTCTTATGGTGATATTTAGTTTCAGAAGTATATGAGGGGAGCAGAGCAAGTATATGAGGGGAGCAGAGCGAGAGCCAGTTTTTAATAGCTAGAACTCTATCAATTGAATTAGATGCCACGAATGTTAATGCCAGCAATTTTGCAGAACATGATAGATTAATCCAAACCATCCTCAGCAAAGTGTACCAAGTCAATGTGGGACATCTCCATGTTAATGAGTTCTGATGTTGTTTGGCAATCAGAGTCTTATGATTGAACTTGTGGATGGATTGGTGATATATTTGTTGGTTGAGGAAATGCATCCATGAAGTCTTCGGTGTCTGATGAAGTAGTGTAATCTGTCTGAGATTCGTCAGATGGATCAATGGTATCGATGGTTATAGGATCCATGGTTTTCCTCTTTTTTTCTATGGATTTGCGAAGCTTTGTGCTGGATATATCTGAAATTTGTTTGCTAGAGGGTGGTGGTGAATAATGTATCGGATGGGAGCTGTCATCATCAGAGCTTGATTTATCTGAGCGAATTGATTTTCTTTTAATTTTCTTATTTGTATTTTGGGTATTTGTTGTGTCAGTTTTTTGGGGGTTTTTAAGTTTAATAGTGTTGTTTTCTTTTTCCTGTTCTTTTGATGAAAGTGTTTTTTTATTGTTATAAGAATTTGGTTTAAATTTTAGACCTGAGTCATTTTTGGTTCGCTGTAACTGTTGTGAAATATTAATTATGCTGACTTTCGGGTTGAGTGTTTGATAAGTCTTTTTATCTGGATGGTTAATTATTGCAGACATTGAAGAATTGAGGACAGTTTGTGGATCACTTTGTTTAGGTTTGTTAGACTTAGCTGGCCCGAATGATGATGTATCATTGGTTTTAAGCTGGGTGGGAGTTGTTATAGATGAATTGTTTTGAAATTTTTTAAGTGTATTTTCTTCATTGCCTGGGTTTTCCTTGCTCTCATTAGGTGGTTTGATCATATTGTCTTCTTTTGTAGAAAGAGTTTGACCTAGCATTGTTTCTCGGGGATTAGTATAATATGTATCGTATGTATGATCTTGAGTATTATTGGTTTGAGAGATTGGTTTAGTAGCAGTATATGTTATTGCTTGGTTCCCTGATTTACTACTATTAGTGTAGAGGTTGACATTTGTTCTTTCTTGAAGATTTTCATTTTGAGAGATAGGTTTGGATGTGAATGGGTTTGTTGGAGGATTTATTTGAATCAGATTGTCTGGGTTTGTGAGGTTGCTGTTTGAATTAGTCCCATGTGGTGATTGTCTATTTAAGGATGTGATAGCCATATTAATAGGTCTACCAGGACATCTGTGAACTTTATTCTTTTTAATACCACAGTGTGTGCATATTCTTGCTGCACAATCTTTAATGAGGTGTGTTCTTTGAAGGCGGAAGAAACATTGTGGCTGTACTCCCCTGAAGGTCAAAACCATAGGAGAGCCTCTTGCAGTAATAATGGTGGGTAAGTCAGTGGGTATAATGTTTTTCTTTAATGTAAGTGTGAAGATAACTGTATTGGACAGGATTTGATATTCAAAGTGAGGGTTTAATAGGTGTTTAAATTTGCTAACTGAACCATAATTAATAAGGATGTCTTGTAGTTCTTGTTCTTTCAAGTGGGCAAGGCAGTTTTGAATTATGCCGGATAGTGTAACTGGACGGTTCATATCTATAGAGCATAGTATATAATTTCCTAAAGATCTGTAGTTATTTTTAAGTTCATATGGTCTGCCCACGTTTTAAACTCAATGATAACATAGTGGTCATTGGGATGATTAAGGATCATGTGAATGCCTCTGCCTAATTGATTTTGATTGATTAGACTGAATAGTTGTTCTAGAGGGAACTTATATAACACACATTGTTGATTTGTTATGGCTAAGATTAATGACTTATCACTGTAATAGTTTGTAAATGATTTATACAGAGTGTTGGGAATCGTTTTGTTGAAATCGTTATTTATTTTTAGGAACATGTCGTCATTAAGATCGTTTATATTAAATGAGACATTTTCCAGAGTGTTTGATTCTTGTTCTGTGTCTAATTCTGAGATATTCAAATATATTTCATTGAAATTATCAGCCTTAATATTTTCGTAGATGCTCTCAGAATTTTTAGACCTTACGATATTTGCGTATGTAGAGGAATTATTTCAATATTGGAATTGAGGAAGTTGGTTTAGATTGTAAGTTGGCTGATGTAGCAATGGATTGTTCTGTGCTATAATCTTTCTTTGTTTTGGAATGAGATTTATTAGTTTTAAAATTTATTTCTTCTTTTTGATTTTTAAATTTACTGTTGACAAACTGTAATGTGACAGTGCTGGTTTTGTCGACCTCTGGTGGAAAAGTTTTTACTTTAAAAAATTCACCAAAATCATCTTGGTAATTTTGTCTATTATTTTCAGATATGGTTTTCAGGGTATTATTGGGCAAAAGAAATTGTTCATTAGAGTCTTCTGAGGGTGTGTAAAGTCTTGGGAGAGGAGATGATTGGTTTTTGCTTGTATTTTTAAGGATTTCAATAGTTTCGCTTGATGAGATATTTATGCTATTGTTTATATTAGGGGTAAGTTGAATATTTTCTAAACTTTTGTTGATATTTGCAATGATGTTTTCATTTGATTTACTGGTTTATGGGTTTTTATTTGTTGTAGAAGTTAGTTTAGTTGCATTTAGATTAGATCTAAGGCTATAATATTTACAACCGATGACTGCATTGCTAGATTGAATGCTGAGATTGGGGCTAACATTAATTTGAGAGTTATCGATTATATTATCACTTTCCATAATATATAATGATTAAAACCGACTTACCTTGAATAGAAAACGTAAAGGTAAGGGGATAATTGTCCCTGTCTTCTTGAAACTGAATCGCTAAGGGACACTTTTTTAAGACCAGTTGCAAAGATGGCTGCCAAAAGTGGAAGTCGATAAGTGTTTTTTTCTTTTCATTCAATTAAAAAAGAGCTAGTTTAAATAATAAAAATGAATACTGATTGTAAATACTGATACAAGTTCTGCAAAGAAGAGATATTGGTAATTAAATATCCCATGGTAACTGCAAAAAAAAAAATAATGAACAAAAATCTAAAGAAAGATAAATATTTGAAGAAGGACTGAGGGTGGTATTCAACATACAAATGCAAGAGGGATACAAAAGGAATGGACATAGATAAAGAAGTGTCTTTTGTTCTTTGGATTTTTCGCAAGATGTTAAAATACCCTGCGATAGCTGCTGATATCCAGATGGGTGGCTAGAATGCCTGTACATTGTTGATTGTTCCATTCCCTCAAACATACAATGATTTAGAAGAGTGAAGTTGCCACCCACCTAAAATAGAAGCATCACATCAAAGCTGGAACTCAAAAGTACAGATCATGAAGAAAAGCTGTGGATTACTTCTATTACCAAAGAATGATTCTACTAAACAAAGTAATATCTGAAAGACATCTTAAAAGAGATTGTATGCTTTCATTGATGGTAAGAAATTAGATTTTTGAACTTATAAGGTTATTGAAATAACTTTCTAGAATACTCACATCTCACTTAAACTAGGAAAAAAAATAACATAATTTAATGGACATAATGAGCTATTTATGTGGTTAATGAATCCAAGAATAATTTTGCTATAATAATACAAATTTTCTTTTGTTGTTTTGCTTTTATTGAAAATGCTCATAAATAAAAAAGAGAGAATTACAATGTGTCATTTATTTAAGACTCATAACTATATTTTTTCAGTGATCTTCTTTGTAAATTCAACTGTTGATACCAACACAATTTTATTATATTTTAGATTTATTATTTGTGAGATACCATATAGATATATAATATACTAGCATTAGTTTGTATTAATATTATAGTGATAAGTTAATATATGGGTTATTTGTTTGTATTAATATTATAGTGATAAGTTAATATATGGGTGATTTGTTCATTCACATTATAGGGAGGGCATTGGTTTGGTAAGAAAAAAGGGAGAAACATACCTTCATTGTCAATTTAATAGGGATATCTAAATAGAATCCTGGCACCTAATAAAAACAAATTTAAACTATTAAAAATGATTATATAAAGAAACTTAGTTATATTAGAACTGTATTACCATGAGAAATATACTACACTTATGTTAACACTAAAATGGTTTAGTGCAATTGTCTATATTAGGTGTGGGTGTGGGAGGTAATGGGTAAATCTTTAACATATATATATATATATATAAAACTAATCTTACAGCCATTCATGTCTAATAAATGGCATTAGAAGTATATAAAATGGTACAATGGCTGCCCAAATGATGAGTCTCAAAGAAACCATGACATGAGATAAGAGAAATCAATGAGAAAGCAATATGTTATTAATATATTTGCAGCTTGGATTGTGAATGCAATATATAAAGATAAGGTGAAAGTGAAAAAAAAATTTCTCTAAGCAGCAACCAAAAAAAATATGTGATGTTAACATATTTTGGTAATACACTATGCAGTTGAAATAAAAACAAAAGTTGTTTTGAATAAAGAGAGGGAGGGGACAGGTAGTGAAGTCTCTCTTTAATTTTCTGTCATTTTGTTAGGTAAAAATAGGGCAAAAATAACACACACCATCATAACTATATACAAATACAATGTGAGTTTTTTGGTCTATTTATTGAGACGGGTGTTTTCATAATATTCAGATAACATTCAAAAGTGATAAGGGGGAAAAGGGGAATTGGTATATGTAAGGAACAAAATAAAATTTACAGCCAAAGTTAGTAGTCTTAAAAAAAATTTTAGAAGAGAAGGGAATATATATATATATATATGTGATTTTTTATATACCAATTATATATATATATATATATATATATATTACTTCAAGTATATATATATATATATATATATATATATATATAGTACTTGAAGTAAGTAACATTGAGCAGTTGTTAATAATTTGACATTATATACATATATTATAAGAGAGTGAATTAAATTGAGAGGAGGCAAAGGAGTGAAAATGACCATTGATAAGGAAAAAGAAAGGACAGCATTGAGCCAATAATGAGAAAGTTATTTCAAGAGCTCATATTGGAATGGAAAAAAAATTAAAAACAGAATTTATGGGGGAAATTTAAAATGTCATAGGGGAAGAGATAAAGGGAATAAAACAGAATTTGAAGGGATGGAAGACAGACTAATAAACTAGGTGGAGAAGGTACTAGGGAAAAAAACAAAAGTAAGCAAGACAGAAATAGACTCAAGAGGGCAAGTGGAAGACAGCCTTGTTAAGACAAAAACAGGAGGAGAGGAAGTCTCAGAGAAGGTGATTACAAATGAGGAAAATATACCCATGGGGGTAAATCAAGTCTTGAAAATAAACATGTTCAATGGACAAGATAGCATGTCACAAGTAGAGCATATACAAAGCTTAGAAGAATACTTTTCTATAAATAAAATGGCAGAAGACATTAAACTGATGGTGTCATCTACTAATTTACAGGGATTGGCTCAAGTGTGGTGGGAAAATTTGAGAGGCCAACAAATTTTAGTCAATACATGTGTGTGTTAACCAAAAGCTATTGGAATGAGGGTCACCAGGAAAGAATAAAGTTCAAAGTCTCACAAGTGAAATGTAGAATGGAAGAACTATATGTGCCTTTCTTGCTCAGTTGAGGGTTTTAACAGAATATCCGATGACAGAGAAGCAAATCATCAAGTTTGTGCGGAAAATGTGTCCTACTTCAGTGGGAAAACTACTAATTAGGAATGGGTGTGAGAAAGTGGAACAAGTAGCAGACTTGCTGGGTAAATTGGACAGAAATAGATGCAATAATAAATACATGTCTAAGAGAATTGAGCATCAGTTGAATACCATTACATTAATAGATAACTCAGGTCTTGGGAACAAAGGAAAGGAGTCTTCAACAAAAATTTAAAAAAATAACATGGTTGAGATATCAGTCACCAGGGGAAACATGTAGAAATCATGATGGGCATCCTGAAAGATCTGGACATCAGGTAAATGAACTAGTGCAAGTAGCACATGGATCAAGCTGTGTAACCAACATTGAATTACACTAACAGATAGTATTAATTTAAATTAGGACAGATTTTATGAGAATGACTTTGGATTTGTTCCTGGATAAAATGAAATTGGTTACACATAATGATCTGAACATAAACATAGGTATAAAGAAATAGGTATAACTGGCAGTATGCCAGAAAGCTATAATATGGGTTAAGGAGGTGGGATGAAATAACTGGGATGAAATAACAATTTGAGTATATCATGTCTCTACACTGTACACCATTTGGTAGTAGGACCTTCCTAATGACTGTAAGTCTTCATAGAGCAAGGTCCCAGATGTATGGGGGCTGGATCTTGCCACTGTATATCTATGACTCTCATTAAGTGACAGAGCTTGGTCCACAGGTGGGATAGTGAATGGCTGCCAAGATATGATTATAATGGTCCAGAGAAATTACATATCCCATCACATTAGAAAAGTAGTCTAGCATATGAAAATGCTTGAGTCTTCTGCCCATCAGACAATGGTGGATGATTGCAGTATACAAGTATACAAATATTGTTAAATAGAATAAATTTGCCAAAATACCTAGTTTATTTTTATAATTAACCTTGGGGGTATTGCAACCATGAAAGGTGTGTTGGCAGTTAAATTTGAAGATAGTGCTAAAGTGAATATAAAGAAAAAAGGAAAATAAAGTATAAATATATTTGATATAGATACAATTTAATATATAGAGTAAATATTTTATTGGATTAAAATTAAAAAAATTCTTTTTTTTTAGGCAATACATAGTGTGTTGTTTTTTTCTTTTCTTTCAATTAAAAAACAGCAAGTTTAAATAATAAATGTGAATAGTCATTGTAAATATTGATACAAGTTCTGCAAAGGAGAGATTGGTAATTAAATATAGCTATGGTAAATACAAAAAAAAGGAAGATAAAACTTTGAAGAAGGAATGCAGTGGTATTCAATGTACAAATGCATAATGAGTTTTCAGAGGAATATAAAAGGAATGGACTGAGATAAGGGAATATAAAAGGAATGGACTTAGATAAAGTGTTTTTTTTTTTTGGGGGGGGGTTTACAAGATGATAAACTACTCCATGATAACTGCTTATATTTAGATGGGTGGTTAGAATGCCCATATTGCCAATCATTCTGTTTCTCAAACATACTTACAATAATTTAAAAGAGTGGTGTTGCCATCCACCTAAAATAGAAGTCTCATGTCAAAGCTGTAACTTAAAATACAGATCATGAAGAAAACATGTGGATTACATGTATTATCAAATAATGATTCAACTAAACAATCTTACCATTAAGAAATTAGATTTTTGAACTTATAAGCTTATTGAAATAACTTTATAGAATACTCACATCTCAAATAAAACAGAAGAAAAGAGAACATAATTTAAATGGACCATAATAAACTATATATCTATGGTTAATGAATCCAAGAATAATTTTGATATAATAATACAATTTTTTTTTTGTTTGTTGTTTTGCTTTTATTGAAAATGTTCATAAATAAAAAAAAGGAGAAAGATTATAATCTGTCATTTGTTTAAGCCTCCTAAATATATTCTTTCAATGGTCTTCTTTGTAAATTCAACTGTTGATGCCAACACAATTTTATTATATTTTAGATTTATTATTTGTGAGGTCACAATATAGACATATGATATACTTGCATTAGTTTGTATAAATATTATAGTGATAAGTTAATATATGGGCATTTTTTCATTTACATTATAGAGAGAGCTTTTATGTGTTAAGAAAAAAGGGGTAAAAGTACCTTCATTGTCGATTTAATAGGGATATCTAGATATAATCCTGACACCTAATAAGAAAACAAATTTAAAGTATTAAAAGTGCCAATATAAGGAAAGTTAGTTAGTTATAATCATGACCATATTGCCTGGGAAATATGCTATGCTTATGCTAAAACCTAAAATGGTTAACTACAATTGTCTAGATTAGGTGTGGGCATGTGAGGTAATGGGTATATCTTTAACAGATATATATATATATATATATTTCCATTACAATATATATATATATAAATTATTAATCAATGTCTGTATTCTGATTATAATAAAAATATACAATTATTCAAAACAATACAATAATTAATATAGTAAAAATATTTCATAAAAATAAATATATACCACAATTTAATAGTAGTACTTTCAACTATCTATGTAGTCATTATCAACTAGATTCAAATTGTATTACAAAAAACTGTTACAAATGTAAACAAAAAGTAATACATCATACGTCAATTTTCCCACAATGCCAATATAAAAATTAATGAATTGTGGAAAAATTGATGTATGACATATTACTTTTTGTTTACATTTGGAACGGTTTTTTGTAATACAATTTGAATCTAGCTGATAATGACTACATTGATAGTTGAAAGTACTTCTATTAAATTGTGGTATATATTTGTTTTTTAAAATATTTTTTACTGTATTAATTATTGTATTGTTTTGAAAAATTATATATATACTAATCTTACAGCCTTTTATGTTGAATAAATGGCTTTAGACATATATAAAACAGTACAATATATATATAGAGAGAGAGCGATTAAAAGAAATAAAAACGTTTTGATGCAATAATAACATAATCCTTTTCTATGACTAAGATTTCGATTTGTGTCTGGATTTTAAATTAGATCTAATAATTTTTCAGCAGAATTATTTTAAATGTTTGCTAAAAATAATTTCTACTATTCTTAAGATAGTTAACAAATGGCTAATCCAGTTTGACAATTGATGTTATTCCATGGGTATCCACTTAAAAAGTAAAACAAGGAGGAAAATTATTTCAAACTACTTTTTTTTAGGAATCTGATCAGGACTGTATTTTACTCACTCTATTTCTTTATGAAGTACTGTTATAGAAACTCTGATCAATAGTTAAATATTTTAAAGTGATTTTACTTTTTTACCACATTTACTGAAAAATAATATGTAAATTAAAATAAAATTTAATGACCCACCATTTATAATAGAAAACACCAAAATATCTAAACCCTTCAAAAATTTAAATAAAAAAAAAATCTTAAGAGCCAGCTATCAACTATTATTTATTTTGAATAGAAATTAATGAGTATAAAAACTATATTTGTCAACTAAATATGCCATGAAATAAAGTTCATTATAATAATTAACAAAAACAAATAGAGAAAAAAAAGTATTTAATAGAAAAAAAATAATTCAAAGGAACTCCAAAGTATAATTTTCATTAAAAAATATTAATAATAATTTCTTACTATTCAATAACTATTTTTAATTTCATATAATAGCATTTAATTATTAATAGTCAAACACCCATAACAAAAACACATAAAATAATTAGAGAAAACTAATATTGCACTATTTATTTTACACATGAAATAAACACAAACTATAAATACATGCACGAGTGTGTAGAGAGCAACGAAACCAATAAATACATTATTATATTCATGAACATGTTTATATATTTAGTGTTGCATATTTAAAAAAGTGATTTAATTACAAGAAAATTAAAGTTAAAAGAATATATATATAATCTCCATGTTATTTGCATAAGTAATAGAAACTTAGATGATTAATAAATACTGCAAATAATTTATTTTGGTTTTTCAGGTAAAAAATTATGTCATAACTTCCTTTACTAAAAGATATGCTGCTGCTGTTGTTGTTATTATTATTATTATTATTATTATTATTATTATTATTATTATTATTATTATTATTATTATTATTATTATTATTATTATTATTATTATTATTATTATTATTATTATTATTATTATTATTATTATTATTATTATTATTATTATTATTATTATTATTATTATTATTATTATTATTATTATTATTATTATTATTATTATTATTATTATTATTATTATTATTATTATTATTATTAGTAGTAGTAGTAGTAGTAGTAGTAGTAGTAGTAGTAGTAGTAGTAGTAGTAGTAGTAGTAGTAGTAGTAGTAGTAGTAGTAGTAATATTTTATTGCTATTACTACTACTACTACTATTATTATTTTTATTATTAGCTTTCAAAAGGACATTATTGCATATAACAAGAAAAGAGTTACATTAATAACTGTTTTACCATATGCAGAAGGAGAGGGGCAAAAGCAAGGGATATGCATGTGGTTTACAAATTTGAGTTTACATTCTTACATACAAGTCCAATCAGTTTTATACACTGAAAAGGCTCTTTGTTTTCTCTTTGACTGTGTATATCTCTTGGGATATATTTTTTTCATCCTATCATCATCATCATCATTATTATTATTATTATTATTATTATTGTTATTATTATTATTATTATTATTATTATTATTATTATTATTAGTAGTAGTAGTAGTAGTAGTAGTAGTAGTAGTAATAGTAGTAGTTGTACTCCTAGTAGTAATAGTAGTGGTAGTAGTAGCAGCAGCAGTAGTGTAGTAGTAGTAGTAGTAGTAGTAGTAGTAGTAATAGTAGTAGTAGTAGTAGTATTGATAGCTATTGTTACATTTTCAAATTCTTGTTAAACTTTATTTAAAAAGACTTAAAAATCAAATTTTTAGCTGGCTCCGTTGAGAGCTTTTAGAGTTTCAGCAAATGTTGTAATAATTATTAGATGAATATAAGAAAGTAGCACTAAAGACAAATGTTAAAAGAAACTAAAAATTTAAAGGTGTTTTTTCATATGAAAAAATAAATATTGATAAGTATGAAATAGACCAATTTAACAACTAATAAATAGATACATAATGAATAAAATTATTTATAAAAGTAAATATAGGTGAAAAACGTTTGATAATAATAACTTAATATTTAAAAAAAACACATGCCTATGTGTTTAAAAAGGAAATGTTTTATTATGTGTATTTATTAGTTCTTACTTATCTTAGCTGATATTTAGACATTTAATTAAACAACAATTCAGATAATTCAGACCTTCAAAAAAGAGTTTGGATTGATATATGTTAAGAGTAACAAGAAAAAATAAAATAAAAAATACAATGGTAAGAGAATAACAGGTATCATTAATATTGTTGAAAGAATTAAGAGGCATGGACATATTGCTGGAAGAGATGATAATACATAAACATATCAAGTTTTAAATTGGATCCCAAAAATATAAAAGAAATAGACGGAGACAACGAAGTTTGTTGAGTAATGTCGACAAAAAAGAGGCCAGAGATCGGAGAATCTGGATTAAAATTGGAAAGACATTATTTGTGACAATCTATAATAGTGGGAAATGATGATTTCTAACAATAGGTTTTGTTATTATATTAAGGCTCATGTATTTTATTAAGATAAAGCGTATTCCAAATTATCTATTATGTGTGTATTTTTACACGTGCTTATAAATACTTTTTATATAAATATTTTCATGCATAAAACAACGAATAATATTTTTTTAATTTTTTAATGTGATTAAAATTAGTTTAGCAATAAATTCATTTTACTTTACTGCAAACGACTTCCTTAAGTAGTGATATTTATCTTCATTACAAAAATAATTTACTTGACAGATTTCTAATAAATGGAAAATGGGAAAAACTCATAAAATCTTCGAGTATAGTTTTTCATCAACGGCTCATTATATTATTATAAAAATGCGCATAAATGTTCATTAATCTTATGAAATATGATATATTTAGAAAAATAATTCTAGTAAGCAGAAAGAATAAGATTCCATTGCAAAAGAGAAGTATATTAATTAACTTAGCTTAAGCTTGCGATTTAAAAAGCTATTTAATCAAAAAAATAATGATGCTTAATAATTCACAAAGCTAATATTCAGAAGTTAATTTAATAAATTAAATAAAGAGATTTTTAAGTTCTTATGGAACATGATTTTTAAAAATGTATATATATTTAGAAAGTACTTTAGTTTGTGATTTGTAAAACGGAAATGATAACCTTATTATTATAAGTCTCACGTTAAATTATTTTGGGGAAAAAATTTAATGTTGAAAATCAGTATTTTGAAACTGAAGTTTCTTTTATTTATTTCTACTATCATAAATTTACTAATAATGTTATCATTGTTTTAATCATTTATAATAACTTCCAATATAATGTTTTCTTGATTAATATATTTTTTTAAAATTTCAATATAATTTTTAATCCGATATTTTTTTTATAACAACGTTTTGTCTAACAATGCCATTATTATTAATAAACTTTTAAAAAATGTAATGTAGTACGACTTTTTAACAGCTTTTACACTAGCAATCATGGCAATACATATATTGAGAAGTGGTAAGGCAAGAGGATTAGATGGATGGGCAGCAGAGATAGTAATGAATTTGGGGCATAGGGCAAAAGTAAAGTTACTATCATGTTTTAATAAGATGACACAGAAGAGAGTTTTTCTGGGTAGTTGGAGTAATACAAGAGTAAGATTATTATTTAAAGGAAAAGGATAGAAAGTTAAATAATTATAGACCAATAGCAGTAACATCGGTTTTATATAAAGTTTTTTCATATATGGTGGCTGGAAGAGTTGCAAAATGGATGAAAGAAAATAATGTAGTGGGGGAAATGCAAGGAGGTTTTAGGTCAGATAGGCGTATAGGAGATACTTTATTTGTAGTTACACAACTTATAGATATGAGTAGAAATTCAGGTAGACAGTTATATATGAGTTTTATAGATATAGAGAAGGCATATGATAGAGTGAATACAAATAGATTATGGATAAGTTTAGCAAATCTGGGAATGGATGAAGCTTTAGTGGGTGTTATTAAGAAATTATATGAAAATAATTACTATACATATCAATTAGTGGATATAGAATCAGCTAAAGTTAAAAATAGGGTGGGACTGAGGCAAGGATACCCTATGTCACCTATTTTGTTCGTGTTGTATTTGAGTGAAATGGAGAGAGCAATAGAGAGACTAGGAAGAGGGATAGAGATGCCGTTAACAGGTGGCAAGAGAGTATATACATTGTCCAGTCTTTTTTTGTGGATGATGTCTTTTTGTGTGCAGAAAGAAGAGAAGATATGGAAGTTATGCTGAGGACATGCACAAGGGTGGGTCAAGATATGGGGATTAAATTTAGTGAAGAAAAATCAAATATAATGATGGTGAATACTGGGGAAAGAAAAGACAAAGATTTCTTATTGGGGGATATAAAGTTAAGTGTGGTGAATAGATATAGTTATTTGGGAATCATCTTGAGTAATAAGAAAAATTGCTTGGATGAATGGGAGAAAAAATAGATAAATGAAGCAAAGAAAAGAAAGGGATTGATAAAGAAATTAACACTGTTTTCATATAATAAATATGATGTAGCTAGAATTGTATGGAAGGGAGTGGCAGTAGCAGGGTTAACATATGGCAATGATGCATTATGTGTTAGTAAAGGGGTATTAGATTGCTTAGAAAAAGTACAAAGGGAAGTAGGAAGACCTGCATTACATGCAGAGGTATGGACAGCAAAAGAGGCAATTCAAGGAGAAATGGGATGGTCAAGTTTTTATATGAGGGATGCAAAAAGCAAATTGAAAATGTTCAGTAGATTGCAGTTTATGGATAATAAAAGAATAGCCAAAATAGTATTTAATTGGGTTACAAGTAAAGGGCAGCCAACAAGATGGGTGAGAAAGGTAATGCGGTATGCAGAAGATTTGGATAAAGAAGTTATGTCAGTATACTTGTACAAAAGATGGGATGATTGTGTTAGGAGGATTGTTGAGTGTTATAATGGGAAGGAGTGGGGTAGAAGAATAGATGCATTAATAAAGAATAGGGAGTTGGAGAGATGGAAAACTAGTATGGAGAGTAAAACGAGTTTAAATATATATAAAAGTAAATGGAACATTGGGTGTGATTTAATTTATTATAATAGTAAGGAAAGTAGTTTATTGTTTAAGGCTTGAACGGAATCTTTAGCAATAAGTAAATATACACATAAATGGAAAAATATGGGTGATTTAGTCTGCAAGTTGTGTAAAGAAGGCATAGAAAATATTAGACATCTGTTACTTCAATGTAAATGTTTGAAAGCAGAAAGGGTACAAATAATGAAGTTATGGAAGGTTAAATATGAACAAAGTGATTATACAGAAAGTGAGTTATTGGTTTTTATGCTAGGTTTGGGAAAAAATAAGGGGGATTTAGATATGAAGGTCATGGAGTTGACAAAGATTATGTTGTGGAAATGGGATGGAGCAGATTATGGGAAAACTTAGGGTGGACAATAGAAAAGGAAGGTAAAGTGGCTAACAGGTTTTTCTGGGCATATCTGCTGAGAGATTCCTGACTCCGTTTAAGGAGAAGTCACAGTACATCACATCACATTATTAAAAAATTATTTTTCTTATGGATTTGGGGAAATATTTATAGATTGTTTGAAAAAGCATATTACACATTAAGGATTTCAAAACTTTGTATTGCTTTACTAATTAAACAAAATTGCAATATTTTGAACTTATTTATGTTTTGGATCCTAGTTTGGTGATTATTTATATCAATGATATGTATGTATTATAGCTGTCAAAATGAATAAATAGAGAGGAAAGGATGATGGAGAAGTTCATGCATGGAGTATATATGACAGATGAAAGTCAAACAGTTCACAGCCATATGTCTGAGTTTGAATTTAATCAAAATAATTATTAACAAATTAGATATCAAACATATATCCTATTACAAGTTGCATACATATTTTTAAGAGTATAAAAAAATCTTCTATGCAAATATTTAAATGTAACTTTTTTAAACATGTGCATGTTCAATGTATGCTACTATGAAATCCAGTTGAGGTCCTGACTAAATTAAATACTGTCCAAATCTATGTATCACCCATGTCACTTACTATCCACAATAAAACAATACTTCAGGTTCTAATATGTGTGCATGTAGCCCAAATAAATTTATTATATTTTACATGGTGAATAAGTTTGACAATCTGAATTAAAAAAAGAAAATATAAAGTCAAATTTAATAAATAAAAATTAAGTAATAAATTTACATAAACCAGAACAAAGAATGAATGGAATCATCTTTTTTTTCACTGTCATTAGATGATTGTTATATGGTGATGAATACTTAGATATTATCCCCATTTTATCATGTGAAATAATTGCTGCTCTATCTCCTCCGAATTTATATGTAGAGCTGGGTACAATAATGCCTAATATGCCAGTTTGTTTACTATGCTAATCTTATTCTTGTATAATTTAGGATACTTGGAGCTTGACAGTCACCTCCTGCTACTCTGCATCATGATACCTGCCAAATACCTCCATGGACTGACATAAATCTTAAGGCCAGAAAGTTGCAATCTCTGCTTCACAAGTGATGTTACATTTCTTATAGTCTATTATGCATCCAGTCATACATATAAAATCAGAATCTAAAATAACATCATATACTAATCCTTTTAGGATCAGCAAGTCATGAGGTATATATCTTTTTCTCACTCTCATCTGTAACCAGACTTGTTTGGCAGCTAACCTATATATAGATTTCATGGGTAGAGTTTGAATACTAGGGTCTTTGTTGGTAATACATTTGTATACAGTCTCACTCATTACTGATATCTGGATTTGAGTTGATGATGTTTGCTTCCATTTTGTTATTTGAATTTAACAGAAGTTGAGACATGTTAAGGAATGAACTGAAAGTACTTCTACAGATTGAAAAATTGTTTATAATAGTTATTACCATTATATTTGTTATATTTATTGTTATTACAATAGGTTTTTTAATTAATGGATATTTAATTTATACTACATATATACTATAGTGATTTTATCTTTTGTTAAAAGTCAAAATAATTCTTTTCTTTTTGTTTTTTAAATTAATTCTTCAGGTCTATTTAAAACTGTTTAGGGTTTTAATTAATATTATACTCACTGATATCCTTACTGCATTGTGTCAATTTCCTCTTTGATTCTTAATTTTGCCTTCAATTTACCTATTACATCTCCTTGATTATTAACTAAAACTGACCAAAATCAGTATTATCTTTTCTTTAAAATAATTAAACTTTTTTAGTCATATCTAACTCTTAACACATATTTATCTCAAGTTAGGAATTTCCTATGTTCATGGGCCATCATTGTACTGAGACATAGATGTTTCATCATGAAAAGTTTTTTAATACATAGATCTTAGTTACTAAAGAGATTTTAAACTATTTATACTATACATACAAGTATATCAGATTAAGATTTGCCATATGATCAAATCTATTTTTCTCTTTTGAATTTATTAAATAAATATTAGGAAAAAATGCTATTATATTTCCTTGTCAATCAAGCTCCAAGTAATTGTAAACCTTATAGTACAAAAGAAAAGTATAACTTGTCACTGCTTTTATTTGTTTCAGGACCCAGTGGATTGCATCATTGAACACATCATCACAATGTTAAATAATAGACAGAGTTTCTTTTGTTGTCTTTATAATTACAGTATTATTTCCCTTTTTGTTATCCTCATTCTGTTTATAGAGATTTAATTAATTAGTTGCGTGTATTAGTGATCTTATATAAAGGGAACTAGATAATGAACATTGCTGACTTTAAATCACAACATAGCTTTAATAAACATGTAAGTAACACTATAATATATAAATTACTGCCTCATAATACTATACTAAATATTATTAAATATTAACATATAGATATAATATTAATTAGAAAAAACATATAACACACATTTTTGATTGAAAATTTAATTCAGCTTTTTTTAGCAATAATAGTTAAGTTCTCCTGATGGTTAGTTCCTTTAAAGTTTATATTACTAGTTCAAATAAACATCAAAGTAAGGTACAGACTCTTATTAATCTTACCTATTATTTTCTTGAATAAATTTTAAGGATTTATGTATTAGGGGTTTACTATAGCCATAGGTTTTTTTATTTTTTACAAACAAGGAGATCAATTAAGTCCTGTTGAAGTGTTGTTTTCTTATTAGATCACTAGGAGTCCTGGTATTATGACGTAGACATGGTGTTTTGAATCAAGGCATTCTCACAACTTTAGGCTAGGAAGGCATCAGCAACTGTAGTGATTTAGCAGTGCATATGGTTTGAATTATCCCACAGGTAAAAATGAGCATGCGACAAAATATTTTTATTCGTCTTTGTGGATATTTCTCTGTGATCTGATGCTCTGTGCAAAATACAGCATTCTTTTTTGGAAACTCATTAATAATAATAATAATAATAATAATAATAATAATAATAATAATAATAATAATAATAATAATAATGATGATGATGATGATGATGATGATGATGATGTAAGGAAGTAAAAAAGTAGTTTGTCAAAGTTTTCAGGGTTGCCTTTTTATATCACTGGTCTGATTCCATTCTGCAAGTATCTATTCACATTTTTATTTTTTTTATTTTTTTCAGGCATTTAAGTCCTCTAAACAGCTTATCTTTATTATAATTATTTTACAATATTAATCATAAATTTTAATATATAATTTTATATATTACCCTTACTATATTATTCATGTCTGGCTTTGAGCTAACACAATTTCATCAGCCAAAATGAATGCATATTTTATAAAAATTAAACAATGTTTAATTATATAAAATCTATAACTTTTTTTATACATATTTTTTGCTTTTTTTTATTCACAGATATTATATTGGCAATTGACATTATAATTGGCCATATTGTAACAGTGGAGGAATGTATGTTTACGTAACAAAACCCAGAGTCCATGTAAAATACAGATGGTTAGATTCCAAGTCTGTCCAATCTTCAACCTATATACCAGTACTCCTTGATTTAACACATTATGAATGATATTTCTGAGGTTACACACAGATATCAATTTCTTTAAGAGCTGGATTTGAACAGGGAGAGATATGAGACTCCAAAAGTTGATTAAATAAGGACTAACTAGAGATTCTACATAGACTAATACATGCTAATAATTAATTAAACTAAAGGTGATACTAATAATTAACTATAATGCACATTCAACATATAAAATATTAATGGAATTGGAATTTGGATTGTGAGCAATAAGATAGGAAATGAGGTTAAATTTAAATAGGTTTATTAATAAAATAAATTTAAAAATGAAAACAATTAGGTTTACAATAAGTAATATCAGGGATTAACCACATTAAGCTCAAGGAAGATACAGATTTGGTATAATAACCAAAGATTCAGGGTTCAGACAAATTCTGAACAGTTATTTTACATGGGGCAAGAATTGGATACATTAGATCCACATATATATGTTATGGCACTGGCTAAAATATTAGAAATAAGTTTGCAGTGTGGGTGGATAATTATTCATGGTATTTCACATCAAAATGGACAGTACCTAGGACAGGACACCTTGCTACAATTAATATATGAACATGTAAGTTCAGGAACTCAGATAGGCTTAATACAGATGATCTTGATCCTTGTGTTCCAGTTCTAATAAAAATATAGCCTTACTTGAACTAATATATGGGAACCATCTAACACTGTCAGCCCATTAAAAAGGTACAGCAAAACATAAGTGTACCTTATAAAAACACATCCCACATAAGTAAAATACAAACATGCATATTTAAAATTAATTGCAACTAAAACATATAGTGCTTATCTGTATTGCTATATAAAACCCAGTTCTTAAAGTTAGCATTATAATTTTGCTATCTTTAATTATTAATCTCATTTAGAATACTAAATTTGCATTTTTAATTATAATTTAAGGAGGAAAAATAATATTTAGAGGGAATTAATAAGTCATTAAGAATTATACTGTAATATCATCTCTGAAGGCTAGTCAATTACTTCTAAATAATAGATATTAAAAGTCATAATGTATAAATCTGATTAGGCAAACATTAATTGATATAATATAATCTAAATCTAAATCAATCAATAACAATGAGCATGTAGATATCAGTTATTCTCTGATATAATAAGATTTGGAACAGTGATATAGTGGGCTAAACAACATTATTAAAATATTATAATGGACATATTAATGATCATATCTCCATTAAAAGTTTACTAAAATTACAGTGCTCACTGTTTTGAAATACTTGGCATATTCTAACATATATAAAATAAATTTTAGGTAAATAGTTAACAATATATAGGCATAACCACAGTATTAAAGGGATTTGGATAAATAACTGATTACAGTTATTATAATTTAGAGAAACATAATTAAAATTTACAGAGATGGTTTGAGGCAAGCTTTATACAGTTTATATTTTACTACTTTAGACAAAATTTTAAAAATTAATAATGAACGTTCAATTTACATTTTGTAAGCTAGCTTAAGAGATTTAAAGGTTTAAAGATTAAGAAGTTGATTTAGAGCTCTGTGATGTTGCAAAGAATATTACTGAGCTTTTTGATTGCAGCTTGTTTTTTATATACATTGGGCAACAGGTGAATTAGTACTCTGAATATCTGGATAAGCAGTTGAATTATTCACGATCTTCTTCTAGCAGGTCATTCACAAAAATATTGCCCACTTCCACGATGATGATATAATGTCAATAATCATACAGAATGGCACCAGACATGACCATCTTCCTGCAGGGAAATGGCAAATCTATGCCCTCAGACTCTGGCATATTAAAGTCTAAACTAGTATGGAGACTGGTGGTAACACTTTTTAAAAAATATACATTAAGTTTCTTTATGTATGAAATGCAGCCTATTTATAATATTTTGTGATCAGTTATAATTTTGTCAATAAAGTTATTATCTGTCAATAACCCATTAGCACCTATTTGGTATCTTATAATTTAATTTACTAAATTTATTTAAATCTTTTGCTTTAAATTTTAACATAATATTTTTAATTCAAGTTAACCATCTCAATTCCCTAAAGATCTGGAAATAGTTTCAGCTCAGTGGATCTTGTTTACAACTAAATATATTTTGGGCAAATAATATTACTAAATTTACAGTTTGGGATTTTTTATCTCACACTATACCAATGCAATGCATGTGTGCATAATGTGATTATCGTTCATCATAATTTCAAGTTAAACTTAAGAATTTCAATAAATATTTAACTAACATTATGCTATATATATATATAAGATATATTTTGCAGGTTTATCCATGTTAAAATATTTTAAATATTGGTATATTGACATTTCAACTTGGTAACACAAGTCATCTAAAGAGTGATAAAAAGTAGAAAGATGGTTGTAGAGGTGATACAATCACTGATTTGAAAAAAATGTTAAAGTTCCACCAATAGCAAAAATGTTAAATTAAGAATGTTTTTTAAAAAAATATTTCCAAATAGGAGGAAGTTTGCTTGTATCAAATCAGTGGTTGTAGCGCTCTACAATCATCTTTCTACTTTTTAAAACTCTGTGGATGACTTGTGTTACCAAGTTGAAATGTCAGTATACCAATATTTAAAATATTTTAACATGGATGAACCTGAAAAATATGTCTTTTATATATGCAACCCGTGAAGACCTTTGTATCAACATATATATATATTTTAACAATCGAGGGAGAAGGAGACTTCACATAATCTGCACTACAGGGCGCCACTAGGCATTTGAACCTAGAAAATTTATATAGTAGGCAGGTACGTTAAGTTTAAAAAAAAATTTTTTTTTATTTTAATTTATATATTTGGATTCCGATCGTTTGCCCAAGGTCACTAGCTCATAGAGTAGCAGAGATTTTAAAACATTTATAAGTTTCAATAGACTTCTATTCTCAAAGTATATATTAAATATTTAGAACAATAAAATAAAAGAAGCCACTGCCAGTAATTAACACACAAATAGATTTTTTTTAACGCACATTTAAAATTGAAGATTAAATTTATTTTTAGATTTTAACATTAATATTTTTTTTTTTTTAAATTTAAATTACTATTTTAAATAGATCGCACAGATGGATATTTAAATTATATTTTACTTTAGCATGTCAAGCATAGATAGTCTACATAGTTTTTTTTTTCACTTAAAAACTTATCAAAACATTCATCCAATCTCAGACTAAAAGTTTGTAGTCAACCCAATGCCTGCTTAGAGATATATAGTAGCAATCAATGCAATACGAAGATGCTAGCATAAAATCACGCCACAGGAATGTGCATCTGGCAGCGTGATATTATTTGAAGGAAATGATCCAGGTCTAGATCAGGAAAGTGCCTCTGTCTGACTAAGGAATCATGTATATAAATTTTTTTTAAAGAGTGCTACGTATGTGGGAAAGCGGTCTTTCTGCCATCTTATAAATCCCTGTCCATAGAGCTAGGAGGGGTCAATGGTGCAGGAAATACATCTGCGACCATTTTCAATGATATGACTGCCTCTTTGGGGTCATGCATTCAGTTGGGCACGTTGCCCTGTATGCTAAACACGCTTCACATTACATTAATATAAACGTCTATATATCTCTCCACTAGCACTGACACAACCACAAAACAAATAGCCTGAAATTAAAATCTGTTAAATTAAACATAAACGAATTTAAACATAGTTATTAATCTTTATCCATGCAGCTATCTACACCCAACTTTAAATTTAATACATTTTAGTTAAAACATAATACACACACAAAAAAAAATGAACTGGAAATGATTGCTTAAACATCTACATAAAAAATATCAATAATTGAATTTGCATTCTTTAAGTCAGATAAGAGTTCTTATTTTCAGTTATTAATTACTTGCAATTTTAGGAAAGTTATTAGATAGATACAATAGTTCATACTTTACGGATTTAATAGATTGAGAAGTCCATCTTCGTGATCACTTTCATAGATTTTGTCCTTCTTTGAAATAAAACTGCGACTTGCCATGCATTTGGTCAGGAACTGTCATCCAGAGGCCTCAGCTGGTTGTCCGGAAAATTAAATTTATTGCAGACTTCCACATCATGAAAATCTGCAATATAGCTAGTTATAACGATCTATTCATAGTCAGCTCTAAGATAACAATTATAATAATAATTTGGCTTTTATATTTTTATTAGTCTCTTATCATTAGATCTTGAGATTCAATGAGCAAGACATCACTAATCCATTGGTGTTTCAGTTATGGTCCATGCTGTCATTTTCGTGTTTGCATTGGTCATTTAATTCCTTTGTATTCTCTTATCTGACTATTTAATTTATTTTACATGCCTCACGAGGTAGTTTGCTTTTGAACAATCATTTAATTAATATGACAATCATTTCCATTTTCTAAGACTATAGAAATCAACATTATTTCTATTTTTAAAATATCAATCTTTATATCTTTATTTTTTTACAAAAAAATTACTTTCAAATATTTTTATTTTTTAAAAGTTTTTAAAGTTGTCCATCATGCGATCTATATATACGTTAAACAGTTTTTAAATTAAGTTTTTTTTTCCTTTTAATAAATCAATTTTTATTTATGATCTTTTATTTTAATTTTAAAATAATGTGACGGGATATTATATTCCATTACATATCAGTAAACTTCGTCAAAAAATAAAAACATTAAAAAAAAAAAGAATTTACTTAGTGTTAGTAATGATGTTACACAAATTGATTATACTAAATTTTTTTTTTTTAAAAGGGCAAAACTTTGGTTATTAATGAAAAGACATAACTTTGTTAGTAATTACAAAAAAAATGCTGACTATTCTTTCCTTTTCACCCCATCTGAGATTACACCTCCTCCCTCAATAGTTCCCTTTTCCCTACATTTCATTTTTAACTTAGGCTAGTCAAAGAAGTTACGTGATTTTAGACTTTTTTTTTACATTATGATTTATATTAATTATTATATTTTATTCCTCGCATTTATTTCTACATATGCGCAATTTTCTTTCTGGCAGTACTTTTTACACAAAATTCAAACTATAACTTTACGTTAATACAAAACATATATCTATACTCATTTCAGAAAAATTATTACGGGCTTCATTTTCAAGGTACTCGTGGTTTATTAAACATCGGACTATAACTATATGTTAATACAAAAAATATATACTTATTTCAAAAAAATATTATTGGCTTCATAGGTACTCATGGTTTATTAATATCGGACTATAACATTACGTTAATACACAAATATATATACTCATTTTTAAAGAAAAATCTTACTGGCATGATTTTTTTTTAAATTCTCAGGGCACTCGTGGTTTATTAAAAGACGGCCCCATGTTGGGCGCCATTTCAACGATCAGGGGAGAAGGGGACTTCACGTAATCTGCACTACAGGGTGCCACTAGGCATTTGAACCTAGAAAATTTATATAGTAGGCAGGTACGTTAAGTTTAAAAAAAAAAATTTTTATTTTAATTTATATATTTGGATTCCGATCGTTTGCCCAAGGTCACTAGCTCATAGAGTAGCAGAGATTTTAAAACATTTATAAGTTTCAATAGACTTCTATTCTCAAAGTATATATTAAATATTTAGAACAATAAAATAAAAGAAGCCACTGCCAGTAATTAACACACAAATAGATTTTTATTAATGCACATTTAAAATTGAAGATTAAATTTATTTTTAGATTTTAACATTAATATTTTTTTTTTAAAAATTTAAATTACTATTTTAAATAGATCTCACAGATGGATATTTAAATTATATTTTACTTTAGCATGTCAAGCATAGATAGTCTACATAGTTTTTTTTTTCACTTAAAAACTTATCAAAACATTCATCCAATCTCAGACTAAAAGTTTGTAGTCAACCCAATGCCTGCTTCCAGATATATAGTAGCAATCAATGCAATATGAAGATGCTAGCATAAAATCATGCCACAGGAATGTGCATCTGGCAGCGTGATATTATTTGAAGGAAATGATCCAGGTCTAGATCAGGAAAGTGCCTCTGTCTGACTAAGGAATCATGTATATAAATTTTTTTTAAAGAGTGCTACGTATTAGGGAAAGCGGTCTTTTTGCCATCTTATAAATCCCTGTCCATAGAGCTAGGAGGGGTCAATGGTGCAGGAAATACATCTGCGACCATTTTCAATGATATGACTGCCTCTTTGGGGTCATGCATTCAGTTGGGCACGTTGCCCTGTATGCTAAACACGCTTCACATTACATTAATATAAACGTCTATATATCTCTCCACTAGCACTGACACAACCACAAAACAAATAGCCTGAAATTAAAATCTGTTAAATTAAACATAAACGAATTTAAACATAGTTATTAATCTTTATCCATGCAGCTATCTACACCCAACTTTAAATTTAATACATTTTAGTTAAAACATAATACACACACAAAAAAAATGAACTGGAAATGATTGCTTAAACATCTACATAAAAAATATCAATAATTGAATTTGCATTCTTTAAGTCAGATAAGAGTTCTTATTTTCAGTTATTAATTACTTGCAATTTTAGGAAAGTTATTAGATAGATACAATAGTTCATACTTTACGGATTTAATAGATTGAGAAGTCCATCTTCGTGATCACTTTCATAGATTTTGTCCTTCTTTGAAATAAAACTGCGACTTGCCATGCATTTGGTCAGGAACTGTCATCCAGAGGCCTCAGCTGGTTGTCCGGAAAATTAAATTTATTGCAGACTTCCACATCGTGAAAATCTGCAATATAGCTAGTTATAACGATCTATTCATAGTCAGCTCTAAGATAACAATTATAATAATAATTTGGCTTTTATATTTTTATTAGTCTCTTATCATTAGATCTTGAGATTCAACGAGCAAGACGTCACTAATCCATTCGTGTTTCAGTTATGGTCCGTGCTGTCATTTTCGTGTTTGCATTGGTCATTTAATTCCTTTGTATTCTCTTATCTGACTATTTAATTTATTTTACATGCCTCACGAGGTAGTTTGCTTTTGAACAATCATTTAATTAATAAGACAATCATTTCCATTTTCTAAGACTATAGAAATCAACATTATTTCTATTTTTAAAATATCAATCTTTATATCTTTACTTTTTTACAAAAAAATTACTTTCAAATATTTTTATTTTTTAAAAGTTTTTAAAGTTGTCCATCATGCGATCTATATATACGTTAAACAGTTTTTAAATTAAGTTTTTTTTTCCTTTTAATAAATCAATTTTTATTTATGATCTTTTATTTTAATTTTAAAATAATGTGACGGGATATTATATTCCGTTACAATATATATATATATATCATTGTAATACATGGACTATGTGTATATACATGTGATTTTAATATTTAAAATAAAAAATTGACTTTTTAAAGAAAAAAAATTTATAATTCAATATATTTTAATTTAAATAAAACTACTCACTTTAATATATTTATATCTATGCTATTACAGTGTTAGTTCATATATATAACAATATATATATATATATTGCTGTAATAATATGCTTATACATGTGCTCTGGAATTTTTTAAAACTGACCTAAATAGAACTATAGAGAAAAATAGGTAAAATGTATATTATGAACAGGAATATAGCATTTCAATATTTAATTATTGAATTACCATTAATTACCATTAATTGCACTTTTATCTTAAAAAATCTACATGTACATTTTCTTTTCTTTGATTATCAGGGTAGTTACAATATAGAATTTTGTTCATTAAAAAAATCCACATTTTTATATTTTATACTAATAATATATTGCTTACCCCACCCCCATCTTTTTTAAAATTATATTCTTCTCTCAGTAACCTTCTCTCATGCTAAAATGTTAAACACACATTATACCAAAATAATGATATATATATATATATTGGATTAATGAAAGAACAGGTATTAAAAACAAACTAAGAGATAAAACATTTGCCCGAAGGTTTGTAATTGTACTTTTATATTAGACTATTTCCATCATCTAATATGTGTGTTGAAAATTTAACTTCATTTAAATATTCCAAACACTTTCAACTGTCCTGCTTGATGTGCTATCACTAACAGTTGAATGAATTTGAAATATTCAAATAAAGTTACATTTTTCTAAAGATATTTAATACACATATTAGATGATGGAAATAATCCAACATAAAAATACAACTAAGAGGTAAGATGATTAATTGATAAGAAACAAATAAATTTGAGTTTTTTCAGGATATTTAAGAAAATACGGTAACAGGTTTACTTGGGCCTTATGTACTTTCTGTAGTTAAAAATGAATAAGAATCTTGTATTTCATTCAAGATCATTTTGTAGTCATGGGGGTGCTGTTGCATGAATTCTCTCAAGACTCTTTTGGATGAAGTACATGATTTCACACTCACATAGCAACTGGGGAGATTGAAAAAAATTAGGGGTTTGATGGTAAGGTTATTGAACTTATTCCTGCCAAATGCACCTATATATCTCAGATTATTCATGAAAACAGATTGCATCTATTGTGAGTATGTGAAGACATGTAATAATGTGATGGTTTCATTTGATACTTAATTAACTGTTTCTATGCCAAAAAATATCTCCTTTGTTTTTTTTCTGAAATAGTGGTTAGACAATTGATTGCAATATAACCTAGTAGGCAAATTCTTTCTAGAAGAAAGTAGTTAAAATTCAATAATATGCTTAATTCATGTCTGAATTTTTCATAATCGAAAAGTAAAATATCCATGGTTTCATCATAAATAAGATGAATGCGCTGATAAGAATTATAATTTAGAATAGAATTTGAAAAGATTTACTCATACATCAAGGATGGATATTCTAATGAGGATGATGATCATTGAACCCCATCACTAATTTGTGTCAGTTTGTCCTTTCTATAAAATGACACATTCACAAATATACATGTAGAATTTTTTGTTTGAAATAAAAAATCAAAATAGAAAGTGAAAGTAATATAGAAATACACCCATGTTGTTTATAAGTTATTTGTTAATTGTAATAAAAAAAATTATTACTCAGAATTTACTCTTTCTTTTCTATGATTTACATAAAACAAAAAGAAAGTATGTATTTTTTTTATTTTAATCAGTCTAAGACTAAAAATTAAATTTTGTTTTTAATACTAAGAGATTTAAACTTTTTTTTAAAAAACAAATGATAATACTTACAAAGCCTACACTAAGAAAAGCTTGTTTAATGCTTATTAAAAATTGGAAAAGTAAAGATTGAAAAAGAATTCTTATGTAAATAGTATTTTCCCCCATTCTTTTATTTTTCTTTGAGAGAAAGGAATTTTATCTTTCTCTTAACAAAGTTATTGTAATCTTGAAAATACTGATTAGCTAATTTATTCCCCCTAATATTTTTGTCATTCTATAATTTGTTGCTAATTAAATTTAAAAGAACTCTAGTATATATAAAAACAGTATTGAGATATTAAGTATTCTTTTTCATGTCGTTATGAAAGGTCATATTTGAGAAAAATAAAAAAGTTAATAGTTAATTGCCTTTTGAAGAGTTCACAGAGAAAATGGAGTTATGTTTTCAGAGAAAAAGACAGGTCATGTTTAAGAAACTACCTGTATTTCTAACACCAGATTTAGATGAAAAAAAGTTTTAGTTAAATCTCCACCTTTAGAAAACTCTTGATCAATTGTAGTAGAATTATATAAGTAAGCATTGAGTACAACAATCAATTCTCCAAAATAAACTTTGTCATTATGTGGTGTGAGATATTTTACTGCTAGAATGCTGATAGATAAGTTGATCAGAGAAAACCATATGAACGAGATGAATCACCAGATCCTATTCATAACTTCCTATTAAAAAAATTCTGCCATTTCTGATGAAAATATGCTACATAAATTATTGTACCATCCGAAGTCCTGTCATTTATAGCTTTTGGATACGAAGAAGTCATTTCAATCCCTGAACCTGCTATCAATAGAAAGAGATTAGTAGAAAATCAGATTGGATTGGAATTTATTTATTTATTATATTTATTCATTTATTTTTGCAAGACAAACTATCTCCAGATGCTTATTTGCTTTTATCATTTAAATGTGTGTCAAAAAATAACTATACACCCCAGGAATTAAAAATTATTAATTTATTTTTTTAAATATAAAATTTGACTTAACATAGTTTTATATAGTACAAGTACATATCCATATAGAGTATACTTTTTAATTGAAATATATTGAATCTTTTGACTTTAGTATATTTGTTCATTTCAATATATGAACATGCAGTGCAGAATAATATATTTTGTTGAAACATTTATTTATTTTTTATATACAAAAATTGTTTATCAAATGGGTGTAAGTACATATGTATAAAAAACATAAAGTTTTTATATAACAGAGAAACAGGGGAGAGTTTTTTAATTTATATTCTATTTATATATTGTTAATATGTTGTAGCAAATGTTTACTTCTGCTTTTGATCACCCAGGGCGCCACCAGGTCACTGCATAATGCGGTATGCAAAAGATTTGGATAAAGAATTTATATCGGTATACTTGTATAAAAGGTGGGATGATTGTGTTAGGAGGATTGTTGAGTGTTATAGTGATAAATAATGGGATAAAAGAATAGAAGCATTAATAAAAAATAGGGAGTTGGAGAGATGGAGAAGTAGTATGGAAGGTAAGAAGAGTTTAAATATATATAGAAGTAAACGGAATATTGGAAGCAAGTTAATTTATGATAATAGTAAGGAAAGTAGTTTATTGTTTAAGGCTCGAACGGGATCTTTAGCAACAAGAGAATATACATGTAAATAGAAAACTATGGGTGATTTAGCGTGCAAATTGTGTAAGGAAGTATAGAAAATATTAGGCATCTGTTGATTGAATGTAAATGCTTGGAAGCAGAAAGGGTACAGATAATGAAGTTATGGGAGAATAGATATGACCAAAGTGACTATACTGAAAGTGAGTTATTAGTTTTTAAGCTGTGTTTTCGAAAAGATAAGGGGGATTTAGATTTAAAGACCATAGAGTTGACAAAGATTATGTTGTGGAAATGGGATGGGGCAGAATATGGGAAGACTTAGAGTGGGGAATGGAAAATAAAGTGGCTAACAGGTTTATCTGGGCATAGTTGCGGAGATATTCTTGACTTCATTTAAGGAGAAGCCAAATACATCACATCACATCACATGAAAAATTTATATACAGTGATGAAAAGTTAATGATGATTTGCACCACCGGACCCAGGGAGAGCAAGAGTGCAATAATATCATTCAGACAATTGAGAAATAAAAGCACTAAGGCAAACATCAGTGAAACTAATTTTAAATACCTTAAAATTTTATTAAGAGCAATATAAAAATTTTCAAGCACAGAGATTTATACACAATAAATGCAGTTCTTTCAGGCATGTACTAACAAAAATAAAATGTCAATGCTCTGGCAGACAGACTATTTTTTTAATAGAGAATTAAAAAGGGGGAAGAATTTTCTGTCAGCTGACAATTCACCAAGCTACTCTGGTTTCCTTATTCCAAAAAGTTCTAAAACAAAGAACAAATGAAAGTTACTTGCATAAATCAATGAAACCAGTGCGGGCGAGTGATCATTAGAATATTGACTAGTGATGTCACATTGTCCACAGAACCTGCTGCATGGTTAACCATGTTGAAGATTGCCACAGTTGATTGCAATGCAAGAACATACACAAGAAATGGTAAATGAATATGATGGAGTATGAACTGTAGAGTGGGAAAAAACTTAAATCTCTAATTCAATGAAATAGAAAACACTCATGTGTAGATAATTTAAAATTGAGGAAGCAATAAACTTATATTAATAAATTTGTATTTTAATTAATAAAAATTGAATCTTATTATTATTTATAGTTTATTGAATCACATTATATTTTAATAAGAACTTAAAGAGTTTCTACATATTTTATTTTCATATTAAATATTCAGTTAGCAAAAATATTAAATAATAACTTTTGATATTATTGTAATATCTTTTCATTTACATTGGATTGATTGCCATAAATAAATAATTATCAAAAGTAAAGCTACTGTCTTATTAAACACTAATTGGTAAAGTGCATATATTTATTTTCCTTCAAACTGCTAAATATTATTTGTACTTTCTTAATTTATATTTATTTAATCATTAGTTTTTAGATGCATTATACCAGAACAATTTGACATTTCAACTGGGTTTTAAAAAAATTATTTATTTATTTCTATATAGATTTTATATCATTGTAGAAAAATTAATATCTGTAAGTATTAAACCATATATTTATTAATATATAATCATTTTAATATTATACTGTTACAATATATATATATTGTAACAAAAATAACGTAGATCAAAAGATCCAAATATATTAAAATATCAAAAATCCAAATATTATAACTTAATAAATGGAAAAATTGTAACTTAAATTTTATATCAAAAGATAATATTACCCAAAATGTAATAAAATAAAGCACAACCTGATTGTAACTTAAATATTATAGAGAAAATAATTAAAATATGCAAAGAATTAAACTATTACCTCTTGAGACAAACTATGAATCAAAATGCATTGTAGCTGAATAATATATGATCAAAATGCTTATCTCAAACATATTAAGGAGCCTCCTATAATTTATTTTTAAATTTTCTAGAAAGGTTGTAACTCTAATAGTCATTGAAATTTATTACTTTCAATAATCAAGTAAATATTAATTATCAATCGAAATATCAGTGGCCTAAATTCACCCCTTTCTACTTAAGATTTCTAAAGATATCATAATATCAATAATTAGAAACAATAATGCTTGGAGTCTAGTCATTTCAGGTGTCTGGCCTATTTCAAACCCTAGTTAGGCAGCCATTGTAATATCAATAAACAAGTAGAAACTATAAACAAATTATTAAAGACAAACTATTATAACTCAGGAAATAACATCAAGTGGGTGAGTACACTGGTAACTTAATAAAATATCTTCTCAATAAATCCAACAGTAGATTTTACCCACTTTCATCTCTTTATTTAATGTCAAGTACATTTTTAAGTAAATAACAAGTGAATATGGTCTAGCAGGGCACCACTAGATTATCTGAACCTAGACACAGTTATATCTTATAATCTTTTCACATGTACCAGGTTTGAATCCCTTTTTGGTACTTTATTTCTAACAAAAATGGAGGATTTTACTTTTAGACCTATATCACTGTGTGAACTAACACATAAAATGTCCTTGAACTAAAGTGATGTATAAACAAATTCATCAGACAGAAATCATTTTCTAGAACTTAACATAATAAATGTGTTTCAATATCTTTATAAGTTTTACTAGCTCAGATTATACTATTAATTTAGGATGGCAATTCACACATCCTTGCATGATGTAGATGATGGAATGGTGGTCATTATAATTATTCACAGATGTCAACTAAACACCATGAAATCACTTATTTATCTATGGCTTTTAAACATTTATCTAGCTCATTAATTAAAATGTGATGATGATGATGATGATACTGATAACAATAATGGTTTCAACCACAGCTTCAGAACCAAGTCTAACATAAAATTGAGTTCCAAAGAAATTCCTAACTACTGGTTAATCTTAGTATTTTTAATTAAAACTTAAACAATTAATGTTCACCATTGATGATGAATGATCACAACTAATAAAGAATACTCTCAATGAAATATATATGCCTCATTTAATAAAACAATTTAACATTTATTAGTGCATTACTAACATATACAAACAATTTAAAGATAAAACTAAGAATTTATATGAATAATAATGATAATAACAATAATTGACTATTTTGAAATCATAATATTAATTTTAAATTCTTCTCCCTTTCCCATCAAATACATAATGTATATTAAATTGACTACCTAATTTGCTAAGATTTTCAATTCACAAGAAAATATTTCTTATAAAAAAAATAAACACTCTTTTGGCACACATACTTTGGATCTTTATACATCTAAACTTAACATATAAAGTAGAATGATGAAGCAGAAAAAGTGTTAGTTAAATCGAAAAGAAAAAGATTTCCAGAAACAAGTTTTTAAATTACTTCTCCCCCCTTTCCCTCTAAGCTTGGAGATCGCCATTCTTTAACTTAAAACAAAATAATCTAATAATTTTAAATGTTATCTATTTTTCCACATTCATACAACATCATACACATGTGGCAAGTATGGTTATATTACTGTGTATGTGTGTGTTTATCCCATTATAACTTAAATATTATTTAAAAACCAAATAATAATACACAAAAAAAATCTTTTACATATTAACAAACATTTCATAATTTTAGAGTGGTATACAATAATATATTTTAGAAAATAAACTTCATTAATAAGTGGGGTATAATAGTTTTAGCATACATCAAATTATTACTCAAGGGTATAGCTATTATTATTGAAGAAATTTTTGGTTTCAATCGATTATGGTTGTTTTAAAGTTCTAATTAAAAAAATAGAAAACTTCATCTCTAAAATGTTATGCATAGTCTTTGAGATCATAAAAAGAAAATAGATAAAATTCATATTACCAGTCCCAAGGGTTCAAACTTAGCTTGTGAATGTCTATACTTTTGCAGCACAAACAATTTCCGCAGTTCACTGGAACAGTTTCTTTTTTTGAGGCTTGTAATTATTTAATGGTGGTGATGATGGTGATATCATTTGCTTCAGTGGGAATCATATGGCACTGGAACTTTTTCTTCCCTTCCTTGTTAAGCATAATTCTTCCAATAGAGTATATTAGTTGTTCTCACATTTATAAATTTTCTTGGGTTTAAATTCAGTCACTGGAATAACTGTACTAGATGATTTAATACTTATCAGTTGATTAATCATTTTCCTTCAGCTTTCAAATGCAGGTGAATATTTTCTTTTACTGAAAATATTGCATTTCTTTCAATCAGTCATCAGATGTAGAATATTTAATTTCAGACAAGGCATTTTTTATATGATATGCTGGCTCTGTGATGGGTCAGGGATTTTCCCCAGATGAGATCTATATATTTCTTAGCCTGCCATCCTTATATTTTCACTCTTCAAAAAACTTTATATTAAAAAAAAATGATTTTAAATTGATATCTGGCAGAATTAAAATGCTTGGCTTTCCTTAGTTTCAATATTTTAAAATCTCTTTTCTGATTTTTCCCAGACTGGTTTTTATACTTTTTTTCCCTTCTATTTTCAGCAAACTCATTTTTAGATTCACAGTTCACTGGAACATGTTAAAAATCACACTATCTCGATTATTCAGATTAATCCTGTTTTGAAGTAAAAATTGTCCTAATCCTTTTTTTTTCATGTATCTGTCACAACTGTCTGAATTTTAGCAGAAAAACAACCATTTTTTACAACACAAAATATATAATTTAACAGATTTTTCCCCCTTTCTTTTTCAATATGTAATAACTGTAGGTTTGTTTATGCAATATACACACACACTCATTCAAATCATTTATAAAACAGGCCCATTAAAACAATCTGAATGCTTTTTAGAAATTATGATTTTAATATCTACAATTAAATCCTTAACTTTCAAACCCCAAACTACAACTTTTAAACCCCAAATTATAATCATAAAAAAACAAAAATTGAAATAGAGTAAAATATTAGAATTTAGCAAATGCAGGTTAGCTTTGAAGAGAGTTTAATATTTGAAATATACAATGATAATTAAACGGCTTACACACACACTGTCTATATATGTGTTATAACTTTACTTTTTAACAAAGAAATTAAATATTGAATAATTAAATGTGTGTACTACTCTTTTTAAGTTTTTATCAACACACAAACAAATAAAGAACATAACTGTTGCCTCACTCTCTTTCTGTCTTAAGCTTTTGGAACTGGATCTGGTAGGGTTTAAACTTGGGTGCCCTACAGCTTCCTTTACTATATAAAAATGTGATGATGATTTTTGTTTAACATTTTCTTTCATGCATATTACTACAAATTTAGCTACTGACTAAATTGTAATGGCACAAATATATATATATATATATATATATATATATATATATATATATATATATATATATATATATATATATATATATATATATATTACACAGCATTTGATAGAAATGATAACATATATATATAAGGCATATTTTGTGGGTTCATCCATGTTAAAATATTTTAAATATTGATGTACCAACGTTTTGACTTGGTCACACAAGTCATCCAATGGGTGATAAAAGATAGAAAGACAGTTGTAGAGGCACTACAATCACTGATTTGAAAAAAAACATTAATATTCCACCAATAGCAAAAAAGATTAAATTAAGATTTTTTTTAAAAAAAAATATTTCCAAATAGGAGGAAGTTTGCATGTATCATCTTGTTTATTAATACAATCTGGCCATTTAAGTATCTCAATGGCTTCTCTAATTTTGCACTGGTATAGATTATCACATCTGGATATGATCCTGCTACTAGAAACATCAATTTTATGACCTGAATCCATAGTATGGAGTGAGAGTGCTGATGATGATGAGTGTTGTTTAACTGCATTACCATGCTCATCTCTCCTAACACTGACATGATGATTACTCATACCTATGTAAGAAGCTTTACAATTTTCACATGATATTTGATAAACACCATGAGATTCAAGAGGGATTGAATCCTTAGGCTTGATTATTGTATTGCTAATCTTTTGATGAGTAGAAAACGCTGTATTTATATTATAGCATGTTTATATACAACCATGTTTCTACCTTTTATCACCCAGTGGATGACTTGTGTGACCAAGTCGAAACGTCGGTACATCAATATTTAAAATATTTTAACATGGATGAACCCGCAAAATATGCCTTTTATATATGCAACCCATGAAAGTCTTTGTATCAACATATATATATAAATGAAAAATGTTTGTTTACCCAAAGTGTACATGTATTCAATATATTCAATATTCTGAAATGAGAATGTCTCTTAATACTCACTACAAAAATAAAGCATCATAATGCCAAATAAAATTCAAAATACAAAAGTTCTATTAAAAAAGAAAACTAAAGCAAAATTCAATGAAGTATATACAAAAAAAAACATACGTTGCAAAGTATTCATTTGATATTGATTTCAAAAGCGATACATTTACAAATGTGCATAGAAATATCTGTGCATTACGAACACTTAATTGCTATATAGTTACAATCTATTAATAATAATAATGTTTCCATGCAATTTAACCATTTTAACATTTAAAAGTTTTCGTAACATTATATGTATCGAAGATAATAATAGTTTTAAACAGATAATCACCCACCTCCATTATTGAAATACTAAGAAAACAAAGAATAATTTGCAACTAACAAAGGTTCTTCAAGACTTATTTCTGTTTTTATTTTTTTAATGTAGTAAAGTATAAAATAATTAAAAACCATTTTAGGAATTAAAGTATAGTGTAGTAATTAAAACAAAAAGATTTAGTACATTAAATATATGTAAGTCTTCAAATGTGTTCACGACTATACAAATATAAATGAGATAACTTGATATTTAACAAAACAAAACAAAATGTTACCACAAAATAATTGGTACATATAGAAAATAATATTTTATATTATTTAAAAAAAGAGTTTAGAATGAGTGACTACTGCTCAAATTTCAGATGATCTTCCGAAATATTTTTTTCATTATTTCAAAGCAATGTTATTTGTTTTAAATTTAAATTAAATAATTTGCTGAAGTTGGGAATGTAAATTTACATAATAATCTACTATTAAATAAATTTCTACTACATTTTAATGTTTATAAAAAAGTAATTATTTTTTAAAAATTCTCTATTAAACAATATAATTACAGAATTTCAAGATAAAAGTTGTTTTCAAAATAATACATTCACTTTCCAAACGCTTATTATTTTTATGTTAGAAATAAAAAAAGTAAGAACGAAATGTAAATGTTGATTCTTTATATTCGATTTTAATAAATAGTTAATAATTTATTTCAAAGATAATTTACCCCGGAGTTAAAATTATTAAATCTGGAATATTGAACAAATAAGAAAATGTAAAGTAATATTAACACTTTTATTTTGCTTAAAATTTGCCTAAATAAAAAGAGAGGAAACGAATAGATTTACTTAGTTAATTCACGAAATCTGGAATATAGAACAAATAAGAAAATGTAAAGTAATATTAACACTTTTATTTTGCTTAAAATTTGCCTAAGTAAAAAGAGAGAGAGGAAATGAATAGATTTACTTAGTTAATTCATTATTAACAAATGTCTTCTAGAAAAAAAAAAGTCGTTTAGTAAAATGTTTTGTGATGCATCTTGTAACCATAGTGCTATATTTAAAGGAAGCATGTTTTTTAGTTTAAATGAAGAGCTTTTAATCAATGTCTTTAACCCTTTTAACATAAGCAATCGTTTTAAAATGTAAGTATTAAAAAAATATATCTGTGATTATTATTGATCACATAATAAAATAATCAAAATAAGATTACGTTTTGCTTTAAAAATTTATTTTTTATAAAAAGATTGAAACGATGGAAACTTCAAAATGTACATCATATTATTAATGATTGCATATTTATTTATAGCATAGTTTTATTAATATTCATATAAGAATTGTAATCAAAATGTTTGTATATACATTAGTTGTATATTTAAACGACCATGAACAAAACAATTATCTGTTGATAACACGTTTAATAGGCAACCATTTTATTAGTACCCATGTACTTAATAATAACTAATTCAAAAAATATAATGGTATATTGAATGAAATAAAAGTAAAAAATATAACCACCTGTATGTTTTACGTTTTATATGGCGAAAAGGATTTAACTTATTCACTTCTTGAAAGTATTGTTTAAATTTCTAATGATGTTTCTAGATTTAAAAATATTTTGCAGAAAATGAAACGCATTAATAGTTTTCCTTAGTATTGTTTTACGATGATCAGAGTGTCTCTTCTAAAAATAATTTAAAATTAGTTAAAAGACTGTTAAGCAAGGAATTAATATTTTTAGTTTGCATTATTCTTATTTTTGTTCACAAGAATAAATATATTTCCATTTACAAGAACTTATTTTGAACTCAGACTTTCACACGACCCTCAACCCCTCAACCATCCATGCTATCTCACACTGCTGATACCCTTGATCACACACATGTCGAAAAGATAAATAATCGCCAATATACGTATTTCGTGCTAAACCAGCACTCCTCAGTTGCTCCAGATTATCATCTACATATATATAATCAAAACTGCGGTGGATTGGTTTGAAGTCTGTCCATTAAATTATGAAGATTGGCTATCTTAATATAAGCTGAGCTTTGATTGTATATATATAAGTGGGGATGATAATCTGGACCAACTGTTGAGTGCTGATTTAGCATGAAATACTTATATTGGTGATTATTTATCTTTTTGACATGTGTGTCATTATGTGTATCAGTGGTATGATAGCATGGATGGTTGAGAGTCATGTGAAAGTCTGAGTCCAAACCTCCTATATATTACATATATAAGTGCAGGTATGAAAAGCCTGTACTATAGAAAAAAAAATCGTATTTCGAACTTATTTTGTAATACATAGTCTGTCAGTATTGGTTTTATATAAACTGTGAATAAACAAAACTCACCCAAGTACAGTTAAATATTTATTCAACATATATACAAATGTGTTTACATATATTACAATAACAACTGGTATATTGTATAACACTTCTAGCTACACAATGACACCTTGTTCCAAGTTAGGTTCCAATTTTAGCAGCTCCCAGTTCAACATAAACTTGACTCACTGTCTTAATAATGATATGGACAATATGCATACTGCAGTTTAATTAACTCTTGACAATTTTTTTGTTGTTGACTCGCTTGATGTCCAAAGGCTAAGCATTTTATTATTAGATTATTTGCCTTAACAGGGGCAAAATGGATTTATTGAATACATTCATCTACTGACACATTTCTAATCATTAGTTAAATCATCTCTCCATTCATTCATTGGTTAATTTTATCTATCTATCAATTCATTAGTTAATTGCAATGAATTCTGTATCTAAGTAAGTGCATTATTTGAAGGTAAAGTGACCCATAACATCTGTCTTGCTGACTAAAATTAATCCTGGAGAATATAATCATTGAGATGCACAAGAGTACATTATTGTAGTTTCCAGAATTTTTTAGGTTTGATGTCTTTTAATAGAGAGGTAACATTTTCATATCACAAATCAGGTGTCTTTAGTTGTAGAATCTTGTAGTTAGTGGCCCATAATTTAACCTGTGCCTGTGGTGTTGCTGATCAATAGATTTTTGTATAACTATTTCCTGCAATCATTTTGTTTTGATCACAACTGCTGAAACACATCACATGTGACATAAAATTTGGATGTCTATATGCACTTTAGTACTTCTATTTTAAACATTTTTTATTAGACCAATAACTGACAAGTTAGTTGTCAGAGTTCTGTTGAATGTAGTTTAGCTAACACTTAGACATTAACTGTGGTTAGCATTGTCACAGGCCAGAGATTTAGCACAGGAGAGGGGGAACACACCTCACTACAGTTGGATCTAGTTTCTTGTGGTAGGATGCTGTCAATGATGTGATGAATTACTTAACCTATGATGGTATCTATCTTCAATGGGCTAGCTCTATGTTTACACATTAAATTTAGATACAATTTGGACTTGTTCATCCATACCTCACCCTTTCTTTGGTCTTCATTATGTCTCAGTATTCATACTCAGGGAGAAATCTGCCTTCAGCTCTCTTCAGGGGTAAATTTACATTAGATAGCAACTATCACACCTCTATATAGGTTTCAATTGTTTTAAAGATGTTATGTAAGAGTGAGGTATATGTGTGTATTTATATACTTGAATATCAGTTGATGGATGAATGCATAAATGATTTTGATAAACTAGAGACCAGTTTAATGTAGATCAAGTTAACAATGTTTATTAAATAAAAAAAAACAAAAAGATTTAAAACTCTTTAACAAGATGATGTAGTGTAATTGTGTGTATAAAGGATGGATTTCTACTATATATACCATTGAATGTGTTCATTATTTCAAACCCTTACCAATGGTAGAAATACATAGCATAGCACTAATTATTTACAAAGCAAAAAATAAAAAATAAAAATTATTACATTGCCCATAAAACTAACTAGCTAATTCACAATATTTTATAGGTATATCTCTAGTAGTCTTGCTGTCCAATTCAAATTAGTGATGTTCCATCTTTTGGGGACCTCCCTACCTATGTGTGATTTCCTATGGTTGACAGGAAAGAACATCTGCATAAGAAGATTTATCATGCATACCAAAAATAAATATAAATGATTGTTAGTTAACAATAAACAAATAATATGAACTCTTGCCTTGTAATAAATCTATGTACTTAATATGAAATAATCTTAAAGATCTTACCTCATTCCATATCATGATGAACCATGTAAAATTGCTATGGGGGGAAAGCTCATCTAAACTTTATTTCATATAGAATTTTTTTGTCTAAATCCCCCTAGTGTAGGACATTTGGTGTTCCTTTTGGCATTATGCAGGTTAGTAGATTAAGTCATTGTGCTTCCATGGTTAGGACAGTACCACTGACACATAGCACTGTTAATTTAGCCAGAATACATTGCACAATAGTTCATAACAGATTAAATTTTTATTGATTTGCTATTTGGAATATAATGGCTTATATGTAAAGAAAAAATACTTCATCATTTTGTTTAAATGCTGGTGATGTTCTATTTCTTTTCTATCCATGTTTGAATAATAGTCTAATTTCTCGAATATCAAATCAAAATCAGTTCAGTTATTTTATTAAACCACACAAATTTATCAAACTCTTATCAATTTAAATGTCGGGTGTAATTTCTTATGGCTTTGTGATAAAAAACTTATATAAATAATTCAACAGATTTGAACAAGTCATTCATATTCTGCATTTGAACATTTAGTCTTAGGATGTTAACTTTATATAGTTAATGCATTATTTGAAAAATAACAAAAGATGATGGAAATAAACTTGTTTTGCTTTTGTACCATGCTTAGTTTCCAGTGTTTGGTATACTAGCTTTTCCATTTCTTTTGACATTACTATGGCTGCCTATTGTTGTGCATATTATATTGGTTGTAGTTAAAAATAAAATTATGTAACAGAATTCTAATTTTATTTTCTGCACTTGGTTGCCTAGTTATTGGCTTGACATTGAGTCATCATTATGTTTACTAAGTTTATGTCATCTCAATTCATGATGTACAATACATTGATAATTAGTTTATTGTTGGTATATATGTATATATACTCAATTCATGATATACAATACATTGATAATTAGTTATATTGTTGGTATATATATATATATATATATATATATGATTTCTTTAACTGGGCTTTTATTTTTCATTAAATAAAAGAAATTACTTCATTGTGACATTTGTTTAGCTTAGTATTTAAGAAATCAAACATTTTATATATAAGTATGCTTAAAAGAAAGGATAGTATATATTCAATCACCTATTAGTTAAGCTTATGTTTTGAATGGGTTTGGTTTGGTGGTGTGGATAAATATAGGCTGGTATTCATTAGGATTATAAGTTACTCTTACGGCATAGTGTGTTACACTAATATTATACTGACAGGACAGATGTTTTAGCTATCTGTGTTAGCTTTGTAAAGCAAGATTTTATTTTTTGAACTAATCTTTCAGTTTAACCACTGGTGGGCTAAACAGTATTTTTATTCTATTGTCAGTAAAAAATTGTCTGACAGACAAGAGATAAAGGTTGTGTTCTTGTCTGAAATCATAGCTTTAAGCAGAGCATGGATAGCCAATAGCCTGCTATGAAGTTCATCACTTGCTATGGACCTTAGGGTTAATACTGCCACTACTTCCAAGTCACTTACAATGTGCTTCAACTAATATTAATAAGAGTTTGCCCCTTCATGCATTAATATGGTCGACATAAACTCTGATCAAGGAATCATTAGATTCAGGAAACTGATCAGTTTTGTTTCATGCTGGTATGTTTTAGTTTATCTTTCAATGACAGCAGTGATGGATTTGAAAATCAATGTCAAAGTCCAATGTAGAATGTCAGATGAGATTTAACTAACATTTTCATTCTGAATATTATGGGGTCTCCATTATTTAGAATCTTAAGCACTTCAGATTTATCAGCTGGTGGAAACACAAGTTTTGATTCCCAGCTAATGCAGCTATTTTCAACTAAATAGTCTAATGTTCCAATGCAGTAAGTTAGAAGCAGCTCATGAGGGTTTTTTGTCCAGCTTATTTTGATTCATATCAGTAACCTTTGGAATCTAGGATGGCCCATGGTGTCAAGTGCAACTAATTTATTGTTAACTGGTGCATTTAATTTTGATTCTATCATATTTGTTGATCAAATGTACGAAATTTACTTTGTTTGCAGCTTCTGCAGGCAATCAATGTATACATGGAGAATTTGTTTCCCTCTATATGTTTCAGTTTAAAATCATAGCCTATTAAAAGATTGAACCACCTCAGCATTCATGGTACAGCATGCTGAGAGATTACTTTATTAGATGCAAATTTTTTCATTAATGATATATTATCTGTCTATATTATGAATGATCAACCATAAAGATAATCATGAAAGTGATCAAGACTAAGGCTTTTCTGTCAATCTGAACAAAGTTAGTAAAATATATAATAATGACCAAATACATTCATGAATAAAAACAAATATTTTTTATATTGAACTTTCATGCATATATATGTTATACATGCACTCAAAATTTTATTATGGTACACTAATACCCTTTAAAGGTCTTGATACTATTTTAACTTACCTTAACAATGATGTATTATGTATGCAGCAAAATTTAAGTAAATATTCTAATTATTCTGATGCACTAATATCCATAAATGCATCAATAGTATTTTAATGTATTTTTAATACAATGTAGTATGTAATATTCACTAAGGATGTAACCTCAAGAAAGTGTGTGTAAAAATGCGATAGTAAGGACCTCTACAATGTAGTATGTAACAAGTATCATATTATGTTCATAAATTATTTTATAGAATGTTCTATGTTGATTTGGATACTGATTGCACTTCAAGCTTCAGACAGCTAAATAAATTTTTATTATTTTTTTTTAGTTGACAAATACAAATATTATTTACATATTCATAATAAAATGTAAACAGTCTTTTTTTCTCTTCGACTATTGATTTGTGGCAATGAAGATTTCCTTTCAGTATCTGGTACAACAAATATGCTCATAACCAAATAATAGAAATAGCAGAGATGGCACGTCCATTTCTTGAAATAGTTTATATCTCTAACAGCTTAATGAAAAAGTAAGAATTAATAAAGTAGTTAATTTAGGTAGATCGAACAACTAGAGATATCTATTAATGTTAATGTTACTTAGAGTTCTATAAATACTGTTGAAAGCTGTAAACAGTTATTATATTTTTTTTACATTTAACTTACAAACATTATTTGTTTAAGATGAAGTCTTATAAGTTTTCCTGGAATAAATTGTTTAGAATGATGAAGTTAATAATTTTTCATGGATGTTTTTTCAGGTGTTTAATGATGATATAATAAATGGCTAAAAATTTGAGATTCACTTTGATTTTTTTTTTTATCCAATCATATTTTTTTGTTTTACTAAATAAAAATGACATATAATCAATATTTACTTGTATGAAATGATAATCTAATTTATAACCTTTATTGTGTCATCATATCTGGTTACAAGATTAATCATACAAACCTTAAAGTGAATTCTAAAATTACATTTTAGCAAAAGTTTTCCTTTTCTAAATATTAATCTAAAATTTCCCACTTGCTGCAGAGCAATTTTTGACTTAGAATAAATAAATGAATAATTTTTTCAAATATAAATGTAACCTTTAAATAAAAAATCAGGGAATTATCTCAACTACACACAGAGGTTGTTCTTTATAATGCATTTATAATAATACTTTCTTCCGTTTTTTTTTTTTATTGATGTGTCATTAAAATAAATATATTAGCTGAAAATAAAGCTTAATAGAAGAATAATGTAATAACCTTGTATGTACAATTAACTTGCTATTGTTTCATTACACTGAAGTTCTATTTTAAATGTTTGCATAGCTAATTGAATATCTGTATAAGTATATTCCCCATTTACATATTGAACCGGATTGATATCCGATTCAATGGTGTTATTACAAAAATAAAAATTATTAAGCTTTTAATTTTCATTAAACGTTTAATGTTTAAATTTTTATTATTATTTATAAAGAGTACCACCTACTCTTTTATATTTAAAATAGATTGTTTTAATGTTTTTAAAATTGTTTTTAAAATAGTTTTCTTATAGAGCTTGTTTTTACTTTTTTTAAAATCAATTTGATTAAAAACAAGCTGGCTAGCCAATTACATTCCTGTTGCATTTATTTTAAGCACTGTAAACTCATTCTAAAAGCGGAGATTTGATTTATGTTGTTGTTTTATAATAATCCCTGGGTGGAATTCTTAGATTAGATTGAGCAGGAGATTAATATTTTTCCTGCCTTAGGCATAGAATTCAACAACAAGGCTAGTTTTTGCGGGAAATGGAGTGAGGTATAAATAGCTCTGGAAATTTGGAGAGTGGTTATTTATTCTTAACTAGACAATCTGTTTCTCAAATGAAAGTTTGTATTCTTTTACACACTTTGATTGCAGCCTGCTGTGATCCAGAGTTTTGATAGCAGTTCGGACATTTAATTCCTGCTAAAAATTTACAATTATTAACAAACTTCATTGCTGTACCAGATGTCAAAATCTACTGCTCTGAGTTTTGCCATTATCAGAATGTCTTGCTAATTTAACTCAATAGATGGACACATGCCTGCCAACTCTCCTTCAACCCTGCAATGAACACCTAAAATAAACAAGACCCCACTGCCTCTACCTTGCCACTGTCAAAGGATCTGAAAATGGACTAAAATACCCTCTATGCGAACTGTGCTTGAACATCAGGTACAATTTTCTTTTATTCTGCCCAGGGTAAATTTATTTTAATTAAATATCCACTCAGTCTAATTATAAATCTGTATTCCTAAGCAATATGTAACCTCACATTTAATATTTGTTGTGATTTCTTGTATTTCGCAGTGTGTCTTGGAATCTTAGTTTTAAGATTCCAAGTTTGCTTCCAATTTTTGTTTATTGGAGAGTGACATGTGAGTTTTTACATTTTTATGCCTAAAATTTTTTATAAATGCTTTAGCAGTCATGTATATTTTAAATGCTTGCCTGTCATTCATTATTTTAGTAGCAAATAATTAATTTTAAACACTGTGTTTGTGCTTTTGCAAACCTCCAAAAATATTTTGGCTGGTGACTTTATTGTCCCAATTTTCCGCAGGTGGGGATTTTATTTCTTATATCTCTGAAAGTGGAAACACAAATTGTTTTTCTTTGTAATGTTATAAGTCACCAGCAGAAAGATAATATTTATCCCATTGTAAATCACAGGTGAGAGAGACTTTTGCTGCTAAAGTATTTATAGCTTTCATATTTTCGTACTCATGTGGACTCTCCGATAGATTTATTTTGTATTTACGTATAGCTTAAAATGTATCAGAGCATGTACTCAAAACTTGTGTCATAAATTTAATTCTTAATTATAATTATTTGTAATTCATTTTCTTTAATTGTTGGGGCAGATGTAACTGTTTTTCTAATGATTTACTTGTCTCCTATTGAGACCTTTAATTATTATACTTAGAGTAGTTTTTCACCTATCGTTTGGTTGGGGATTCACCAGTTTTAATTGTTTTCTTTTCATTTTAAATTATATTTTTCAGTTGTTCTTGGGGTAAATCAATCACCTTTATTTTAAATGTAATAATAGGTTGAAACAGTGAGATTCGTATTCGAATCTCAAGTTTCACCTTTTTCTGTCGTCTCTCACTGACCGGGCTATCCCACCCAAATTTAAACTTTTTGGTATCGAATTGTGTGTGTAACAATATTAAAAATGTATAAATATATGTAGAATTCAACATAAACACGCACACATTTCGATCTCAAATTAAGCACAATAAATACGGATAAAATAATATAATTTAGATTCCTTTTAGTTAAATAAATTTTGTGTAATAATAATCATTTATTTTGAATTTTATAAAGTTCGTATTTGTTGTTTAGTTTAAATTTCGTTAAATAATAATTCTAACAAAATCTGATGCATTAATTAATTAAAGTTAAAATAATTTTATTCCCTTTTGTCTTTGAAAATTTAAAAGCATCGGTCAGTGATAGATAATAAATTAATTATAGCAAAATTCCAAAAGAATGTAATTAACGAATGTAAAGAAAAACAAACAATAGCACAGCAAATTTCTTTCTAATTAAAACCAGCAGAGCATTGATTATCCTGAGGGCAAGATAAATAAAACCTAAAAATATCTCAACAGAAAAAATTAAAAGATCAAGATAAGAAAAAGGAGGCCATCTTAGACTTGCTGGAGACTTTCACTTGAATTTTAGCTTTGCTCTCGAGTGGAGTGTCTAAAATATCTTAAATAAATTAATACTGCAAGGTATGACTGAGTAAGCACCGAAATTATTCTCCATCGGGAGATGGCCCACCATATGCCGAGCTTCACCTTGCCCATCGCAAAAACACCAAAATGATCTGCTGCCTGAAATAAACAAGAAAGCCGCTGCTGTTAAAAATCAATAAAACAACATGCCCAGGACAAGAAAGAAAACTTCTAATTACGAACAATCTGCTATTAAACCAATGGACGAACACCTCTTATAAAACAGGTACCTGTGTGTGTATTCCAAATTATAGAGTACTCTAGTAATAATAAGCTATAGCTCATCTCCTATTATTGTATAACTTCTAAATGTTAAAATTGTAAATTTGTGAAACTAAAATTTGAGAATTAATGTAATTTGTAAATTTCTCGCATAATCTAGCTTACCCCCCCTCTATCCTTCTTAGGTGTATATTCTCAAATCTACACTTTATTTATAATTATCATTGAAATATTTACCTTCTCACAATTGTCTTATTTTAAAGCTAAATCCATAATCGCTTGAACAGTGAATGCGTGTCGAATTGTCATTAATATTTGCTTTATAAATAACTTAAATTTCATATAAATCGACACGCATTCAAAGAATCAGTTATTGTAATGCAGGGTCTACTACTCCGTAATAGCTGGCATACTCGCTGTAATAATTCCCTTTTTAGATATTTTTTTTATTATTAAATGTTAATGAATAATTATGTAAATTTCATTTCTTTGAGAGTCACCAATTTTCTTTCAGTCAACGTTGATAATGTTGGGCCGAGTGTGAAATCTAGTTAAATATTACCACAATCTTTTAGATATTATACATGTGTTATGTTTTGAAGCCCCGATGGCTCGTTCCACGCTGTGAATACTCCGGATTCTGTAGGGTTGAATTAACCCCAGTCATCCTACACAAGCGGACATGATAATGTTCCTGTAGGGCTTGACGACCGTCACGCAGCCAGCTGGCAAATTGCAACACGGACCGCTTGTCCCTGGTTATGCTCATGTGACACCTTACCTCTTCGGGTTGCGGCAGAGACCAACCCGAAACCCTTATAACTTATTCATGGCATTGCAGTTTCAGCGCTGCCATTTTACATTGCCCTTCTAAAGTGTACCACGTGTTCTTTTATTTAGTTTATTATTCTCTCTATCACTCCGCCTCAGCATTATCTTCGTCATATACTCTCAAATAAATGTTTGCCTTAGTCGTAAAATAAATAATTTATTAAATAAATGTATGTCCACCGTTACTGATGACTCTTGCAGTGCAAAATATAAATTCCTTACAGCACGCATTAGAAATACTCACTCGAGAACCCTAGGTAGCTAGATTACGCCTTCATATAAATAAATGCTCCTTATAAATAAATGTATTTTTATATATAATAATCTTGCCAATTAGCTGTTGAGACATTGAATTTAAAATATGATTAATAACATTAATAATGTTTTCTTTTATTAAATACATAAATAAATAATTCTAACTATACGTTTGTAGTTAAGTTTTCATTTATTCGATGCCCATTATAGACATTTCCTCGATTATATATGATAATAATATTCGTTTAATTGTTGGCCAACTCGGAAACAAAACCCATGAATCTTGTGCATCTCCCTGACCACCATGCCTAAAGAAGTGTTTCCTTATGTTGCATCAGAGGCGTTATTCCGTAGATTGTATTGTGGAACCGATAAACTATGTTCGAACTCAGTATTACCATTGGCTTCGCTACTCGATGGTGCTGCTGTTCTGTGTGGTGGTCGAATTCTGCAATATGTTAACGAGATACACGTGTTTTGACTGTTACATAGTTAAATTTTTTTTTTAGCGTTTGGCGCTTTGAGCATAAAACCCATAGATACCCTGAGCAAAAATAACGCAGATAAATTTCTTTAGCGTTCGTTGCCGAGTTGGCTAATTATTCTATATATATACGATTTTGTTTTGATAAAAATAATGAAAAAAAAAAAGTAAATCGAGCAAAATAATGTGGGTCGAGTGAATGAAAGGACAGCAGGCATAATAACAAATTTAAGGAAAGCAGGGATGTGTGTGTAATGTAAGAAGGAACGAAATACTCGGATCTAATGAAATATCTTTTTATATATATAATAATAGTCAGTAGCTAAATAAGACAGCAGAAGCTTATTATGTTTTTAACAATAAAATTTAGTAAAGTAAAAATATATATGTCATAGACAGCAGTGGCTTATACGCGTTACTAATAGTTAGTTATAATATATATGTTAAGCATATTAAGGGCAGCAATGTAGAATAGAGATAGGGCAAGGAAAGAGTATTATAGGGCCAAGATACCGGTGAAGGATAGTTAAATGCTACTAGTGAAAAATAAATAAATAAATGGATAAGAAAATCGAGGAAATAATCAGACAGAGTATGCAAGAAATGATAGCAAACGAAGATAGAATAACCCAAGTCAATAAAGAGGGGGAAAATATAAGGACAAAGGAGGTTAGACCTCAAAGCTATTTAGGAAAGATTATTCAGATAAAAATCTTTAGAGGAGGGACAGGAGAAAATCCTCAAGCCCACTTAGAGAGCTTACAAAGTTTCTTTCAAGTGCATAAGGCAGAAGCAGGTGAACAGATAGCTATAGCCAGTTACCATTTACAGGGCTATGCCAAAGACTGGTGGGATCTGGTGAAATGAAAACCTAAAACTATAGAGAAGTACACAGATGCGTTAATGAAACAATATTGGAGCGACAAGCATCAAATTGATATATACAACATGCTCTGTCATGAAAAATACAGAGCAGTATCCCGAGAAACGCATGCTCAGTTTTTCCTCCGCCAAGCAAACCGATTTAAATCTCTCACGACGTTCGCATTCGCAGATAGACAGATCATTGGAACAATTCAACAAAATATGCCAGTAACTTCTCAAAAGCTGATGATCATAAGTGGTATCAAAGACATTGAAGAGATGGGAGAATTTCTTGCGGTTTTAGATGACAGCCATTGGTCTGAAAGTCTAGTAGATCACGAATGGAAGCAGGAGACCAGACAACAGCAATCAGCGACTACTAGCAATCATAGTGAGAAAGACAGAAACCAAATGGCAACTCGATCAAACGGGACGTCAGTAAAAGATTACCAGTACCAGCATTCATCTTGCCAGCAGATGAAAGTAGTGGAGATGACTAACCTAACATCAGTCATCCAGGAAGAGGATCCCACTTGGGGACTTCAGTTTGGCCCTTGCCCAATTATTAATACAAGAATCGGGGCCTCAGTTGCACAAATTCTTTTTGACACAGGCAGCCAGATTTCCTGTGTTTCTAGAGAGTGGTTAACAAATTACGAAAAACATGGACTCATACCCAGGCTTCCCGCTCGCCCAATCCAAATGAAGCTGGCTGATGGGAGGATGACCAGAACTGAAAACTATCAAGTCTGGTTGGAAATATCAATAGGAGAAGCCAATGCAGGACACGCCTTCTTAGTGATAAGAGGACTAATTCAGGACGTGATAATTGGGTCCGACTTCTTAACCCAACATGAATGTATCCTGGACTATAAAAAAAGATACTAACTTTCCAGCAAGAGCAGGTTAGTTTTGATACAAATAAACAAACTGAAGAAATCCAATTAAGATGTCTGGAGGCCATTCCTGATGAGGATATCCAAAAAAAAATTATGGGATCATCGTTAGACAAGGTAGAGGACCAATTCCAGTTACAAAAATTACTTACGGAAAATCGTACCATATTTTCTCAGGTCCCAGGTGAAATTAGTGATTACGTCCATCGGATACGAGTAAAAGAAGAGATGCATTTCCAGACCCGCACATACCCTATCCCATTTCAGTATCAAGAAGAAGTGAATGCTCAAATTAAGCAGATGATTGACTGGGGTGTAATTGAAAAGGGGTCATCACCCTATAATAATCCGTTAGTTGTAGTCAAAAAGAAAGATGGAACCATACGATTGTGTCTCGATGCTAGGACATTAAACAACATTACTATACCTGAGCGGGACATCCCACCACCCATCCAAGAAACATTCATCAAGTTGACTGCTAAGAATATTTTCTCTACCCTTGGCCTAACTGCCAGTTACTGGCAAATGGCTCTCCACCCCCAGGATCGAAAATATACTGCGTTCAGATACAATGGGCAAACCCACATGTTTAAGAGAGTACCGTTTGGGCTGATAAATAGCAGGGCTGGCCTCATGAGGTGTTTGGACCAAGTATTGTCAGAAAGTTTAAAAAAAATTGGTATGTTATGTAGACTATGTAGTCGTTGCGTCTAGAGACATTGCAGAACATCTGGAGGATTTAAAACAATTTTTCAATGAATGCACCCAGAAAAATATAACTGTTAATTTAAAAAAAAGTTTTTTCGCATTGAGGGAAATTTCCTTTTTAGGCCATATTGTAAATGGTCAAGGAATTAGGGCTCACCCTGACAAGGTCACAGCTATTGAAAATTTCCCTAGGCCCACGAACCGAAAACAAGTTCGATCATTTCTGGGCCTTTGCAATTACTATCACAAGTTTTACCCCCATTTTGCCAAAGATACATCATCACTAGTGGAATTGATAAGACCTCACCACCAATGGGAATGGACAAAGACCCATGAAGAGGACTTCAGTCGAGTAAAGAGAAGATTTTTTAGAGACTGTGATGTTACACTACCCAGATTTGACCCGACCCTTTTATTTGCAGACTGATAGTAGTCAAAAGGGATTGGGCATGGTTTTATTTCAAGTCAACCCAGAAGGCCAACACCAAATACTATATTTTAGCAGCCGTACTCTGAAAGCAGCTGAAAAGAACTACACCGTGATGGAACAAGAGACACTAGCAATCGTGTGGTCATGCAATAAGTTCAAGCAGATGTTGCTGGGTTCAGAAGTGATTATCATTACTGACCACCGGTGTCTCGAATTCCTAAATAAAAGTTACCTGAACAATGACCGCCTTATCAGATGGAGTCTTTCACTTCAAAGATTTCATTATAAAGTCGTCTACTGCCCTGGGCCTGAAAATACAGTGGCCGATATATTAAGTCGACATCCTATAGAACTGGAGCCACACAACCCCATAATAAGTGATCAGCCATTGGTAATTGCAGCAACGGTACTGGACCAGGAGATGGAACACAAGTTAAGAACCTTCAACATTGGCAGGAGCAGCAGCCACTATATAAGAAGCTTATCCAAATTGTACAACAGCAAGGAAATCCAATGCAAGGCTGCTCAACACCTCGAGGAAAGAAGCTATACCGGATAAGAAATGGGTTGCTGCAGCAGCAGATTGTGGGAGATAAAATTTACTGGAAAATCTTGGTACCACCTGACCTCAGAAACCGTCTCATCATATATATGCATGGTTTAGTAGGGCACTATGGCCCTAGAAAAACTGAAGAAGCTATAAGACGACAATTTCACTGGCCAAAGCTATATGAAGATGTGATGGATACTCTCAAGAAATGTGCTATTTGTGCAAGAGATAAACCACCAAATAGAAACTTTAGTGGAGTAGGTGCCTCTATCATTCCGTCCGCACCAAATGAAATACTTGCGATCGATCACTATGGCCCATTGCCATCCTACCGTAGATTCCGGTACTTACTTGTAACTTATGATCTATTCTCAAAATATGCTTGGGCCTATCCTGTGATGCGAACAGATTCCCATTGCGTAATTCGAGTGCTACAAAAGTGTCAGTTCGTCAAAATTGGAAAACCGATCACCATCCTCTCGGACCACGGATCAGCCTTTACATCTCAAGAATGGAAGACTTGGTTGAGGCAGCAGAATGTTAAACATATTCTGACCTCAATTCGAAATCCTCAGTCTAACCCATGTGAATGGGTTATGAGGGAAATAAACCGACTATTTAGGACCCATGTTCACCAAAATCACAGAAGCTGGGTAAATCAGACTCAAAAGATTTTTCAATATATCAATGGAACCATCAATGAGGCCACTGGCATGATACCAACACGTTTGCATTTTGGTAAAGCGGACTCAGTACTGATCAAGACGCCATTACCCATGGATGAACGTGAAATCAATATTGAAGCTGACAGATGCAAGGCACACCGCCGCCTTACAGAAAGGGCAGGATGGAAATTACGAGCAGATCGGAGAAGCCAACATTTCCAGGTCGGGAACTATGTTTGGGTACGGAACTCTCAACAAAGTAACCGGGATAAAAGAGTATATAAAAAGTTCTTTCCTTTGTACCGGGGACCCTTTATAATTGATCGCACATGTGGCCCAAATGCATATTTATTAAAAGATGGAGATACCATAAAAGGGACATACAATGCCCGTAATCTCAAACCGTGTAGGTATTATCCACCTGACCCGGGGTTGTAAAAATATTAGACCATTAGGACGGATTAAACGTGTATGAAAATATTAAAATGAATTTGTATAATGAATTTGGTTGAATGGATTGTACTTTAGTCAAATAGAGTTTTAAAAAAAAAAAAAGTTTTTTTTATATATATTATGTATATTTAATTACTATTACTCTTAAAATTTTTTCTATATATTATCTTAACTAATCCTATTGTATGAATTTTTGTATATGTATATATTCAGTTTAACTAATTATTATAATGATTGCTAACCAGACACGGCCAAATTAGGTCATTTTAAAAGTTAAAGTTTAAATTCTAGATCCGGGTATATAAATTGTTCGTTACTTCATGAAATCTCTGCTTTCTCTATTTCAATATCTGTAAAAACAATAATAATTTTTTTTCTTTTCGTCTTTCAATTATGTAATGTAAATTTTTTTTCTCTTTCATGCCTCCTTTGTTCTTCCTTAATTGTTCACGGAAAGTACGGGAAAATGAAACAGTGAGATTCGTATTCGAATCTCAAGTTTCACCTTTTTCTGTCGTCTCTCACTGACCAGGCTGTCCCACCCAAATTTAAACTTTTTGGTATCGAATTGTGTGTGTAACAATATTAAAAATGTATAAATATATGTAGAATTCAACATAAACACGCACACATTTCGATCTCAAATTAAGCGCAATAAATACGAATAAAATAATATAATTTAGATTCCTTTTAGTTAAATAAATTTTGTGTAATAATAATCATCTATTTTGAATTTTATAAAGTTCGTATTTGTTGTTTAGTTTAAATTTCGTTAAATAATAATTCTAACAAAATCTGATGCATTAATTAATTAAAGTTAAAATAATTTTATTCCCTTTTGTCTTTGAAAATTTAAAAGCATCGGTCAGTGATAGATAATAAATTAATTATAGCAAAATTCCAAAAGAATGTAATTAACGAATGTAAAGAAAAACAAACAATAGCACAGCAAATTTCTTTCTTATTAAAACCAGCAGAGCATTGATTATCCTGAGGGCAAGATAAATAAAACCTAAAAATATCTCAACAGAAAAAATTAAAAGATCAAGATAAGAAAAAGGAGGCCATCTTAGACTTGCTGGAGACTTTCACTTGAATTTTAGCTTTGCTCTCGAGTGGAGCATCTAAAATATCTTAAATAAATTTATACTGCAAGGTATGACCGAGTAAGCACCGAAATTATTCTCCATCGGGAGATGGCCCACCATATGCTGAGCTTCACCTTGCCCATCGCAAAAACACCAAAATGATCTGCTGCCTGAAATAAACAAGAAAGCCGCTGCTGTTAAAAATCAATAAAACAACGTGCCCAGGACAAGAAAGAAAACTTCTAATTAGGAACAATCTGCTATTAAACCAATGGACGAAAACCTCTTATAAAACAGGTACCTGTGTGTGTATTCCAAATTATAGAGTACTCTAGTAATAATAATATATAGCTCATCTCCTATTATTGTATAACTTCTAAATGTTAAAATTGTAAATTTGTGAAACTAAAATTTGAGAATTAATGTAATTTGTAAATTTCTCGCATAATCTAGCTTACCCCCCTCTATCCTTCTTAGGTGTGTATTCTCAAATCTACACTTTATTTATAATTATCATTGAAATATTACCTTCTTGCAATTGTCTTATTTTAAAGCTAAATCCATAATCGCTTGAACAGTGAATGCGTGTCGAATTGTCATTAATATTTGCTTTATAAATAACTTAAATTTCATATAAATCGACACGCATTCAAAGAATCAGTTATTGTAATGCAGGGTCTACTACTCCATAATAGCTGGCATACTCGCTGTAATAATTCCCTTTATAGATATTTTTTTTATTATTAAATGTTAATGAATAATTATGTAAATTTCATTTCTTTGAGAGTCACCAATTTTCTTTCAGTCAACGTTGATAATGTTGGGCCGAGTGTGAAATCTAGTTAAATATTACCACAATCTTTTAGATATTATACATGTGTTACGTTTTGAAGCCCCGATGGCTCGTTCCACGCTGTGAATACTCCGGATTCTGTAGGGTTGAATTAACCCCAGTCGTCCTACACAAGCGGACATGATAATGTTCCCGTAGAGCTTGACGACCATCACACAGCCAGCTGGCAAATTGCGACACAGACCGCTTGTCCCTGGTTATGCTCATGTGACACCTTATGTCTTCGGGTTGCGGCAGAGACCAACCCGAAACCCTTATAACTTATTCACGGCATTGCAGTTTCAGCGCTGCCATTTTACATTGCCCTTCTAAAGCGTACCACGTGTTCTTTTATTTAGTTTATTATTCTCTCTATCACTCCGTCTCGGCATTATCTTCGTCATATACTCTCAAATAAATGTTTGCCCTTAGTCGTAAAATAAATATTTTATTAAATAAATGCATGTCCGCTGTTACTGATGACTCTTGCAGTGCAAAGTATAAATTCCTTACAGCACGCATTAGAAATACTCACTCGAGAACCCTAGGTAGCTAGATTACGCCTTCATATAAATAAATGCTCCTTATAAATAAATGTATTTTTATATATAATAATCTTGCCAATTAGCTGTTGAGACTTTGAATTTAAAATATGATTAATAACATTAATAATGTTTTCTTTTATTAAATACATAAATAAATAATTCTAACTATACGTTTGTAGTTAAGTTTTCATTTATTCGATGCCCATTATAGACATTTCCTCGATTATATATGTTAATAATATTCGTTTAATTGTTGGCCAACTCGGAAACAAAACCCATGAATCTCGTGCATCTCCCTGACCACCATGCCTAAAGAAGTGTTTCCTTATGTTGCATTAGAGGCGTTATTCCGTAGATTGTATTGTGGAACCGATAAACTATGTTCGAACTCAGTATTACCGTTGGCTTCGCTACTCGATGGTGCTGCTGTTCTGTGTGGTGGTCGAATTCTGCAATATGTTAACGAGATACACATGTTTTGACTGTTACAAGGTGCAGCTTCTACTGGCATATGACATTTGTGGGCCCAACACATTTTTCAAACCTCGAAAAGCTCGCTGGCACTGGTTTTGTTGATTTATTTCAAGAACATATTGTTGAAATATCTGAATGGGAAAACCAATGTTTGGGTGAATCCTCTGCTGAATGAAATTTGCTTACCTCTTTATAATTCATTTATTAGAAGATCAGTAGGTCTGTCAGAGCATTGCATTTAGTCTTTCTGGTATACGCCTGAGTTAATCCTATTTGTTCAATTAGAAACTTTTCTTATAAATCTTCTCTTAAAATTTTTGAAATTTGTTTAAACTTAATTTGGCTGACGTTTGCCTTGGTGCTTTTGTGTCTTAATTGTCTAAACAATTTTAAGATCTCTTGTTTCTCCCTGAGTTTGGTCAGCACAAACCATCATCATCATCCATTATGATCACAGTAAATAAATTTTCCAGATATATAGTTATCTGGTGGTGCCCTCTGCGTTCAGAATAGATTGAGTGTCTGGTACAATATATATACATGTAAGTAAAATTAAGTATTTGAAATAAACCCAGAACTTATGTAACTTTAGCAATATATTCTTGTCACTGGTAAAAATATTAATACTTTACTACTAAACAATGATTAACAGATTAGTCAATCCCCCAAAGGATTTAAATCATTGCTCACAATATATTTTAATGATTATTTTAACGCTCTCACACTGATCTAACACTGTGAGAATTTGTTTTCCCTGTCTATAAATTTTCAACTTTAATTGTAATATTAAACCATTGTTATTTATCAGGATATAAAAAATTGGGTAATTACATATTACACCTGCTACCCATGATTATGTCAGAAGAATGCTATAGTTTTCTCCTTTGAAAAAAGCAGGTGTTTGCAATGGCAGAAACTACCTGTTTTTATTTAATATCATAATATGTTTTTTTTTTATTTTTGTGTACAAATCTATACTTTTAAGTATTGTTAAAAGTTTGAATTTTTAATATGGAATTCTGCTATCACAAACACAGGCAGGAGATTTAATACTGAAGTATATAAATTTGCCTTTATTTAATAGATATGTTTTAGAGAAAAAATATATTTCATAAAACCACATTTGACTTGTGCAAATTCTAAAAAAAAATTCATTGTTCTCAAAACAATAAAATCTTTTCATCATCAACTTCCAGGAGGAGCAGTTTTATTTCAGAAAAAGTAAAATCTTTTTTACTTGCCATGTATTTTAAAAATATGAATGAATAACTATCATCTAATAAATCTATCAAATTATGTTTTAAAAGTTTAATTTTTAAAAAAAATTACAGTATTTCAATATATTCTAACAGATTTCCAGGAATAATATTTAGCAAACAGCTTGTAACTGTTGATCCCCATAGCTTGCATTGTTAATGTTATGCAAAAATATACCTATTTACTTTTAAAAATAAAATATTTATGTATAAAATAAATCTGTAATTATTTACATAATGATTTTTAATAATTATTACTCAATTATTGTGCAAATATAATCATGAATTTTAATAAACATAAAAAAAAATCAAGTTTTGTGGTAGTATAAATATTTTCTCAAAGTAATATTACAAAAGTTGAGACTTTCCAAAAAAATACAAAGCTAATACTTCAAGTTGAAATGTGATGTGCTATGGGTTCTCCTTGCTTGGAGTCAGGAATCTCTCAACCACTATGTGCAGAGAAACATGTTAGCCATCTTACCTTCTATTTCCATTTCCCATGCAGTTTTTCCCATATTCTCTATCCTCATTCATCTCATTTCCACAATATTATTTTTGACCATTCTATGGCTTTATATCCAAATCCCTCTTATTTTTTTCCAAATCGTGCATAAAATCCAAGAACCCACTTTCTGTATAATCACTTTGTTTATATTTATTCTCTCACAACTTCATTATTTGTAACTTTTCTGCTTGTAAGCATTTACTTTCAATTAACAGATACCTAATATTTACAATGCCTTCTTTATATAAATCGCAGATTAAATTACCCACATTTCTCCATTCATGTGCATATTCTCTTATTGTCAATGATCCTGTTTGAGCCTTAAACAGAAAACTACTTTTCTTGCTATTATCATAAATTAACTCATACTGAATATTATGTTTACATTTTAAACACTTTTTTCTCTTCATACTAGTTCTCCATCTCACCAACTCCCTATTTTTTATTAATGGATCTATTCTGTTATTCCATTCAATGCCACTATAACCCTCAAAAATTCTAACACAATCATCCCACATTTTGTATAAGTATACCGACATAGTCTTTATTCAAATCTTCTGCATACTATACTACCATTCTCATTCATTTTGTAGCCTGTCTTTAACTCATAATACAGTTTAATACTATTTTTTTCTATTCTCTTATTATCCATAAATTGCAAAGTACTAAACATTTTTACTTTGCTTTTTGCATCTCTCAAATAAAAACTTAACTATTCCATTTGTCCTTGAATTACTTCCATTGCTACCCACACATCTTCATTTAATGCATATCATCCTACTTCACTTTGTATTTTTTTAAGTAGTCTAATATCCTTTTACTAACACACAATGCATCATTATCATAAGTCAAACCTGCTATTGCAACTCTCTTCTATGTAATTCTTGTTACATCATACTTATATGAAAACACTGTTAATTTCTTTATTAGGCCTTTTTTGCTTCATTTATCAATTTTTTCTCCCACTGATCCAAGCATTTTGATAACTTAAGAAGATTTCCAAATAGTTATACTTATTCATTGCATTTAACATTTTATCCCTCAATAAAAAATTATTTTACTTTTTTTTCCCAGCATTTATTATTATTACTTTTGACTTTTCTTTACTAAATTTAATCCCCATCTCTTTACCTACTATTGTTCACATATTCATCACAAATTCCACATTTTATCCTTTTCTGTGCACAAGAAAATATCATAAGCAGAGTTGTGATGACTTCTCCATATATGGAGTCAGAAATCGCCCAGCAACTATTCCCAGAAAAAATGGTTTGCCATTTTAATATCCCTTTCCATTCCCTGCCCTAAGTTTTTCTATATTATTCTCCATCCTGCTCCTTCCCACTTTCACAACGTAATCTTTGACAACTCTATGGTCTTTATATATAAATTCCCATGATCTTTTCCCAAACCCAGCATAAAAATTAATAACCCTCTTTCTGTATAATCTCTTTCTTTATATTTATTCTTCCACAACTTCATTATTGGTACCTTTTCTGCTTTCAGGAATTTACCTTCAATTAACAGATGCCTAATATTTTCTATGCCTACCTTACACAACTTGCAGACTAAATCACCTACATTTTTCCATTTATGTGTATATTCCATTGTTGCTAAAGATCCTGTTTGAGTCTTAACCAGTAAACTACTTTCCTTGCTGTGATCATAAATTAACCCACACCCAATATTCTGATTACTTCTATGTATATTTAAACTCTTTTTATTCTCTATACTAATCACCTATCTCTCCAACATTTTATTCTTTATTAATCCATCTATTCTTCTATTTTATTCCTTAACGCTATAACCCTCAACAATTCTCCTAACACAATCATCTCACCTTTTGTATATGTATACTGACATAAATTCTTTATCCAAATCTTTTGCATATCACATTACCTTTCTCACCCATCTTATTTTCTGCCCTTTATTCATAACCCAATTAAATACTATTTAGGCTATTCTTTTATTATCCATAAACTATAATCTATAAACAAAGCAAAGCAAAACTCCATATAGTAGTGCCACCTGTGCTAAACAGAGTAATCAATGGATGTCAGAAGACTTGTGCATAAAATCCCTATCTAATGTCTACTCATCCAATATCCCCAGACTAGTTTCTGGCCTGTGGCCTTCATCAGTGAGGAGCTTTGGATGTGAGAGCACTGCATCTAGATCTTAGGATCTAATGCAACCCTCTAGCAACCACCTTTTATCTCAACTACAAAACTATGAGCATGAAATTGAAAACACAAAAATATATTCAATCTAAGCTCAATAGCTTATATAGTCATATGGGTCTGAACTCAGTTCAGCACCCATACATTTTGGTGTCTTTGGCTCTTTAACAACCATAGCCACCACTACCCTATTAGGCAGGATTGGTGTTAAACCAGCAAGCATCACTATAATCTACTGAGCATTTTCATTTGTTTTTTTTTTTTTTTGCATTTCTCATATAAAAACTTGACTACACTATTTCCTTGAATTGCCACCTTTGCCATTCACACATTTGCATCTAATGCATATCTTTCTACTTCTCTTTGTACTTTTCCTAAGTAATCTAATACCCCTTTACTAATACATAACACATCATTACCATATGTTAACCCTGCTACTGCCACTCCCTTCCATACAATTTTAGCTACATCATACTTATTATATGAAAACACTGTTAATTTTCTTATCAATCTCTTTTTTTTCTTTACTTCAATCATCAATTTTTTCTCCCATTCATACAAGCGGATTTCTCTGATTACTTAAGATGATTCCCAAATAGTTGTATCTATTCACCACACTTAACTTTATATCCCCCAATAAAAATTGTCTGTCTTCTCTTTCTCCAGTATTAATCATCAATACTTTTGATTTTTCTGCATTAAACTTAATCCTCATCTCTTCACCTAACCTTGCACATGTCCTCAGTATAACTTCCATATCTTCCCTTCTTTCTGCACACAAAAATACATCATCTGCAAATAAAAAACCTGACAATGTATATACTCCCTTGCTACCTATTAATGGTATTTCTACCCCTCATCCTAGTCTTTCTATTGCTCTCTCCATTTCTCTCAAATGCAACAAAAACAAAATAGGTGACATTGGGCATTCTTGCTTTAGTCCCACCTCATTTGATACATATAGTAATTATTTTTATATAATTTTTTTATAATATCCACTAAAGCTTCATCCATTCACAGATTTACTAAACTTACACATAATCTATTTCTATTTGCTCTTTCACATGCCTTCTCTATATCTATAAAAAAACATATATAAATTGTCCTGCCACCTATAGAAGTTTTTTGGATGTCCTGCCACCTATAGAAGTTTTTTGGAATTAAAATATTAAATTAATATATGTGACTTTAGTGTTAATTTAAAAAAGGCAGCAATTTCTCTCAATTGGTGAAAAATTTGATTTTGTGATTTTTTTTATAAAGAGCATCATCAAAAAAATTAAGTAATTTAAGGTAAGAGTTTAATATAATATTTTTTAATTTTAAATTAAGCATTTTTTTTTTCAATTTTCTTATACATAAAAATGGACCAATGAACTACTTCTACTATATATTCAATAGTTATATAATACAGAAGCACTCAAATTAATGACAAAATTATTGAGGAATTCAATGTTTTTAAAAAAACTTAAGTAAAAAATCTTAACATTTAAATATTATTATTATTTTATTTTTAAAATATAGCAAAAATTAATTGGAAAAAATATAAATTCAAATATATTCATGCATAATTTAAAATGATTCATTAAAGTGAAAATATATAAATGAAAATGTTAGAGCATATATTTAAATCTAAGGCAAGTACATTCCAGGGTTCTAATAAATATTATTTTGTATTTGTAGATATATTTGACATGAATGTGTTGTAATAACTAAAATGTCGTGCTGAAAGGTTTTGATGATTTCTTCATTACTCTGTATATACTGAACTTATATTTTCTATGACTGACTTGTTACAAACAAGCTTCCAGGCATTATATTCCCTAGTTGACAAATATCGTGTTTATTTGAAAAATATAAGCTTATGTGAATCATATTTTTTTACGTGATATACTTTAAGTATAAGAAATGCACATATGTTATTAAATACAGCTATAATCAAATATATTTCTAAATAAGTTTTTGTTATCAGGCATTTATTGTAAATGTTTTTACAATTATATTTTATTTTTACAGCTCAGTAATTTTTATGTCAATCAATTTAAATCATATTTTTTAGAAATTGTAACATTATATTAAAAATGAATAATCTGAATAGAAATTAAAAATAATAGGAATAAATATAGATGCAATTTTCTATAACACAATTATTTAAAATGGATATCTCCTCAAAATTAGTTACAATCAAAAGTAATCAGATTTACATATGCCAAATCAATTTTGTCTATTTTAGATTCAATGTTTTATATTTAAATGTTTATTGATATTCAAAATCAGTTTTCATAAAATTATAACAATAATATATATATATATATATATTCAATCTGAGCGCTTTGTCTATCACTGGGCTATATATTTTGCATTCTGTTCCTACTATCTAATAACATGAAAGACAATTAATAAGCCTACCTGTATCTGATTTGGAAACAAACTTTAAATTTCTGGGCATGTCAATGATGTTGCAAAGTTTTATATATGTATTGTAACCTATGAAAGGAAAATTGATGATCTACCATTATATGAATAAATTATAAACATCAGGGTAGATTATCCACTAACAATAAATACAATGCTAAGATTATCTGATATCTGTAAATAACAACAGGATTGGGTTAATCACATGAGCAAAATGTAAGATTAGCTCTTATACCCTTCAAAGACAATCAAATGTGTCTAATTAAGTAGAGAGTGTTCTAATGCTCTCTCTCACTTTCTAAAACAAATATAATCTTGTGCTGCAAAACTTGCACAAAGATAGGGTAATTCAAACTGTTTTTAATCCAATAAATCTTTCTTAAGTAAATTACAACTTACATGAAAAATAAAGCTTTGCTTAGGAAAATCAGATCTTATAAGCAATGTAAAGTTTTCTTAATTCAATTAATCTCATAATAAAAATAATTCTTTCTAAAATAATTCAGATCTCAGGGTTCTTGCTGTAATAATTTTTTCAATAATCAAATACAATCTTATTCTAATTCCAAATTTCTTATAGCAGCTATGAATTTGATCCTAGTGACAATAACAATAATAAAATATCTTTAATATATCAAATAACTATTAATTTTAAAATCAAGCATGAAATCTCTTAGATTAAAATAATTATAGCATACTAGGAATACATTTGTGATAATATGAGTAGGAAAAAGATTTTGTTGCTATCTATATATTGCAAATGGGTTCTCTTGTAATTTTCAACCCAAAAAAAAAAATTATATAATCTTAATTCAAGATAAAATAAAGTGATCTTATCCATGGATCTTAAACATCAGCAATATAAAATTTAATAAAGTGACTTTACCATATTCTTTTTGTACTCTTATATTCTTATATTATAATGTAATAACTGAAACACATGCTTATTATATACCTGTGTGTCTATATATGTAATATAGGGTATATGAGCACAGACTTTCAGATGACCCATCACTCTCCACTCTATCTAATATCACTGATACACTCAAGCACATATATGCTGAAAAGATAAATAATGATAAAATATGTGTGAATTTTGTCAACTTTCTAAGAATGCAGATGATGATTGGAAGAATACAAATTCAATAAGTAATAATTAAAGCAATATTTATCGATACTAATAAACATGACAAAATAATCATCAAATTACTTTAATAAAATTTATAAGTTATAATTATCCAGCATTGACATAAAATTGTGATTTACAATTGAGATAATAATAAAAATAAGTAAATCAAAAATATTTATATAATTTTCTATGAATTCATAAACATCTCACGTTTTAATAATCTCACTTTTAGTTGCATAAGTCTCTACAGGAAATGAATTTAATAATTGTAATAAATACAAATCTTACCTTTCTCGTGACAGCTGAATTTGGAAGAAAATGTATAAATATTAGAACCACATATTGCTAGAAGAGATGATAATAGATGGACAATTGAAATCTTAACCAAAATTCCAAGAGATTGTAAAAGACCCATAAAGAGACCATATGTGAGATAGATGAAATAAAAAAGTGTGCAGGGGTGATGTGGAGAAGAGAAGATAAAGATCAAAGAAGATGGATTGAACTTGGAGAGACCTTCATTCTGCAGTGGATTGATAATTGTTGTTGTTGTTGATGATGATATATGTAAACTTACAAATAAATATTAAAAAATACAGTAATTAAAATGTGATATAAAGAACACTTAGGAGGCTTTCAACTATCCTTGTGTCAACTAATACTTTGAAAAGTAAACTTTATCATAATTCTGTGATCTTAACATTTGGTGCCTGTTTATTGATTAAGTCTTGCTTGTATTTATATATTAACATAGTTTCCTTGATTTTTCTTTTGTTATTATTTCTTTCAGTTTGCAATTTTTTTACATTATTATCATTGAAATCAAAATCATTTGTACATTATTTATTATGTCATAAAAGACAGAAGCTCATAAATTATCATTATCTTTAGAATTTTGTTTCATATTTTGAAATCTTTTTAATAACAAGTGCTCTTTTGTTTTTTTCTCCAATGTGCATCTCGACTCACCTATATATTGAAAAGTATTCTAATGAATTGTTAAATGTTGGATATAATTATGATCATATTTATTATACTATTACAAATTTAAATTCAAAATATAAATATAAAAATTAAAATAAAATTAATAACGATGTTAATTCTTCTGATAATAAAATTTGGATATCAACACCATATATTTCAAATCAACAGGGAAGTTTCATAAGGAAAATTTATGCACCACCTACATTAAATAAATTAATAAATGACTGTAAAGATAAAACCTTATGTACAAATAAAAATAGTATCATTTATTAATGGATGTATAGGTGTGATAGTGTATATATAGGTGAGTCAAGATGCACATTGGAGAAAAGGACAAAAGAGCACTTGATGTTATTAAAAAGAGTTCAAAATATGTAACTAAATTCTAAAGATAATGATAATTTATCAGCTTCTGTTTTTTATGACCATACTAAAGCATGTATATATGGTGTTGATTTCAATTATAATAACGAAAAAATATTGCAAATTGAAAGAAATAACAATAAAAGAAAAATCAAGGAAGCTATTTTAATATATAAATACAAGCAAGACTTAATCAATAAGCAGGCAGCAAACATTAAGATCACAGAATTATGGGAACGTTAACGTTTCAAAGTATTAGTTGACAAAACTACAAGGATAGTTGAAACACTCTTAAGTGTTCTTTTTAACAAATTTTAATTACTGTATTTTCTAATATTTATTTATAAGTTTATGTATATTATTTTGAAGAAATACAGACATCGATTATTTATTATTATTATTATTATTATTATTATTATTATTATTATTATTATTATTATTATTATTATTATTGTTGTTGTTGTTGTTGTTGTTGTTGTTATGATTATTATTATTATTATATGTATCAAAATTCCATATCAACAAAAAATTCACTAGTTTAATGATTAAAATTTGTTAACTTAGAATTGAATATTTAGAGCTATTACTTTGTATATATACTTCAGCATGCTATGTTATAGTTAAATTTTTAAGCAACTATATGTATTTGCTTTTTGTTTTAATGATTATGTGCAGCAAATTGCGTATGAACTTAAGGTAAATAATGATTTATGCATTTATACAAAACATTACAGATATAAATTTGATGTTAAATTAATTTTCCTTACGGTTATGATATATATAGATTTATTAATGAATTAAAATTTTAAAAGTTAACATTTTAGTGTTAAAAAGCAATTTGATTATTATTAGTAAAAAAAAAGATAAAAGAAAAACTAAAAAAAAGCTTTTAACTTTGGAAATATATATATATTTTAAAAAAAAACTACAAAAAATAGACCTAAAAAAAAGTCAATAACTTTTTCTAAAATTTTTCTAACGTGGTATTATTAACAAAACACCTGCTTCTGAAAATTCAAAAGTAGAGGGCACACACTACACAATATATATAATGAATTGCTTACACTTTTCAGACTTATCGGTAATAAAAAAAATATTGGAACCATTTGTTTCTTGGGGAGGTAGTGACATAGTGGAACTGATGCCCAGAGAATTTCACGTTTTGAAACATCATTACAAATGCATTTAATTGGCTAGATATACGCATGTCTTTTCAAATATCATTTATTATATTTATCTTTGAATATTGTAAAATTGTAGATTGTAATTGTTTATTTTTGATCGTTGTTTGTTTGTTGGTTGTTTAATTTTTTGGAAATATTTATTAAGACTATCACTTTTCATTTAGTATATAAATGTTAATTATATTTTATTAGCTTAGAATTTATAGCATTTTATTAAATATTTAATATGTCCTTTTCAAATTTCATAAACTGTAAACCTGTTTAATGTATAAATAGATAATAGACGAATAGATGAAAAATTGTTTGGATGGATGTATGGATAGATAGATAGATAGATAGATAGATAGATAGATAGATAGATAGATAGATAGATAGATAGATAGATAGATAGATAGATAGATAGATAGATAGATAGATAGATAGATAGATAGATAGATAGATAGATAGATAGATAGATAGATAGATAGATAGATAGGTGGGTAGGTAGGTGGGTAGATGGTTAGGTGGGTAGGTAGGTAGGTAAGTAAATAATATTCTTATGTTTTTGTTTCACCAATTTCAATTCGGTCTCTCCAAACTTACTTTTAATTAATGAAATAGTCATACATTTCAAATAAATTCTTGAAAATTTGAAAAAAAAAAACAAATTACTAATGGTTTTGGACATATACTTAGATCAATAAGTCTATTACTAGATCCAACCCTCACCTTTATATATTTAAAATATTAGAATGAACTTTTTTTTAAAAAAAAAAAAAAAACTTCAAGTTGACTTTTTCATATATTTGTATAATAATTATTATATTTATAAATATTTGAATTTTAGTGGCATTAAAGTCTATTTAATATTGAATAAAAAATAGGTTTTGATCTAGTATATTACAATTAGCATTTATTAATTTATCGAGAGTCAATGTTATGTTTTTTTCTATGAAACTCATTCTTAAATATATATATAATTAACACTTTTGAAGTAGAGCATGGTATTGAGTATTTTATTTGCATCCATGTGTATGTTGCATTTTTTTATTTTGCATCAAATAAAATCACAAGGTTTTTTTTTTATTTTGACATAAGTAGGAGATTATTTATTTTAACATTATGTAATCTTGTAAAACAGAAAATATCACACTCATAAAAATACATATGTAATGATTAATTTGTTATGTTTCATTGGAAATACAATAATTATTCATTTTTTGTCAGTTTTTTTTTAAATATTCAATTATACTTTCATTAAGAAATATATTCTTAATCCCATCATGTTTTTTTTTTTACAAAATGTTAATATCCTGTTGTAAAAATGAAAATAATATTCTTTCCAATTTAAAAGAAAAGTCTAGTTGTAATAGTATTAGTAGCTTGTAATAGTAGTAATTTTAGTAGTAGTAGTAGTAGTAGTAGTAGTAGTAATAATAATAATAATAATAATAATAATAATAATAATAATAATAATAATAATAATAATAATAATAATAATAATAATAATAATAATAATAATAATAATAATAATAATAATAATAATAATAATAATAATAATAATAATAATAATAATAATAATAATAATAATAATAATAATAATAATAATAATAATAATAATAATAATAATAATAATAAAATCATGATCTATAGATAAAATTCTATATATATGTATATACATAAGGAGATTCAAAAATAACTGGAGTTTTATAATAAAAAATTGTATATGTATTTTTAAGTATTGCAAATTGAGTTGGTTTAAAAAGTATAGTCTATTTAATGTAATTCACTGATTTAAACATGTTTATCACTTTTAGAAGTTGTCTGAAAAACTTGCAAAGTGATGCATATTAATACCTCCATCATCCCTTCCCCCAGTTTATGTCCACAAAAAAGAAATTGGGATTTTTTTTCATTTGAGAGATTAAATTAAAAAAATCACATGAAGAGAAATCAAATGAATATGTCTAATAGATAGGCTGGGTCATGCTCAAGTTAATTGAAAAGTGTTTTAGACTCAAGGCTTTAAAAGATGAGACTTTGTTAGGAGTGGAGCTTGCTCTATTTCTTTATGACAAAATGAGCTGATGCATCAATATTTGGACTTCACTTGCAATCCTTTTTAGGGACATGAACATTTGAATAAGAGACTTCTAATACCTATGATTTAAATAACCAATTTACTTATTATCTCTCATTCCCAGTTATGTACTTTTACAGTTTCAAGTGTTGGCTTTCCCAGTTTCATGCTATCACAATTTTGGGGTTATCAAACCAGGACATTTCTTCTTTTTATACCATTACAATTCAGTTTTCCAATTTATGTGAATTTATAAAGCATCTCATCCATCATTCCATATATACCAATAGGATTTTGGCATGATAATTTACAGGGAATATTGAATAAGATGAACCCTGTGCACCCTTTTCATATATATATACACACACAAATTAATATATATATCAAAATACAGTAAAATGTACATAAATTATATTATTTTTAGAAGTACTTTCGACTATACATTTTGTAATCTTTATGAACTATATAACATTGAATAATCAAAACGAGATAACCTTTAACAATACCCATAATTCAATTCAGATTTCCCACAATTCTGTTATCTTAACATTTGATGACTGGCAATTCATTAACATTTGATGATTTCTTGAAATCAATATAATGTGATCATGTGATGCTTAATAGACTCTTTTATTTTACGTTTATTATGACAACATTCAACTTGAAAATTTTCGTATTTAATAATCAAATTGAAATCCATATTGACAAGATTTATTATGATCAAATTTGCTTAACCTTTTTTCTTTTAAATAGTTCCATAACATAAGTTACCTTTACCCTTATGTATTTTTTTGGTTTATACACCTTTGTTTTATCTATTTCAGGTTCCATTATATTTTCTGCCCTATCTATCTGAAAATCTTTATGCCTAGCAAAAGTCTACATTTCTTTAAACTGTCTAACTTTATTATTTATACTATCAGCACCAGTAAATGGAAAATTTTTATCTTCATCAATCTTTTTGATAGTTTGAAATAAGATTGTTCTATATTTGGCTTCTATTTCTGCTTTAAAATTGTATTGCCTAAAATTATTTATGGCCTTTAACCTATAACATTGTTCTAGATTTTTTCTCCACCATACTATCTATCTCTCTCCACTCTCTCCTTATTTTAAATTTTATTTCCACCTTCTCTGTCTGAACACTATCCTGTTCTAGCTCAATTTCTATCTCTCTTATGACCTCAACTTCTTTTTCTATTTCCTGACTTTGTTTACTCAACTTATTTTTCAGATCATTTTCCATATAAACTTCCTTTTCTAGTTCCTGACATTATTCTACTCTTCCCATTATTTCTCTTCTCATTTTTTTCAGTTCATTCATCATTTCTGCTTTGAACTGACTAATTTCTTCCCCTATTTCTTATGCATTTCTCTATTTTCTTCTTTCATTTTTTATCCATTTCTCTATTTTCTTTATTTTCTTTACCACCTTCCTCAACATCTTCATCATCATCCTGGTCTCTGATTCTTTTTTTTTCAACTACTCCCATTTTCAAAATAAATTTAAACCCACCCTAACTTTTATTTTTATTTTTCCAAAAATAGAACTTCCTAATATTGTTTTTTTAAACTTTCTTAGGTTCAACAATAAATCCAAAGAACCAAAAAAATGCTATTTAACTGTTTTATATTCTTATATTACAAATACAAACTATATTTAACATTCTTTTAAATTCAAAAATTAACTCCAAAAGAAGAAAAAAATGTTGTTTACTGTTTATAAATTATTTCATATAAAAAAGATGAACCACCTTATACCAAACTGCTCCAACAATTTATGCCATAACTAACAAAAACTGATCCATGCTTATAAAATCATGCCTCCTACACCTGACATCTTTCTCAATGGTCTAAACAAAATCTCACATGGGCTTTAAAATCAAAGCCCAACATTGATTGCATTAAAATTTATTAAGTATGTAACAGTCACTCATTCCACCATGTTCATGAAGAACATCAACAGATCACTGTGTATCCGGAATTTTTTTTACTGTGATCAAAAGTGGCTGGTGATGATGGTTTGTGCTGACTAGACTCAGGGTGGAAGCAAGAGCTCATAAATATTGCTCACACAATTGACAAAATAAAAGCACTAAAACAAACATCAGCAAAATAATTTTAAATTAATTTGAAAATTTTATTAAGAGTAATATAAAATTTTAAAGTAGAGATTTACACACAATAAATATTGTTTTATCAGGTGTGTACTAAAAAAAATAAAATGTCAATGCTTTGGCAGACAGACTAATTTTCTAATAGTGAATTAGAAAAGGAGGGGATGATTTTCCTTCAGCTGGCAATTCACCCAAGCAATTCAGGTTTCCTCATCCAAAAGTTCTAGAATGAAAATCAAATGAAAGTTTCTTGCACAAATCAATGAAACCAGCATGGGTGAGCATCACCGGCTTATTGACTAATGATGTCATAATGTCTGCAGAACTACTGCATGGATCAATCATGTTTAAGATCTCCATGGTTGATTACAATGCAAGATCACAAAAAAGTAAATGAATATGATGGAGTATAAATTATAAAATGCGATAAAACTTAAATCTCCAATTTAATGAAATAGTAAAATTAGAAAATACATCGGCATAAATGATTTAAAATTAATAAAATATTAAATATCTGATATAAAAAAACAAACATATAATCCTGGTGAATCACCAACCAAACAACTGGCCAAAACTAAATTGAGTATAATAATTAAATGTCTCAATAGGAGACAGGTAAGTAATTTAGAAAACTATTTATGTCTGCCCAAGCCTTTGTAAAGAAAGTGAAATAATTAGAATTACAAATAATTTTACAAACTAAATTCCCAGTACACACTCTGACAAATAAATTTAAAGCAACACATAAAAGATAAAATAAATCTAGAAAAGAAAATATGAACATTGACCTAGATTATTAGCAAATTCATCAGAGAGTGTATATGAACTGAAATTATTAAAACATTAAATGCTTTAGCAGAAAAAAACATTCTATCACCTATAATTTAAAAGGAAATTAATAGTATCTTCCTGCTGGAAATTTATAAAATTGCAACATTTCTAGTTTTCTAATTCAGAGATATGAAACCAATACAGTCTTGTAGAAAATCAACGAGTGTTGGTGAGCATTTCTTGCCCAGAATAAGGCATCAAGACAAGAATGTGATTTTTCCAGCAGGACAGCTCATGATGTATCACCTTTAAGATAATTCATGGTTGATTTCACATACAAGACAAGAGAAAATGATTAATTATTTTGATCTTATGTAATCTAGAAAAGAAAAAAAAACATAATCTTCCACTATAGGAAAACTAGAAAAACAAACACAATCCACCAGCCAAAAGATTCACAGTTTACAAAAAGTGCAAACACAGTAATTTAAATTAGTTATTTGACAATAAAATAGAGACAGGTGATTTAAAGAAAATTACAAAACTCTGCCAAAGCATTTAGCAATAGTTAGTAAAATAAAGGAAGACATATTAAGCATATAAAGATATAATCTCACAATACACTCTCCAATAAATGAAATGGAAGACAAACTTGGAATCTTAAAACTAAGATTCCAAGACACATTATAAAATACTATGAAAAGCAAATACAGATAATAATTATGATATTAAATAATTATTAAAACTACAAGTTTAATTTTTAGATTGAGCAGAGATTTAATTAAAACATTTATTTACCCTGTAAAGAGCAAGAAATATTTTTACCTTACAGTAAAGCAGAGTTGCCATAGTTTTTCAAAAGAGTGTGCACTTTTAATTTAAGTTCATCTTTCATGTGTCTTACTCTTCATGATGCCAAGTGTAGAGCCATATTTCATGATCCTTTTTACTTCAGACTTTCATGGCTTGGTGTAAGAACAGCTTGAAATCAGAGGTCTATCCTTAGTTATGCTAGAAAGGCATGTTGTAGGTTAGAAAACACATAGCAGTGAATTTAGATATCCTTAAGAAACAAAATCTTTTATTAACAGCAATATTGAAAGAAAATTAAATTTCCAAACTGCCAATACCATATAAATTTCAGCAGACTAATACAAAATGAATGGTGGAATTATAGGAAGCTGAATCAAGCACTTTGAAAAGCTTGTTTTGGCTAAGAATAATCTAAAATGTCTAAAAATTTTATGGGATTATTTATACCCTCTTACTATCACCAGCATAAACTTTCTTGTTTTTTAATTTATAAGTCTTAGCCCAGGGCAAATCTAAATCTTCCTGTCAATCTTAGTTAAGAATTCTAACCAGTGATTTATTTTATAGACAAACAACAACACAAAATTAAATCTTCGCTTTTAAAATTAAACTAGAATAGATCATAATTAAAATAAAAGAAAACTGAATGCAATTAAAAAGATTGCCTGCTTTTAATTAATTTGATATAAAAAACAAGCAGTAAAAGAAAACTATTTTAGATATCAAATTTATAAAAAAAATAAAATGACATATTTTAAACAAAAACTGGTATATGTGTTAATATATGTATTCTTATAAACAACTTTTAAATAGTTTAAACTTTAGAATTTAATGGAAATAAAAGTTGATTTTATTTTTGGCAATGAAACCAATGAATTGAATAAAGAATCTGATTTAATATTAAAATTCAATAAATTGAACTTGATTTGTTATAAATATAAGTTTACAAACAATAAATATTCTAAAAAATTACATTTGATCTTTGCAAATGAAAAAATAATGGTATTATTATGGTGCTTAACACTGAAAATACACTCAATGAAATAATCAAAAACAGGCAACAAATTTGAAAGAAGAGCAAAAAATTTCCCACATTGTAAGCATATGCACATTGTATGAATAATTGTTACATATATAATAAAATGACAATTAAAATTAAATAATAATATGAATACTTAATGATGAAAGTATAGATTTTTTGCCATTGAATGATGTAAAGAAAAGAAAACGCAATAGTGACTCTAAAAAATTAATAAAATCTTTGTTGTCTCAAATTTATTATTAAAACAGAAACAATTAATTATGAAGCCCTCATAAACTGAATAATATTGTATTCTAAAAATTAAAACTGCATTTACAACATTAAAAATATCAGAAGTGCTCCTAACTCCATTATTGTAAAGGCATTACTTACGTTTCATAATATGTTGCTATCATATTGATTTAGGTTTTATTATTATCATTATGAATGAATTTGTTAAATTATATTTTGTAATATAAAACCTATATGTATAAAATAAATGTGTAATCATGTTTCTTTAGACTTAAAAAAATATTATACAATTATTATGCAAAAGTAATCATAGATCTTTAGTTAAAGTAGGAAAAAACAGGGTTTTTTTCCTACACCAAATGTTTTCTTTCGAATGACTTTAAAACTGAAGAACAATGAAACTAACCAAACTATCAGAAGACAACATGAGGTTGGATTAAATTATTTTCATGTAATCAATCATTGCAACATAGTGATCTCTTTAGATTTTTTTATTTAATAAATCAGTATACATTTATTCATAGTTTCACTATTTTATAAAAAAGAACCTAGCACTATGTTATTAAAGACAGCTGTAAGAATGTGAAGGAAATTGAACATCAAAGAATGACATATCAAAATAAAGTTCTTCGTGAAAATTAACCAGTAATTTAAGCCATACATAGTTATTAAGAATTACTTATTTAATAATTTTAATTTAATAAATAAATAAATAAACAAAATACATTTATTTTTCTGCCAGAATTAACTTCCACAGAATTCTACATTACACAAGCATGGATATGTAACTGAGTTAAGAATGTTAATAATTTTACTTAATTGTTTATTAATGTTAAAATGTATAGGAATAAATGAAAACACATTAATATATTAAATAGTTTTCAACTATACAAATTAATATTCTAGGTGCAGTGCTCTCAGATCCAAGGCTCCTCACTGATGAAGGCCACAAGCCAGAAACTAGTCTGGGGATATTGAATGAGTAGGCACTAGATAGGGATTTTATGCACAAACCTTCTGGCATCCATTGATTGCTCTTGTTGGCAAAAGATGGTACTACTGTATGGAGAGTTTTGCTTTGTTTTGAATTGTTTAATAACAATTATGTGCTATTATGAGATAGTGGTCATGTGATGTTTAGTGGTTTAACACCAATCCTGCCTAATAGGATAGTGGTGGATATGGTTGTTAAAGAGCCAAAGTCACCAAAATGTATGGGTGCTGAATTGAGTTCAGACCCATATGACTATATAAGATATTGAGCTTGGATTGAAAATATTATTGTGTTTTCAATTTCATTATCATAGTTTTGTATTTAAGTAGAGTAAAAAGATGGCTGCTAGAGGGTTGCATTAGATCCTAAGATCTAGGTGCACTGCTCTCAGATCCAAGGCTCCTCACTGATGAAGGCCATAAGCCAGAAACTAGTTTGGTGATATTGGATGAGTAGGCACTAGATAGGGATTTTATGCACAAGCCTTCTGGCATCCATTGATTGCTCTTGTTGGCACAAGATGGCACTACTGTATGGAGAATTTTGCTTTGTTTTGAATTGTTTAATTACAATTATGTGCTAGTATGAGATAGTGATCATGTGATGTTTAGTTATTTAGATTCTGGCTGTTGAAATCTCAAATTGCAATTATAAACATAAGAGTACATTTTCAAGGTTCAAAATGTAAAGATGAATAAGTGAAGAAGTAGTTTGAATTAAATCAATTATTAAAATATTTTTTGCTTTATACAATTTAACGTATTTGTTATTTATGTGTTTTATAAATTATTACAATTTTAATATTAAATGTTTTCAATTACTTAGTTTAAAAGTTATTTATATTTTAGAAATAAAGAAGATAAAATCAAAATATCTTATAAAAATCTTCAAACTTGTTGCAGATCATTAACTTAGAGAGATAATGAACAATATCCCCCAATCCATGTGTGTAATTAAGCATACATCCCTTTGTTTGTTTATAAAGTGATAATTTGAGAATGTAATATTACATAATTTATTTTAAGTAAAAATATAATGTGAAAATATTTTAATTTCTTATCTAAAAAAGATTGTTACAAAAATATGGACCTGAAAGCTAGTTCTAATTTTAAAAATAATATATTTGTATTATATTGCTTCTCAAACGTTTATTTAACATATGTATACATGGGTTGCATTAAAGAATTTTTGCTTTAGCGGTACTAAATTTAAATCCACCTACCATGTCTTTAAACGAAATTTAAATACATGTAAAAATGTTTCGATTTTTTTGTAAAATAATTAATTAGGATTAAGATATTAATTTCAATCTAAACAGCTAATATTGAAATATTTGTCAATAAATAGCAAAATACATATATTAAAAGCGAGAAGATATTTTAAGTTTAAAAAATCTTTCAAATTATTATCTACTCATAACTAAAACATTTGTGAAGCAATAATGCTGTTAGAGATAAGTTTTTTTTTAAATGATGTTTTTGTCTTCATAACACATGAAAAGTAAATAAAAAATTCAAACCATAGAAATCATACCAAAATTATTTTATTAAAAAATATATATACTATAATATTCTTTGTCAATAATAATAGACAAAAAATATTGAAATATTTTGGTTTAATATATCTTATTAAACCTATTTCATTAATTAACTAAATTAATTGATTAATTGACTAAACCTTTAATTGTTTTATTATGAGTTGAATTTATAAGTATATAATCAAATGGAAATTAATAAAATCCATTATTAATAAATATATATAACTAACTGATGTATATGATTTTTTATTTATTTATTATAAGTACAGAGATAGATGAATGTGCGAAAAAAGAGTGATTTTATAGAAATTCAAAAGTCAAAAAAGTATTTGCATATATATATTAGTAAATAGGTAGGTAGATAGAAATTTTTTTGTTTAAAATTTTCTGTGTATTTATTTTTTTGAATACATTTTTAACTGTGATTTAATACATATTCATTCACATCCATGCATAGACGCCCACACACTCATATATATATATATATATATAAGTTTGATTTACTAATAAAGGTTTATTCAAATAATGTTCAAAAGGTATTAAAATAAGATGTAAATCTGCGCTGACAAATTATACTTTGGTCGTTCTAACAATATTTGTATAGGAAAATCATCGTTATAAGGTAAGAAAAAGTGTAGTCACTCATGTTAAGGCAGTTGCTGAGAATGAATTCGGTAAGCATTCCGTAATGCAATGCGATTGGTCTTTTTTTTTTTACATGATATAGTGATCAAGCAATGAATATGCATCTGTCCATGTTTATTTATATGTATTTAAAATTTTATTAATTAATATTAAATTATATATATATTATAACATGTATTCTATTTTTATCTGTTGATATAAATTACCTTCACTTTTGTTTTATAACTGTAATAATATTTATAATAATGCTGATAAAATAAATTATATAAATTATATTTATTATTATTTTTTTATTTATTTTAGATGTATTATCTACCATCTTTACTTTTGGCTTTTTATCTATGTTATGTGGCTGCTCAAGAGGACTTTTTTACTCATAGATATAAAATTAAATCTTGGAAACATTCGCCGCATAATTTCAGACTATTGGTAAAGTGACATTTTATTTTTTTCATTCTGATGTAAAAATAATGGATTTTTATTTATGACTATTGACAATCATAGGAATTCTACTTAATCAACCATAGAAAATGAGAAGTAAATTAAAAAAAAAAATATTCAAGATGATTAAAGTAAGATAAATTGTAAACAAGAGAAATTACATGTAAATTACATCAAAATTGGATAATAATAACAAAAGTGTAAAAAATTAATTACGCTTAAAAAAATTAAAATAAACTCATGATTAAAAGGCTTAGTTTATTGTTTGTTAATTCTTAAGAAATTTGAGTACTTGAATAAAGTGAGTCGCAACTTTGGTTGAGAGGTCAGCACAGCGACCTTACAAGCAGTTGCCCCGGGTTAGCGGGTTCGCTTCCCGGCCGATGCTATGACACATGAAAAAAAAAACTTTCTATCCTGTAAGATCCACTACACACTGCATTAAACCATATATAACAGAAATTAAAAACATCAAATAAAAAAAATTGAAGTAATGTTTTACTTAGTAAATGAGTGAAACAGAAATATCTCGTACTCTCAGTACGCTATGCTTAACTGGTAGTCAAATGTAAATTAAGTAAGAAAAGAATGGCTTGATATCATCCATTTATTTAACTCCGATAATATTTGTTTGCTTGGTTACTGACCTTTAAATCAGTAAATGAAATCTGAAATCACTATTTAACTATTCAGAGGATCAATATTAATAATCTGAACTTAAATTAATATTGAACCTCTGAATAGTTAAATAGTGATTTCAGAGCATACTTTAATTTAATATCATTTAGCTATGATAATTATATTTAGTAAATAAGTATACTTTTTATTATTGACTTTCAGAATGCATTAAGATAGTGAATACATATCTTAGGTAGAAAATGATCTTAGTATCTTAATTACAAAAGGTAAAAATCATAATTTAGAAAATGCATAACCCATAATCTATTGTCATAGTTCACGTAATTTGTATGAGTTAACTTATATATCTAGAAACATTGTGTTCAGTGTTGTATAAAACACAACAAATTCCAAAGTAATCATTTTCTTGATTACTAAAATAAATATTTTTTTATTATTTTTGAGACATTATTTGTTTATAATATAACTGAAACACACAATAAAATATTGATCTTATCAACTTTGAAAATTAAAAACAATATGTGTGCCATATAATATAAAATTGCTTTTATGATAAAAATGTAACAAACTAAATAAATATAATAGATATAACAACTAATATAATAAACTAAATAAATATAATAAATTACATATACCTAAATTTATCCACCAATTCATTACAATTTTTTTAATTATTATTTATTATTTTTAAATGTTGGGGAATCAATAGTTTTTTTACTCAATTTCCAAAACCCTCTTTGTTCAAATTCAAAATAAGTAATATATATATATTAAAATACACTATACAGAATTACTTATGTCTAAGACTTAACAATAAATATTTCAATAACCAGTTGGTATTAACGGATGTGGTATATTTTAATTTGCCTAGTTAATTTTGTGCATTTTAAATTTACGTAGGTAACAAAACAGAATTATTTTTACAATTTTTATTACATTAATAAATAAATCAATTAATAAATAATATTTATAGTTAACTAATTGGTATGAAGACGCCCATCTAATAATGCATATTTTGAGTAGCATTTATAATTAAAATTATTCATTCATAGCACAATGCAATTTTTTGATTTTAGTTCATTTTTATGTTAATGGATTTTCTGTTTTACTCCCCAATATAACATGTCATATATTTGCACTCCATTTTATATATGAAATTACATTTGATGATTTTATGTATAACATCTTTTTCCTTATTAATAGTTAATTCACCAGTATTTCGTGTTAAAATTAAATGAAATATTAAAATGAAGAAAACAAACAATTGATGTCATCATATAACAGACTCTTCTATTTATATGTTTTACATTATATCTTCATAATTTTTCTTTCTACTTTATTATGTAAATTTAAATCTAAAATAATAATAATTATTTTAATAATATAAAATATTTTAGATTTCTATTTCAGTGTTGAAAACTGATCACATTTAAATTTACATAAAATTTTATTTGTAAATAAAACTGTTCTAAATCCAATCAGCTACAGGAATGTAATTCCTCTAATTGATTGGGTTTATATAAACATTGTAAAATATATTCTATTATTTTCTATTCATAAACTTAACTCAAAATATTTTATAATAAATCGTATTCAAAAGTACAATTCATTTCAAATCATCCATTTTAGTTAAATTATCTGCAAAATACTTTAATTAAAACCGGTTACCTATAAATACAAACCCATCATTAATATATTTAAAATAATTTTAATCCCTAATTGTAACTGTTTCACAATATTCTTCTCATAAAATTACAAAATATAATTATATATAACAATCAAAGATCAGCAAACCCATGTATTAATCTTATTTCATTTTATACATGTGCTTATGCCATAAATTGATGAAAATTTTAAAATGGTTTCACCATAAACAGTTTATACAGAAAGTTTTTACAGAAGAATTAAGATGTGATAAACTTATCATTTCATCTTTATTTGATTTGATCAAAACAATTGATAAGATGATTTTAAATAGTGCTAAAAATTATTTTTCTTGGATATTACAGAATCCAAGTAATTGATTAATATTTATATGATAAAAATCGATGCAACTTTAAACTTTTTAAAAAGGATTTATTGACATTTATTTATCAAAATTTGAGAGCATTGGTTTGTTGATCTCTATTGTTGTATATAAATATTTATTGGTATATTATAAAAAGAATATTTGGAAATACTTTTTAATTAGGGATTAAAATTATTTTGTATATGTTGGCGATATATTAATTGTTATATTACCACTTGTAGTTAAATGTCTTATAACAAACATGAAACAATTGGTGACTTTAAATTGATTTGTACTTTTGAAGACAAATTATATAGTATAAAATATTGTAAATTTATAGGCAAAAAATAATGTCAAATATAAGTTGTTAAGAAATATTTCTTAATTTCAGTATATATATATTGTAATGGTATCTAATATGCCATTACATTAATTTAATATTAAAATAAAAGTTTAAGTTCGTAAATAAAAATGAAAAGCTAAAAAATTAAAAGAGTTGTTAAACGTATATATTATTCACACAGATGCAAAACTTTAAAAGTATTTTTTTTTAAATAAAAAAAAAGTATTTGAACGTACTTTTTTATAAAAAAAGATAAAAGATCTAAATATAAAATATTTTAGAAAAAAGTAACGTAAGTAAAAATAGAAACAGGTATTAATTAATTCCTGAAATCTCAAAATGGAAATGATTGTGTTATTAATCATCAAAAAGCAAACTAACACTTGGCGATCTTATATAATTAAAAAGTCAGATGAAAGATATAAATAAAAATTAAAGATTGTTTTCTGCTCTGAAGCAGAATGTCCAATAGAAACAGAAAATCAATGCTCAGACCCTAATGAAAATGATTGATTGTTTAGTGAATCCAGACGATGTGTATAAAAAGAAAAATATTGAAATTAAGGACAATTCCAGCTTGATTTTGTGAGAAGGGTGATAAGACACACTTGTCATCCTCTCTCACTTATTTCAAATGAAATGACTGTTGAATTATGAATGGTACTGTTGCAGACCTGAATCATATTGGTTCTGCAATAAAATAGTACCAGGATTGAAGCAGTTAAGGCCACCTCCAGAAAAATAGACCGGTCTTCCATGAAAGACTTCACAGGAATTGACACCAGGAACTGGGACTCTTCTACTGTAAGATATAAACTGAAAAATTAAAAAAAAAATTAAGAACTTTCAATATTTAACAAGCTAAACCTAATTTTTTTAAAATGAACTTTAATCTGACTTTTCAAATCAATTATTAATGTTTAATTTTTATACATTTGAGTTTTCAAATTTAATCATTTCCATTTTTTATTGATAATTATTGAATAAATTATATAAATGTTAAATTTAAGTCGGGCATGAATGGGTGCATAGATTTGTAAAGCTATATTAATTAATTAAGGGAGGGTTAATCTTAGGTTATTTGTTTCGTAGTTAAAGTGGGTTAATTGATTTGATATATTGGTGTAATTAGTAAATGTAGCATGAGATTCGCTGCATGCAGTATCCTATTATATGCCACACTTGGGCAAAATAAATCCCATATCTCATTGACCATCAGAAGCAGATGGTATTTCCTGCTCCTTGGATCACCACTTTTAGCCTATGGAATAGGATAGTAAGATGGAAAATGGAGTCCCTTCCTATGGAGTTTTTTTTATTCTTCTTCTCACCAGACAGATGTAGTATTCCTGTACTGGATGAGAGTCAGTGTCTTATATAACCATGCTGTTCAGATGTACATTCCTGCCAGTATGGTATTTGTACTGTCGTATTCATGCTGCATTGAATGCATCGATATATCAGATGGATTGTCGTTATTTTGACTGCGAACTTTTGGCCTAAGGTTAAATAAGGGATAGAATATTTTCTTTTCAAATGCAATCTATGTAGTTTATTCATACTTGACACTCTTAAAAATATTATCAAATTCATCTGTGCTGATTGTTTAAAATTAAAATTAAAATTTAAAAATTAATAACCAACCTAAAATAATAAATTTTATTCCTCAATTTTATTTATAGGTGTGTTAATAAATGTTTGTGTGTTAATTATTGGCAGTGACTTATTTCATTATTTTTTTAAAATATTAATATATTTCTTTTAAGCAAGTTTTATATTAAATCTTTGCATCTCCATGACCTGGTGACTAGGGCTGATGGTGGGGAAAAAAATATATAAAAATTTTGAATCTTAACTTATGTATCTGCCTACTATATACATTTTCCAGGTTCCAAATGCCTGGTGGCACCCTGTACTGCAGATACAGTAAGACCCTTTGATCATCCCAACCGTTAAAATTGGCCACCCAATGTGGACCGATACACTTTAACCATAAGGACCCTGAGAATTTTAAAAATAAATCATGCCAGTGACGTTTTTTTTCTAAAATAAATATATTTTTTGTATTAACCTAAAGTTATAGTTTGAATTTTTTTAAAAGTACTGCCAGTAAGAAAAATTGCACATATGTAAAGATAAATGTGAGGAACAAAAACATAATAGCTAATATAATTTAAAAAAAAAAAGACTTATTTAAAATCCAACCATTTAACTTGCTTAAGTAATAGTTAAAAGTAGGAGAAAAAAAACTTGGAAGGAAGGGGGCATAAAGTTAGCTGGTAATAAGGAATCAACAGTCAACAAATTTTTTATCATTATGTTCGTTTTTATAATTACTAACCAAAGTTTTGGCCTTTTGAAATTTTCATATATAATCAATTTGTGTAATGTAATTACTAACACTAAGTAAATTCTTTTTTTAATGTTTTTGTTTTATGAGGAAGTTTATTGATATGTAATGGTATATAATATGCTGTTACATTAATTTAAGATTAAAATAAAAACTTAAGTTCGTAAATAAAAACTAAAAGCTAAAAAATTAAAAGAGGAGTTAAACGTATATATATTCACACAGATGCAAAACTTTAAAAGTATTTTTTTTAAAATAAGATAAAAAAAGTATTTGAATGTACTTTTTTACAAAAAAAGATAAAAGATCTAAATATAAAATATTTTAGAAAAAAGTAATTGTAAGTAAAAATAAAAACCGATATTAATTAATTCCTGAAATTTCAAAATGGAAATGATTGTGTTATTAATTATCGAAAAGCAAACTAGCCCTTGGGGATCTTGTATAATTAAAAAGTCAGATGAAAAATATAGATAAAATTAAAGATTGTTTCCCACTCTGAAGCAGAATGTCAAATAGAAGCAGAAAATCAATGCTCGGACCCTAATGAAAATGTTTGATTGTTCAGTGAATCTGGACGATGTGTATAAAAAGAAAAATATTGAAATTAAGGACAGTTGCAGCTTGTTTTTGTGAGAAGGTGATAAGGTGCACTTGTCACCCTCTCTCACTTATTTCAAATAAATGACTGTTGAATTATGAATGGTACTGTTGCAGACCCGAATCATATGGGTTCTGCAATAAAATAGTACCAGGATTGAAGCAGCTAAGGCCACCTCCAGAACAATAGACTGGTCTTCCATGAAAGACTTCATGGGAATTGACACCAGGAACCAGGACTCTTCTACTGTAAGATATAAACTGAAAAATTTAAAAAAAAATAATTAAGAACTTTCAAGATTTGACAAGCTAAACCTAATTTTTTTTTTAAAATGAACTTTAATCTGACTTTTCAAATCAATTATTAATATTTAATTTTAATACATTTGAGTTTGCAAATTTAATCATTTCAATTTTTTTATTTTTTATTAATATTTATTGAATAAATTATATAAATGTTAAATTTAAGTCGAGCATATAATCTCTGTGTCTCCATAAGCTAGTGACTAGGGCTGATGGTCGGAATAAAATATATATAAAAATTTTGAATCTTAACTTATGTATCTGCTTACTATATAAATTTTCCAGGTTCCAAATGCCTGGTGGCGCCCTGTATGGCAGATACGGTAAAACCCTTTGATCACCCTGATTTGTTAAAATATATATTTTGTCAAAGACATCCATTATAAACAAATTGGCTGAATTTAGAGCAATTTTACTCAGGCAGAAAATGTTTTATAAATTTCATGATGATTGATTTTTTAGAGTTGAAAAGTACTTTAATATATTATTGAATGTAAACTATAAAAAGTAATCCATGTTAAAGATATTAATTAAAGTTTAAACACAAATGACAAAAATATTGGCAGAAAAAAAAAGAATTTAATTACCACATATACATAATAAAGTTTTGGGATTACTACATTCATTCCATCTTTTCATTTTAATATTTCATTTAATATAGCACAGAATACATGAAAGTTAATTTGTAGAAGAAAAAGTGCTTATGATAAAATCAAAAACTGTAAAGTGATATGTAAATAAGTGAGAAGATATGTGCCATATTATATTACTGAGTCAAAATGTGCATTTAAAAAAAGAAAAATTATAAACACAAATTATTGTATAAAATTGCGTTATTATGTGGATATTTGTAAATTTATATTTACAATGCATTCAGTTCTTTGAAAAAGAAAAAGGTTTTTTTTTTTTTACAATATAAATGGTTTGGAAAAAAGAAGAATCAAAAAGGCATATTTTATAAATGTAATAAATATACAGAAATTATGGAAGATTGGCCGATTATATTGAAATGTTACTATGTGATTTCAATGAGAATTTGATTTTCTTAAATTTAATTATATATATATTAATCAAAATGGTAGTCACACCAGTAAGCTATCTAAAGTTAATATTTATTTATAACATATATTGATATATAGAAAGTAGTAAATTTAATTCCAGTGTTTTGTTTTATTATATATTATTGTTTGATATATGTATAGTATAATGGTAGCTTTGTAGGGGTTCATAATCACAGAAGCAAGAGAGCAAATCCTATTAATTGAAAATTTAAAATCATTATTAAATTAAAAAAAAAATTAAAAAAATTGTGTGCGTTAGCACATTAAAAATTATTGTTGATTTTTTAGAATAATTTAAGCAATGAAATATAATTATTGTAAAATTAACATTAAGAAATATATATTATTAAAAATGTTTATAACAATATTAAAAAATAAGTAAATAAATTTGATAAAAATACAGAAATAATATTAATAACGATTAATGTTTACTTTGTTATAAAGAAAAAAAAATACTGTAATTTTTAATAGCGTATCAAATTGTCAAATAAAACATTAGCATTATTTTTAAAAAAAGGCATAGATAATTTAAATACACCTGTATTTTAATTGAATATTATTGAAATTAATGTATAAATTTAAAGTTGACAATTATGAAATTAATGTTAATTTTTTTGTAAATTTTTATTTTATTTTCATAATTAATTTTGTACTGATAATTTGAAATTAAAAACCCATTTTAAACTTCTAATCTTCATAAAACGAAAAATGTTTTTCAAGATTAAAAACACACCTTATTTCAATTATTTTAAACATATATTTAATTTGTTAATTAAATGACTCACCACCTATAGACTAATCAAAAAATAAATATTTCATTTGGCAAGCAAATCAACAAATTGATCACATGGAAGAATAGAAGATATGCAAAGAAAATAAAAAAAGATAATCTCAGGTAGTTCCTTTTTTATTCATATTTCCAGCAATCAGATCTATTGAAAATGATATTAATAATCATTATTCATCAGTTTTTGAAGACATCAAAAATATAATTTTCAGAAAAGTAATACAATTCTCTTCACAAAATAGATGTTATCACCAAAATTACTGATACAAGAAAACCAAAGTAGCAATAAAAAACGATAAGTTATTGTTAGTATTTTTATATTGGACTATTTCCATCATCTAATATGAGTATTAAATGTCTTTAGATAAAAATAACTTTATTTAAATAATCCAAATACCTTAAAATTCAATACTCAAGAATATAAGGGTCTAGGTTGGAATCCCATGCTAGTACTGTCACTAGTCAGACTAACAACACCTGAAGATGAGAGGGGAATAATACCTCTTGAAACATTGTGCATATACAAACCTGCATGCTATTACTAACAGTTGAATGTATTTGACATATTTAAATAAATTTTGCTACAGACATTCAATACTCAGATGATGGGAATAGTCCAATATAAAAATACAACTAAAACACCATCATCACAAGCCTTCAGGAAAACATTATAAATTATTATAATTTATCACTGGGAGACATTAGGAATTTATTCACTGCTGATTTTAATTAGTTTTTTATATTGCTAACTGCTAACTTTATTTGAGTAATATTTACTGAGGCAATAAACCTAAAGCACAATGCCTAAGCTTGTGGTTAAGACCTGTAGAGGTCCCTACCTTCACATTTTCAACTGCACATGCTTTAGGTTTATTGACTCAGTAAATATTACTTACATAATCAATGTGCATTAAATAAATTTATAATTATAACTTTATTTGAATAGTAATGCGATTTTAAAATATAGTTTCTGGTGAAAGATTAGATATAAAGCTGGGAAAAGTAGCTCTTAACTTGCTTGCTATTGTTATATAAGATAAAAAAAATTCTCTGAGTCATCAGACTGTTTTCCAATCAAAGAACTAGGGAAAATTAAATTCCAGCTATTTTCAAAGTTCTATAAATAATGTCATAAAAAAAATTAAACCAACTATCATATAAAATGCAGCAAAGTTATTGATACAGAAGTGTAGTATGATTTGGAAAACAAAATTTATAACTAAAAAAGCTAAGTTGCAAAGAAAGAAATTATCTTGAATGCTGTCAAAAGTATGGGCTACTAAATAATGAAATTGATAAAGCATTAATTTCAATTATTATTTAATTAATTTGCATATTTCAAAATGATAGCATTTAATTAATGCTAGATTAATTAATTTATAATTTTTTCTTAATTACTACTTTTTATTCTTTGAGAAGATTTTATAAAATTCACATTTTAGGGATAAGATATACTTTTATGTAATTTTTTTTATTCATTATGAATTATTAAACAATACAAATTATTTTACCAAGATGCCTCATACAGTGTATTTATAAAATGTAATGATCTTTTGTAGTATGTGCAGATGTTTTTCAAGAGGTTAAGGCATGCTAAGGTAAAGGATTAAAGCCATTTAAAAATAGTTAATAGGCACATTATGCAAGAGTATTTGGATAGATCCCAAATACCAAAGTTATTTTAAACATTTGTATAAAAATTAAATGTAATTGTGTGTATATTTTGCATATCTTTTTCATTTTTGCAATTTATTAATTTTTAAATTATCTTAGAATTGATTAGTACTTGTTGACTTCATTCATTTTTCAAATTTCAATCTAATTTCATAGTATACTATTTAGTTATACATGGAATTATTGATTATTTAATATACAGAAAAAGTTTAAAAGACTCAAAATTATGGTAGGCTATGGGTAATTTAACAAGAAAACAATAGTTAAGAAGGAAAAAGAAAAACATAAATTCTATAAATCAACAAATAGTTCAGAAGGTATAAAATAATTTTTATTTTACAGTGATTATTGTTAGAGAAATGTCATCAAGTTCATCAGTATTGTTTTATTGATAACATACTTTGAGTTGTCAGTTATATAAATTGATGATGGGTCGTTCTATTATTATATAGTCATTACTATGCTTAAATAGGAAGATACGATCTGAGTTTAAACTCAGTTTTCTAGAGGCCAAACACTTTATTTGTATCTGATCATCATCATTAGCACTGAGTTTGAATCGAGTTTGTGATATCTGATATAATACTGAGATAAACTTTTAATTTGTATATATATATATATCAAAACTAAATAATATAATAACTGACTTAAATTATGATTGTCATTTTCCATAGCATTTACATTTATAAAATACTATAAGTTAGTTTTGAATAAAAAATATTTTTCCTGAATGTTACTGAATATTGAATATAAACATAAATGTATTGATCCATGTTATTGTATATTGCTGTATAATAGAAATTGATTTAAGTTTTAACATTTATCTATAAAATATGTATTGAAATTATTGATCAAAATTTGAAAGCATCTTTTAAAAGTTAGAAGATTCTACTATGGGTTTGCTAATTCAGATATATTTTTAAAAAATTAGAAGAAAATTAATTTGAGACTGTTCTTGAATTTAGATATTAAACATCATTTTAAACATTATATAATTAAATTAAATGTAAGTGATGAAATGAAAAAAAATTCTTCTTTTAAACACAAATCATGTAATATATCTTAATTTAAGTTTATGGAGATAAAATATTAAGATTAAGTAGTGGAAGTTTTATAAAATTGGAAAACGCAAACGATATTCATGTCACATATTAATAATATTATATCTGACCTATCTTTAATCTAAAATGGAATCTTTTTACCATATTATTACTCTAAATTATTAATAAATAATAACATACACTTACTTTATATGTGTGAAAAACTAGAATATTACAAAATTATAAATCTTTTTTTCAAATTAACAATAACATAAAAAATATTATATGAATGTCATTAATACTTTTTAATTAAATAATTATAAACATAAAGCTCTGCATATCAAATATTTCTATTTGAACAATGTTAAATATTATAATACCTAAATGACCAATGAAAGGGTTAAATACAATAGTAAAAAGTTTAAAAGTTTATGTTATTAATTTTTGCTCCAAAAGATACCATAGGACTTATTTTCAAGGGATATCTTATTTTTTCTTATACAAAAATCTACAATTATTCAAGTACTTCTTCTCTTTTTAGAAAACTGTAAGATATTTACCTTAAGGCCCCTCACAATTGCTTTCTTGTACTCACTAGAACAACTTTTTTTGCAGTCATCCTATCTGGCAGTGATCAGAATATTATTGTTTAAATTTACCATTAAATCAAGTGTTAATTGAAGACTTGTGTGACAGAACTGATAACAAAAATGAGTGTAATTAAGAATAGTTTGTCCACACAAAAGCAATTCAAAAATGCAAGATCAAAAATTCACCCAAATGTTTTTGTATTTTACTTGTGCACATTAAATATGTCCATTACAACATATGGAATACTGAATTATGATATTTATGTATGATACAACCACATCCATTTATTATTAAATATGCAAATTGCTAACATTTTCCAAATTTCTTATAATAGTCCTGCTTGGGTATTTTTTTAAAAACTTTTTTTAAAGAGAAAGACTGGTGATTTAACTTAAGGTAAACTTTGATTATTAAAATCACTCCCTTTATTTTAATAAAGCCTTTTAGAAAGAAAAATGTTTAAGAAATCAAACTAATTTTTCTTTTAACTTGAATATTTAAAAGCTATCATGCTAAAACTGTAAAACTAAATCAAGCATTCTAAGTCTAAGTATTAAATATAAATAAAATAAAAACCTAAAAATATATAAATTAAATTATAAATTGTCTGATATTCTGACTTATGGAAGATAAATTGTTTCTCTACACAAGTAGAATTACATTTGTAGAAAATAGTTGATAGGAAAATGCAAAAGAATCATATAATTTATATTCCATTTATTTAAAGCATTAATGTCAATAACATTGTTTATTTATATATTCATTACTTTATATATGTCCATTATATGTTTCATTGGGCAAACAAAAATCATCTATTGGATTGTGAATCCTAACTAGGACTTATAAGTGGAGTAGGGTTTATATTATAAGCATCTTCAAAAATTATGCTTGGGCTTATTTTCTGGTTAACTATTGATTTTAGGGAACATGGTACATGTATGCAAATCGCAATGCTTTATCTTTATATTAGCTTTAAAGTGACAATCAAAAGAGAATTTCCTTTGATAGTTTTAATTTCTTTCTTAGCCTTGGGCAATTAACCTTGATTGGTTACTGTCCTAGTAAGAGCTTTCTAATTAAGTAATTGTAAATGGAAAACTCCACATACTAAATAACCAAGATTTTCATCAGCATAAATGAAATATTGTCTGGGTTTATCCATGTACACCAACATTTTGGTTGGATCAACAATTGATGCCAAAATGATATGTGGATGTACCTGGATATTTTATATATTACAATGGTAAATGTGTGCATGATGACTTAGTCATGAATCTAAATTATTTAATAATATGTTTCTTAAAGAAATATGTCAGGAAGTTCATTTTGTCAAACTATATAACAATAAATGATTATTGATTGGCATAGAAAACAAAACATAGACATGCTTTTATACACATACCAACATTTACAACAATATATATATAATTAGTATCTATCATCTTTGGTCATTTAATTTCAATGATAAAATATCATATACACTTATATAGAAAAGATAACATCTCTTAAATATATTATTCGAATCAGATAGTAAGTTTTATAGAGCATCATTTATATAAACCACATATGTAATTATTAGTTACATACAAGAGCATTTATATGTATTCCAATATTGTGATGACAATATTATTGGCAATATTATTTTATGAATTTATTCTGGAATCAAAAGGTATTTTATTGTGCTACAGAGAAATTCTTATTATATGAAACTACAAAACTATCATTTTATATCTCAGTATATTCTAGGTAAAGGTGTTTGACAAACATTTAAATGACCAAATATGTTGAAGTAGCAGGTGTAATTTTATCTTCAAAAAATATTAAATCCGATTATTAAAAAAATCAAAATAAACAATTTGCTTTGATTGTAAGAAAAATGCAAATATAGTTAATATATATATATATATTGTAATGGTACAGTTTCTGCATAGGAGAGGGGGTCACATTTGACTATGGTATGACTTAGTGTCTTTGTGAGTAATGTGATGAAGAGCCTGATCAATGATTGCATCCATCTTTAATGGTTAGCTCAAATGATTACATATTAAATCTGAACACAATTTACATCAGTTTAACCAACTTCTATCCCTATTTCAGGTTCCATTACACCACAGATTTCAAACTCAGAAAGAATTTGCAGTTGACTCTCTTCAGGGATGAATCTACATAAATAACAATATCCTAACTTCTATATAAGTGCAATGAATTAATGACTTTCCAACCAACCTTACTAAAATATTATGACATAAGAAAAAAGAGTATGTGTGCACATATAATTTAAATAATATGTAATCATGCTAAAATATAATTATTTTGATAAATCAGAGACTTCTCAAAGTTTCAAAATAGTTTAAATATTTTATTTTAACAACAATAAAAATTAATTATTCCAAGAGGAATCCTAACAACAACTTGATGAATGCCTGGCATGCAACTCTAACATTTAATAGTATAATTGATGATTCACACTATCCCCTTTCTATCCCTGTTAGGTATGAATCATTAGCACTAAATATTTACAAATTTATTACAATTTAAAATAAGAATCCTAACAAGTTTATATTTAAATCCAAACAATAGTATAATGGGTAGTGTCCTTGCAGTTTGTTCCAACTGACAAAGTCCATCCATCTTCCCTGGAAAAGAAAGTCCTTGTATATTAATAATCTACTGTTGATAGTAAAGTACATATATTCTAGAAGGATGGCCTTTCATACCAAAGAAAAAATAATAAACAAGGGTCAGTTAATTAGTATAACAAGTTAACAAATAATTTTGTCCTGTACATAGTGAGTGTTCTTAATGTGGGCAAAGTAAAATCTTACCTCCCATATTAAGTTAAATGATCTGCCAAGCTTGTTCGGGAAGGGAAACCTAAATTTTATTTATTACTAAACAAAAATATTTGTTCATCCTATAAACTGTAATCCCCCTTTTTATTTCATGATTTGAGAAATAAAATGATCCAAGCTAGGCATATGATTCCCTATTGGTCATAGATAAAGTTTAAACTTCAGATGATTTACTTAAATGATTTGAACAACACTTGGTTTTAATAATGTTCTATAAAATATTTTTAAACCTCACAGCAAAGTGTCTCGATTTTATAAATCCATACTCCTTCTGGGATTCATATATTGATAGCATGAGCACTGTCAGTTTGCTTCGATATAGTACTGCACTCTCATAGTGTCCATTCCATCTTCTGCAAGCTGATGTAGTGAAACGGAAGGTAGAAGTTCATTTTATAAAATTTTGGCATCTCAATTAGGCATTAAATGGATGAACTAATGTTTACATCTTCTGGTAAGCATCTGCACAAGATATCCATGGCAAGTTGTTTAGCCAAAAACATTGAAGTAGCTTTTTAATAACTTGAATATTCTTGCTTATAAATTATTTAATGTTAAAAACCTTAAAATGTGATTCTGTCATATATATATATTAGCAGATGCAAAATTACTCTTGTGATAATATTCAAACAATGTGCTAGTATTCCTTTATAGTTTTCACAGTTGATAATATTTTTATTCTTCTGAATAGTTGTTGTCTAATAGGAATCTCCCTTGGAAGCAGGTTTGCAATATTGTGAAAGAGTTTTCCTGCTTTCAAAAGCTTTGTAAGTAAATAATTCCGTGGGCTTAGTCAACCAGCTTTGCAATTATTCTCATATTCAAATCTGGAAAGCAAAAAAAATATCTTTTTTGTACATTTTTTTTATTATCTTCACGGGTTTTTTATATATAGTGATTGTTGAGTTAGTTAATGTTTTCAATTAAGTAATTGAATTATAAACTTTTATCTTTTGAACAGTGGGGTTGCTTGAATTTGCTTGACCTAGATCATCTTCAGACTCTAAAGTTTAAGTTTGGTTAGTTTCCATGGTTACTGAACAATAGGTTTACTTTTGTTTTATCTATATATGTTGAATATTTAATCTTTAATTGTTATATATTGTTAGGGAATTTTTTTTATTTAAAGCTGTTTTCTAATCGACATTACTAATATATGTATAAGTTACTTGTGTGTGTATTATGTTAACCTTAATCATTTATATGTTAAATTGTTTATTAGGGTGTACTGACTTGCAAATACATGAGTGTTTACATGCATTGTAAGTGACCATTACAATATATATATATATTAATAATGAAGACTTTTCCTCATTTTTATATTTTATTAAAATATCAAGATATTCATGTATATAGATCTAGTGACCTATGAAATTATTACAAATACTCAAATTCTGTGAAATTAATAAGATCTGGTATAAACCATTATCATCATTTATATTAATAATTTACAAATTATTTAATTTATATATATGTGTGTTTCCATACCACTGATCAAATCAATATTTTTTTTAAATCTTAATACTTCTTATGAAAGTATTTAACTTTATCAGTAGCCCATTTTATTTATAATGAATCTCTAATGATGACCTGTTATGAAAATATCCTCAAGCTAAGATATATATACATGTTTCAAAAAATTAAGTTATTTATATCTCTTGTTATTATGAGAGATTCATATATTTTATGTTAAAAATATAATTTAAAATATAATTACTTCAATTATGTTCTTTAATGCTATTAAATCTTAAAGAATCATCTATATTAATTTCATCAACCTTGGAATGTATTTATTAAACAAAATGGTTGTCTTGTGATAGCCGGTCGTGGTGCTTGACAGCATTATTTATGTGTAAAAACACATAAAAATGCCATTTCCGTGGCCGGTATTATGAGTAATACAACATTGTTATATTATGCCATAAATTACAGTTGTACTACACTTATTGTTGTATTACCTATTTATGCCACTGCATGACATTTCACAGTAGTGTATTTCGCGATAGCTTAGTGGATTTTGCACCATTGAATATTGGCTATCGTATGGTGTTACGGTGTTTATATTTCAAGTGTACATAATTTTTTAAATTTAGAATACATTTTTTTTTATTTATATGTAAATGATGTCATGTAAATTATTAATAATTTAAAGATGGTCAAAAGTTTTTCCTCCACAACTTTAAATGTTTAAAACAGTGGAAAAGAGTAAGTCATAACATGATTTCGAAAACATAACATGGAAAATCATGTTTTCGTGAGTCAATATATGAGACAAGTGAAATGGCTGAACAAAACATTACTATTTATAAATTGTCTGACTTGACAACCACAAATTCTGATGCTGCATCATTTTTCCAAGATAAAAATGTTTTACCAAATGAGAAATGATGTCAGTGTGGGAAAAAATGAAATTGTATATTTCAAAAACTTTATATGGCAATTTCAATGTAAGATGTTCAATTCAAAAGAACATTTGGTTGGAAAGCACCAGGATAACATTTTGCCAAGTGCTTCATCTCATATATTACTGGAATCACTATCAATTAACACTGGAAGCCATACATTCAGAAGTGTATATTAGCAAAAGTGCCATTGTGGAATAGACCACTGGACTATGAGAGTTATGTCATGAAAGTCTCTCATCCCAATCTTTCTGTCAAATTGGCGGGCTGGGTTTAATAGTTGAGGAAAATCATCAGGGCAGGATACTTTCACAACAGTGGATATTTGGTGGGATGGGTAGAGAGAGTGGGAAATGCTTTCTGCTCTGCATCTATTCTTCTAGAGTCCATCAAAGACAACATAAAGCCCAGAACAACTATATTCTCCAACTGTTGGAGGGGATACAAAAGTAAGGACATTGAAGCTTCTGGTTTTAACCATCTTACTGTCAATCACTGCTACAACTTTGTACATCCTACAACAGGCTCTCATACCCAAAATGTGGAGTGTCTTTGGGGCCTCTTGAAGTGGTGTAACAAGAAACAATGTGGAACTTTCAGAAAATTGCTTCCAAATTACCTGGCAGAGTTTATGTGGCGACGTCTGCACAAAAATAAAGACCTGTTTTTGTGCATTCTGTCCAAGATGGTTTTCAACACCCAACCTATGCCAATACAGTGTGTTTTTTGTATTATACCAAAACATAAACAAAGTAAATGAAGCAAAACCTGCGATCAACGTTATGTTTTAATAAAAAGTTGTTTGTTTTATTAATGTTACTGTAGTTTTGTTTGTCAAAATCCAAAAAAAAAAGGTGATCAACGTTGTATTTTAAAAAGACATTATTGTTTTTTCATGTTGTTCTACAAAATTTGATTTTGGGAAAAAGTTGTCATTGTTTTTATTAATTGCAAAAAAAAAATATTTTTCTAAAAAATATTGGAAATCCGGTGGGATTGCCATTAATTAATGTATATAAACAAAAACAAGTGATTAAAATTTCTTTAAAAAAAAAACAGTCTAATTTTCTTTCTCAAAATTAAATATAAAAAAAGTGGCAATGAAAAGACTACCAAAATGTTTATTGTTTTTTTTGTTTGTATTTGAACAAAATTTTATTTAAAAAAAAAGAAGTTGTTATTGTTTTTATTAAATATATATATATTAAAAAAATATATATAAAACTATTTAACAACTTATTCTAAAAATAAAAGTTGTGAAATAAGTAAATGTATGTTTGTATGTTTTATTGAAAATTAAATTGAAAACACCATCTTTTTTCTGTTATAAAAAAAGAAAACATATTTTTTTAATAAAATTATATAATAATTTAACATATTTTTTTAAAAATAATTATATGTAATTAAAACAAAAATTATTTTAGTCAAATTATATTTAAAACATCGTAATAACATCGTAATTGATTGCTTTTAATAAATGTTGGCCCGAATTTGTAATATTTTATGTGTTTTTACACATAAATAATGTCATCAAGCGGCCATGACTGGCTATCTCAAGACAACCAACAAAACTTTAATCTTATAAATGCAAACAAAGGTTTATGATTCTTTACCTCCTCAATCATATTGTCAATGCATATAAATGAATTTTATACCTGTCTCATTTATAACTCAATATGTTTGTAAAAAATTATTACTGACAGCAGTAATAAATAAAATTTCATCACCTTATGAGGTCATTTTTTATCAATGTTGAACACAGTAAGCTCTATATATGTTTGCAGTAAAATAACAAATTTGATCTTTTCTATTCCTTTTTTTTTGCAAACATGCTGTTAGAAACATTATATGTATATATATAAAATATAATTTCTTACTTTTCTTTTTTTTTTTTAAAGCAGATGAACGCAAAAGTGTTTAGTAGGTCCTTCTGAGTCATGGATTTTAAGATCATACTGAGTTCATTAATGCCAAAAAAATAGGAAGTAATCTGATCTCTGATTAACAAAGTGGCCATTGAGTGTGAAGTTCAACATTATTCTAGTCCTTTTTGTTCTTGCCTGAGAATTTCCAAGATAAAATAGCAAATGACAGCTAGATTGGAGATAATCCCAGGATCCTGAGATTTACTTTCATAACCTGCCATACTTTTGGTCAGCAAGAACTTAACTGAAATTTCTATTATTTTATTTATGAAAAGAAATGAACTGATAGTTTTTGTCTGTTTGCTATCCAAGAAGATTCAACAAAATTTTTCATCTCCCTTAGCAAACATTTTATCATTACATAAAATAGAAAACATTGGTTGAATTTTCAAAGCACAACACTGATCAATTTAACTCTTATTTAGAGAAGAAAGAAAAAAAATCCTCATATCAAATTGTTAATGAGTAATAAGATATACCCCTTTTTAATTTTTTTTAAGTTAACATAATATAATAAATTAACTGAACACTTTGGACAAAATTAAAATATAATGATATGCAGTAAATATTTATCTTTTTATAAACGTTAATTTTTTGGTTTCACCTTTTCTTCTTAATTATTTTCACATAACTGATTTTTCATATTATTCATTCTATCTATAATAAATTTTGTTATCTTGACATTATTTATTATTATTATAAAAATATTAATAATAGGAAACACTTATTTAAAAAAAGGATTTATTTATGAAAAAATAGCTGATTTCGATTCTATGATAAAACTCATAATAATCTCATATCTTTTAAATGACATGATGCAGGGAGCAACCATCATAATATATATATATATATTAATTTGTACATTTTCATTAACGTTGTACATTTAGATATTGAAAGTATTTTGTTAGATAAATTCCATCTGTGATATAACCAAACAAAATCCAATTAAATCTGGAAATTGTAAACTAAAATTATACTGTCCAATTTTTGAACATATAAAGTTTGAAGATCTGACTTATAATTCTTATATTGCCAGTTCACGTCATTGGTAAATTTTATTTAGACAAACTACACAGAAATTTTCTGTTCTTTTATTATTTATATCTATAAAATTATAAATTATAATATAAAGAATTTGCACACAGTCTTTTATGATGCCTTCAGCAATCCACTCTATCTCATACAAATAATACACATGTCCACAGACATGTGAAAAAAAAAAATCTCCAACATATATATTTTGTGATAAATCCCCCCCCCCCCCACATATATATATATATAATCAGGGCTTGGTTTATATTAAGGTGGTAAATCTTAAAACTTTAATAAGCAGGCTTCACTCTACTCCATCTTCCAAATATAAAAATTCTGATATATATAAAATATAATGGAATATCCAATAATTCTTTCATATTTGTTTTTAATTTTGATAAGTGTACAAACATTTTGGTTTATTTTAGAACACACTATTTGTATTGGAGAAATAAAATTATGCTGATTTTTTAAAATATTGTTTTTTATAGATACAATCCTTCATTTAGTTTCTTAATAACCATCAATATTTTAGATGTCTTTAGTAATATATTTGTATTTAAAATTACCACTCTTCATATATATTCCTTTTAAAATTACCTGTCATTGGTGCCTTTGGTAAAACTGTATGGATTCTAAAAGGCAAAACTCTCCATACAGTAGTGCCACTCAGTGCAAGCCAGATTAATCAATGGATGCCAGAAGGCTTGTGCATAAAATCCCTATTGTAGAGAGAGTTTTTCCTGTTTTAATAACAGTTATGAGCCAGTATAAGAAATGGTGATCATGTGATGAATGGATTCTACTAATAGTTTCATTTCTTCTTTGTTGAGTATATATTTATATTAAAAATGGATTATTCCAGCAAAATATTGTATCAGGTTCGTGTTATTATAATATTTTGCTCTTTTAAAAATCATATTTTTTTTTCAAATTTATATTTGAAATTTTAATATTGTCATGTACTTACATATTTAATCCTACTATTAATAATAATAAATGTATTTCTTTTTACTGTAATCTATTTTTTTACAAAATAAATAAACAAATTTGATGCATTGTCGAATATAATTCAGAATTATCAAAATAATGGATTAAACTATAAGAATTTTGAATATTATTAAAGAATAATAGTAAATGCTGGTATTAAACCAGTAGCAATTTTTCCCCACAAATGCGTCACCTAGTGTAAGTCCTAGTAATTAATAGATATTAGAAGGTTGTATATTTTAATTCCTATATGAGGTCATCTCATTCAATATCCTCTGAATAGTTTCTAAGTTATGGCTTTTATTAGTGAGAAATCTTTAGATTTAATGCATCCCTTCAGCACCGGCTTTTTTTTTATATATATATTTGGTCAATTATAAAACTATCAGACCAAACTTGACTCACAATATTTTCAATCCAAGTTGATTTTCCTGTATAGTCATACAGAACTGAATCATCTTCAGCATCTATCATTTTCGGTATCTTTCGTTTTGTTATATTCATTGCCACCTCTATACTTTGACTAGGATTGAATATGGATTAAACTGTATATAAACTCTGATTACTAGAATACAATCTAGGTAGCATTATTATGAAGTAAAATTTTGCTAATGAATTAATAGCTTACATATTCGTAAAATGGTGATCATCATATGATGTTTTAATGTTTTACCTGCTGATATTACATGTTAGAACCCATTCATATATGTCTTTAACACATTTTTTTACATATATCAAGGGATATCTGTATTTATTTATTGAAACCAAATAATAATAATACATTAATAATAAACATATACCAATATATATATAAGCATTCTCTAAATTTCTTTTAGAGATTATTTTAAATTGGTCTGCATTCCATGGTTCACATGATACCTGTGGAAAGTTATTTTCAATTATCAAGAAATAAAAGGCTTCATTTTATAAGAAAAACTTGCCGTTTTAAAAAAAAAAATACTTCACTTTTAAAACATTCCTTTTCTTAACAAATTAATAGAATAAATAAAAATAATTTCAAGACATGTTTATGGTTTTAAAAATCTAAAATCTTGTAAAGAAATAATATATGTCAAAAATTGACATAATATTTACATAAGAGATTAACCTATAATATTAATAAGCCAATAAGCTGATACACATGCGCTTTGCAGATGTCACTATATAAATGAATGCATCGCGCTATATTAAAAAAAATAAATGTCTTGTTTACATAAGAGATTGACATTATTTTTATATAAATAATCCATTAAATATTAATAACAATTGCCATGTATTTTATAATGAGTTAGATCAAATTTTAATCAATAAATAAAGTTATCAATAATAATATTTCTATTGTTTATATATACTTGAATGGCATACTGAAATTCACAGAACAGGCTCTTTTAAAATGAAACCAGAAAGACGTTATCCAAGACATTTGGTACCTTTTTGTTTCTAAAGATTTTAATTGTTGTATTATAAATTATTAAAATTATTTATGTTTTTTTCTTTTCATTTTGTACTCTTGAATATTTTTTCAAGCATATTAATAAATACTAATAAATTTGAAAATAATAATAGCAATTATAATATTGTTTCTTAAAAAAATAAAAATGCATGCATTATTAAAACAGTCATATTGTACTAGCCATAGGAATCAATATGGGCTAGAAGTTTAGTATATAAAATCCCTATCTAGTGTCTTTTAATTCAATATCCACAGAGTAATATCTAGCTTGGGATTCAATTAGTGAGAAGCGTTGGAACTGGGAGCATTGCATGTCAATCTTCCAACAGCCACCTCTTATCTATTTAGTTAACTATAAAGCTATGAGGTCAAGATGAAAATGCAATAATGTTTTCAATTCAAACTAATTCATTTTTATAGTCAGACAGATCTGATCCTAGTTCAACATCTATACATTTAGTGTCTTTGATTTATTAATAATGAAGGTCATCATTATTTTAATGGGAGGGTTGAAATAAAACCACTAATACATCATATGATTACTATTCCCTATGCTTACACAAGCCTAATGTTTTAGTAGTTTTTGTAAGCATAGAAAATAGTAATCAACTGTTAAAACAGTAGGCTTTTGTAAGCATAGAAAATAGTGATGATGTGAGGTTTTAGTGGTTTCATATCAGTCGTATCCATAGGATAATGATGATTATAATTAATAAAAAAAAGTATGGATACTGAACTGAGTTCAGATCTGTATCACTTATACAAGCAAATTAGTTTGTATTGAGAACATTATTGTATTTCATATTGGCTCATAGCTTTATTGTTAAGTAAATAGGGAAAAGATGGCTGCTAGAAAGTTGCATTAAATCCTGATATCTGATCCAAGACTCCTCACTGACGAAAGCCACAAGCAACAAAGTAGTTGGGGATATTGGATGAATAGATACTAGATGGAGATTGTATAGACAAACCATCTAGCATCCATTGAGTATTATAATTTTCAATGATTAGCCCTACTGTCTGAAAAGTTTGCTGTTATTTTAACAGATTATGTAAGCATAGTAAATAGTGGTCATATGATGTTTTAGTGGTTTTATAGCATTCCTTCCTCCAGCATAATGGTGGTTGTGGTTATTAAAAACCAGTGACACTTATAGATAGTGAACTGAGTTTGGATCTGAATAAATATACAAGAAAATTATCAGGGATTGAAAATATTATTGTGTTTTCATCATTGACTCATAGATTTATCATTAACTAAATAAACAGACATGGTTTCTGTAGGATTGCATTAAATCATAATATCTATATGAAGTGCTTCCAGATCCAAGGCTCCTGTTATTCTGGGGATATTGTATAAGTAAGTATTAGATAGGAATTTTATTTAGCATCCATTGATTACTATGGCTTACAAAGAGTAGCTCTACTGTCCAGAGAGTTTGTTACTGTTTTAACAGCTTGTATAAGCATATCAAATGGTGATCATGTGATGTTTCAGTGGAATTATACCATTTCTGCTCATAATATGATGACTGTGGTTATTAAGAAACCAAAGACACCAAATTGTATAGATCCTGAACTGCATCCAGATTTGAGGAATATACAAGCAAATTAGCTTGGATTATAAACATTATTGTGTTTTCAACTTGGCTTTATAGGTTTATAGTTAACTAAATAGATGAGAGGTGGTTACTGGAGGGTTGTAAATTATCTAAGAGCTGGATGAAGTGCTCTCAGGTCCAAGACTCATCACTGATAAAAGCCACAAGCTAAAACAGGAGGATTTTGGATGAGTAGTCACTAGATACAGATTTTATGGAAAAATCTTTTAGAGTAACATTTATTAGTGTATCATATAGTAGTTGGCCCTACTGTTTGGAAAATTTGCTTCTGTTTTAAAAAGGAAGAATACTAATATTACTTCAAAAAGGAATAACAATAGTGTTATTTCTTAATTGTAAGAATCTACAAAATACTGAAAAAATAAATAATTAAAATGAAAAATTTAAAGACCAATATTTTAAATTAAAATTTGAATGAAGCTGATTACAAGTGAATTGATCATCTCATTTTAACATAAATAGTATGTAAGTCATACTTTAAAAAATAAAGAAAAAACCTTTTTTTACAAAAATTGTATGAAAAAAGTTTAACTCAATAATAATGTGAACCATATAAATACCAATACTTTGTTTTTTATGATAATGTAAAAATAATTTATAATGATTTAATGAAATATAGTTTGATTGTGGTGTCCTTGGAACTCAACAGACTTTGTAATGCTCGGTTTAAAAAAATTGGAAATATTTAAATTTCATGTCTTTTTATAATACATTATAGAAACAGCTATTTTTGAGATCAGACACTTATATTAAGTCACAAACTGACATTGTTATTACTTCATGATATAAAATTAGACTTTGAATTTGAAAATTTAGTATGTAATAGTAATGAAAGAAAGTGTGGTAAGATTGTGTTTTTGAAATTGTTAAAGCTTCAACAACAATCTTTGATATGTAGTGAATATTGTAACTGAATTAAATTGGAATGTAAAGAATTTAACCAAAAGAATAACATAATAAATAGTAGCATATTACTTTAGAATACATTAAGCTTATGCAAATACTTTACCAAAAGATTCTTGGAAGAAAATGTTTATCTAACAATTAACTGTAAGTAAGAAATAAAAAACTTCAGAAAGTATTGGGATTTAAAAAATAAAACACATTACGACTTATTTAGATTAGCATAATATCCTTTGTCAGCAACTTTGATGTACGATTAATTTTATGCTATTTTCCAGAATAAAACCTGTTAATTAAATTTGTTAAAAAACTCAAAAGTTGTCTTAGATATATAACTATTAGCACTTTTAAAAGATCACATTACATAAAATGAATATTTAATTTTTGTATGTTTTTTAAAATGAAAGTTTAATTTCCTAATTCAAAATGTCTATTATTCATGGGAAAATAATTGCTTTTTTTTTTGCAATTTGTACTTACACTACAATTTTTATATTTAATATCATTAGATATTATATCTTAGCTTTATAAACATTAATTTAGAATCTCTTTCCCATTCAAAATGCATTATTTCACTGACGTTTTCAGATTATGAGATTTTAATATGCGTAGAATGTAAATTTACTACTGCAATATATATAGTGCTAAAAATGATAAAAACGTTTATTATATATACACACATATGTTGGGAGCTCAAAAAATTTGATACTTGTAATCAAAGTACAATAAATTGCTATCAACACAGTTCTAAAAAATGATGAAAATATGTGTAACAGATTGAGACCTGATCCAACTGATAGTTTGCTGGTTCAGCATAAAATGCCGTTTTTGGAATCATATATCTTTTTATGCATTTGGCTATATATTTCACAATATTGTGATCAAATAGAAATTTGAAATATATATATATTGTAACCGGTTGGGTTACATAGTACACCCATAATAATATAGTGAGTGTGCATATATATATATGGAAAAAAAAGGAAAAGTAGAAATAAACACAGACTAAATTTTTGTAGATATTTTTTTATATTTCCTAAAATAAAATAATAAGTAAAGGATTAAATAATAACTCTGATTTAAAATAAAAATTGTTTTATAAATTAAACTTTTAAAAGGTCTGAATTATTATTATTATTATTATTATTATTATTATTATTATTATTATTATTATTATTATTATTATTATTATTATTATTATTATTATTATTATTATTATTATTATTATTATTATTATTATTATTATTATTATTATTATTATTATTATTATTATTATTATTATTATTATTATTATTATTATTATTATTATTATTATTGTTGTTGTTGTTGTTGTTGTTGTGAAATGTAAAAACACAATATTGTTTTCAAAATTTTTTAATTAATTAAAACTAGTATATGTTTTCAAAGGGATTAGAGAGCTAAAAATAAAATTCTGTTTTTAATCAAGGTGTTGTTATAACACCTCAGATGATTTTATAAAAAGAGCTGATAAAAAATATCAGCCAGTCTGGAGAGTGATTTTAAAGAGAACAGTTTGGATGGCAGTTTTATAAGAATTAGTAGAAGAGCTAGCTATAAAGTTGGCTCAAGTATTTTGTGAAGAGTTGGTAACTGTAGCAGAAAATAGCCATAGTAAAGCTAGCTGCAAAGATGGCTAGTATAATTATCAAGAGAACTGCCATGAGGATTTAAGAATGCAAGGAAGTGGCTGCTCTACATTTCACTGGAGGAGTTTGAATTTACATGGAGGGAATGGGTCAAGATTCTTTGTAATTCATAGCCTTAAAAGTGTTCTGGAAAATAGCTTGCTGACCTGAAGCTTACAAAGTATAAGTGGAACTGACTACAGAAGGTAAAAAAAAAAGCCAACCATACATGAATTATGTACTTTTACCTGATAGTGACAACAAACTTGGATTATATCTTTATGATGGATCAAAAGAACCAGCTTGCACAAGAGAAACCATCGGTGGATGAAGAATTAATTATATGTATGCTATTTCAGCTATATGCAGAGAAGCACACATAAACGTAAATATAGCTGGTGAGTTGTTTTAAAATAATTCATATAATAATAGACATGTATAGAACAATATTATTTTTAAGTCGGTTAAAATTCTATGTATTTTAAAAGAATATAAAGTGGTTTTGCTTGAATTATAATTAAGAGTCAAGAATAATTCATTGACCAACTGGTTTTAAAGGCAAAAGAGACGTTTTTGAGCAATAATCCTCTCGGACATTATTTAAAAAAAATTATATTAAGATAAAAGTAAAGAATCGATGATTCTATAATTTAATTTAAAAACGTTGATAATTAATCAACAAATACCTGTCAAAAATTGACTATACTTTTTTTTAAAGGAAAAAAAAAGGAACTTATAAATTGATAAATAATTTTAATTTATATCTATATTTTGTTTATACACATGTATAGGTAGGAAATTTACGTGTTTTCCAATTGAATTAATTAGAAAAGAAGATAACATTATTGTAACAAGTTGATATAGATAGAAACCGGTGTGTGTGTATATATGCGCACACTCATATATGTAAAATTTTAATATTTTTATAATTAAATGTCAATTCATTTTTTTATTAATTGTATATTATAAATCGCGTGTCTGTGCGCATATATATGTAAACCATAATAATAATTTGAATATATTTTATTATACTTTTTGTAAATTAATGTAACGATTTAAATATTGAATAGTAATTATGTAAATTGATGTAATAACTTGAATTTTGTTTTAATATTGTAAATTACAGTGTAATGACCTTTATTATTGAATCCTTTTCAAAATCAGAACCCTTATAAAACCTTAAATATCATTAATTTTTTTATTGTTATTAATAAACTTGTATTTAATTGTTAAAATTGTATTCCATCATCTGTTGTTCACATACAGTAATAGAACTTCATGTTCTCTGGGCTAGATTCATGCACGGATAAATGGGGATGTGTTTAGTGCTTTGGGCAACCAGAGATGATCAATCATCATCCTGGTTGGTGCAAAAGAGGATACTCTTTAAAGCCCATGCACTATATTTTATTTTAGTTTAGTCTTTTTAAAAAAATTTGTTTATAGTTGGCCAGTACAAGTGGCCAGAGCATTGATGATGATCAGCATGTTTTAAATGTCCCAGCATTATTGATTTGATTTCTGATTATTGTGTATTTTAATGGATGGGCACTAAGCTGGTGCATCCAAGTTATGTTTAAATAATTGCTCATGGTAGCAAAGGCTCAATAGTTAGCCTGGTCTAAAGAAGACCCATTTCCAATCCAGTCACAAAGTTGATGGTTGATTCATATTTTTGTTGTTCAAATCCAGCCATAAGATGGACTGTTGATTTACTGTACTGATGTATTATATTGTGGATCATTCATGAAGAATGATTATTTCTCTTGAATATTTACTTATACTGATATTTACTTTATAATGCTGGTTGATAATAATTATGCTTTAGTTGCTCTTCTGAGTTAGCTTCTGATCACCAATGCTCTCACAGATTTTGATATCATGTTCCTCTTAAATATTTTTACTTAAATATACTTTTTGTAAATACTTCATTTTAAATGGACTGGAAGTGATGATGAGTTTCCATCACCCAGTTCAATAATATTTGCCTTCAACCACCCATTCCCCATCCCGTTACAATATATTAAAAATATATCTAAAAAGAAATCTATATGACTTAAAATTACAAATGAGTCATCTATGTCCTACTCACTTTGAAAAAAAAGTGAAGTCAGGATTTTAAAAATGCATCCAGAGTGAGAGAGGTTGGTCTGACTTCTAGCTGAGGATGGTTGTATTATGATTGAGCTAATGTGAAAGATGCACTGAGATAATAATAAAATTTGAGAATATATATATAATTTTCATAGACTACGGTTGTAAATATTCTTAATCAGAAGGTAATCGGCTTTTGACATGTGCTAATAAATGTATTAATAACTCTTCAATGTTATAATGAGTGTACAGGACAGTTTCAAGTCCAAACAAAAGATAGAGACAATTAAAAAATAAGAATGACCATCATATCTTTGTCCCTAAATGCTATTGTGTAGGCCCATCTAAAGCATTTCAGAATGAGAGCATGAAGATTTAATCTTACTTTATGTCCATTATATTATCAATTTATAGTTAAATCCAGTGAAATTTTTCAAATTTATGATTAGTAAATATTAGATGATGTTCGCATCAATTTAACAACAATATAATTTAGAAGCATATCATCTAACATTATCTAATATTTACTAGTCATAAATATATTTCTTTCTGGGTTTAACTATAAATTAATAATGTAGTCAATGTATTCTAATTACAAAATGCTTTAAATTCTCCCCTATAATTGTATTTAGATACAAAAATAAGATGGTTATTCTTATCTTTTAAAAGTCTTCATCTTGTGTTTGGGTTTGAGAGTGTCCTACATACTCACTATAACATTGGTGAGTTAGTAACATGATTAAACAGCTCATGCTGAAGGCTGATTATCTTCTGATTAAAAATTATTAATGAAAGCTGCACTTGTAAATTATGTTGTTATTAAGATGTAAATAGTGAACACTTTAATGTGAATGTATATTTTTCCAAGTCAGAATCAAACCAGCATGCTGATGTGAAGAATAAGATTCTCAGATGAAATCTTAATATATTAACTTACAAATAATATATTTTTCAAGATGAAAATATTATATCTTGTATATAATTAAATAAGTAGTGATGGTATTATTATGCAGGAAATATTATAAACTTATTCTTTAAAAAATTATCGTTTTCTCCTTTGCTTTTGATATCTCACACTAACATCTGATGCAGTGACTATGGAAGAAAATGTATTAATTTATAAAATATAAGTATTAGATCATCTTTAAATAAAAAAAAACATATCATAAAAACTAAAATATTTAATATATATTTAAATGGAACATTTAATCTAGTTAATGCTAAGTTGTAAATTTTTAAAAAAATAAAGTTATAATCTTTCCGGCATAGTGCACAATTATTATTTTTTTGAATTATATACAAACAATGAAAGAGTTGATAAATTTTACAAGCACATTGTTTGGATTGTAACTGTATATAAGGCAACCAACCCCCCTTACCAGCACCATTCAACATTGATGTTAAAAGTGCAAGAATACTCTCATTCCACCACAAATTAGAGATTTTAAGGAAACAAGAGTATTTATGAACTCAAATAATATTATATATGATCTAATCTTAAGTGTTTAGAAATCAAAGTGTGAATATGTAAATCATTCACTTTAATCCATTTCTTATTTTAATACTCTTATTAGAACACTTCTGATGTATTCAGATTTCCATTGTGTCAATATTAGAATGAAATCTAGTTGAATTGTATCTTATATAGTTATCTATTCATTGATGGCTAATTTTATATGGTTACCCCCCCCCCCGATATAGTTAGTAATACTGAAGAGAATGCACTAACCTAGAATTAAAAGTAAGCCATCATTTTTTAAAAAAGATAATCACCATTATCCAAAATATTTCTCTAACTATGGCTCATCTGTTAACATTAGATGATTTATTATATATATTATATATATATATATATATATATATATATATATATATATATATATATATATATATATATATATATATATATATATATATATATATATATATATGAGAAACCAAAGATTAAAACAAATTATCTAACTAGTGGGGATAGAAACTGTTTTAAAAAAACAATCCAACTCTAATCATGGAAACATTCTCTTGTTTGAAAATTGAAAATAACCAAGAAACTGGAAAATAAACAAACTTATAAAAAGATAATTCAGTGGAATCAAATCTCTGAAGAATATAAAACTGTGAACACCAAATAATAAATAAACTGGTAAGAATTTATTGACCCACCTTTTTATTAATAAGCCTAAAATAAATAACAAATTACACAAACTTTTAGAAACTATAAATATTTACTTAATAAATTTCTATAATTAATATTTTTATCATATTGTCTACTCCATTAGAGCTGAACTCTAGCTAGTAAATTGCATAAAAAATGTCAGTATAATTTTCAAGTTTTTCCATGTACAACTTAACCCTTTAACTGATTCTTTTAACTTATTTAACAGAATTAACTGATTGAGCACTGATTATTTTATTGACAGAGTGAGGTAAAAGTCTAAACTTTTAATTGGTCAATTCACAAACTCAACTATCAAAATATATTCATATTTTAATATTATATTCACTTTAGTTCCATTTGTAAAAAGTATATTAATAATTTGTCAAGTTAGGAAAGTGAACAAAAGTTTTTTCAAAAATAAATTTTTATTTATAATTATAAAAATATTCAATAGCGGCAAATCTAAAATGAATGTTAATAACCAACTAAAAAGTGCTGCTAATGTCAGTGATTTTTTTCTCAATTTTATGTTGCGGATAAGTAAATAATTTTTACTAAAATCTTAAATATTTTTGTATAATAATTTTATTTTTAGCATATTTTATCAAAATAATTTATAATATGTCAAAAAATAATTTTAAAATGGTCTAAAACATTCGTTTATCACTTTCGAAATGAAACAAAAGAAATTGTAATGGTTTAGTTATTGACAAGCATTTTTCTTTCTTTGTCCTTGATAGTTAACAGCCAATCAGCATCAAGGACAGACTGCCCTCTTTCTTTGTTATACTTAAAATTTGAATATTATTGAATTTTTACTTGTAAAATAATTCAGAAGAGGACAGCAGCTTATGGAACTTTTTTTAACCTTTAAAAAGAGCAAAAAATCTTAACGGTATTGTTAAAAATGACGGAATTTCGAGCAACTTGAAGCCATCTCATTTTTAGTCGCAATGATCATGTAATAATTTAATCTTTGTCTAATTTTTGTATTGGTCCATTACTTAAATTTGAGAACAATATTATTCATCAGTTTCATTTCCAGTCAGTTTCTATTGTTAAAATACTAATATCAAATATACAGAATTGTTTTAATTCAGCTTCTAAAAATTGAATAATTTTAGACTTAAATTGGTTAAATGTAATGAAAAATTAAAAATAATGTTAATAACTGAAGAAAAATATAAGAAAAAACATTTAAAAAATAGCCAGTGGTAAAACAAAGAATTATATTTCAACCAATCATTGGTATCATTATTCAGTTTCTACCCGTCAAAATAATTTACTTTTCTGAAGACTTATCATTCCCAACTTATTTTTCTTGTAATATTTAACATTTTTCTAATCAAACTTTATACTATGATAAAGTAATGTAAAATCTTATTTATGAATGTAAAAAATTACGATAGATATAATTATTTACTTCAAAATATGAAATCATACTCCATTTCATTTTCAGTTTTGAATTTGTTATTTAAAAAGCCTATTTACAATCAGAAGTGATAATTGTTTTCTTATTACTGAACATTTCTCCAAATGTATTTTTCTTGTAATATTTAAAATTTTTCAAATCAAACTTTATATTTTGATAAAGTAATGTAAATTTTTATTTATGAATGTAAAAAATTACAATAAATATAATTATTTACATCAAAATCAATTATGACCATGAACAACATCTTAGTTTTGTTTCTGAATTTGTCATTTAGAAATGCCTACAAGACAATTTCCAGATTTGGCAGGCATCCAATCAGAGAAAAGAGACTGGTCTACTCATCGATAGCCAGCAAAGAAAGTTGATTTTTTTTTAAAAATATAATGCTATATGCAGATGTTTTTAGAACTACAATTTTAAATTTTAAATTTCCTATAATTTAAGCCTAAAATAAAGAAATTGTGACCAAAATTGACCAAGAGATGGCATATGTTATGTCCAAAAACCGTAACTAACATTTTTATACAGCAATGAGATCTAAACGAAATAAACAATTTAAGGGAGAAGAGGCTAATGATAAACAAGACATCATCTGAGAAGACAAATTAAACAAGATAGAAGACAAACGACTGTAAGAGCTTTATATTGTATTTTCGTTGCTGATTTTTGAAAGATCATTTTTTAAAATCCGACATCTATGTATATATATATTACTTTATTTAACTAGTTTGCTGTCCTGATTACATTATTAAATACTGTGATATTTAATAATCTTTTATCTTAATTTGTACTTGATCAAATCTAAAATCGAAACAGGAAATAATCAGAATTATTAGAACCTTTTTTTTTCATATAATTTTTCTTATCTATTTAATTAATAAAATTAGTGGTGTCCTGGGTATTTTTTTATCTTAAAAAAGAAATTTATTACTTTCTTTAATTTTTTTTTTATTGTTTAATCCACTCAAAATAAATTTATTTTGCTTGTAAAAACAGAAATTGAATTTCTCTCTTTTTTCCTATTTTTTTTTTTAATATATATTTGTTTATAGATATACATATTTATATCGACAGAGAGAGAAATGTGAGAGGGAACAAAGCCACATTAACGACAAATGTTGTTATTTTCATATTTATATTTTTCATTTAAAGGTGACTAAGAGCTCATAAGCTGATTACTTAATACAATTAACTTTTCGACATACACATTTTTGTACTTAATAAAAGAAAAACGGTAACTTACCTATCAAAGAATTAATTAACGTAACAATGAACAGGATAAATACTTTGTAAAAAACAGCTGAGAGGTAAACATTATCTTAATTTCTCAAAGCAATTATAAAATCGTTGTTACATGAAGTTATTTAAAATAAAACAAGCAATAGAAGACAATAGATGATAGAAGATTCTCTTATGAAGTTTCGATCATTCTTTAGAATAATTCTCAACTTATTAACTCTTTTCAGCAAAATATTAATAATATAAATTAATTAATACTGCCAGAATCATAATTTTATTCAGCACTATGATTATGACAGTGTTTTTTTGAAAGTTAGTTCAGTGATATTAATTAGTTTATTTTATTAATTGGCTATCTTTTCAACCAAACTCGAAGTCATCGATTGTTTAAGAATTACATTCTTTAATTTAAAAAAAAAACAACTAAAGGTGGTAATGATGGTGATATTTTCCCCAAGTTTTCTTTTATGTGGGAAAATACATTTTAAAGAAATTCACACACACGCGCACACACACATATATAATATTTAAATACAAGTATTTTTTTCGGATGTATGAGGTCACGTGTATTGGTTGTATAAGCTGGAGAAGATAACTAAAGGGAACTTGAAAGTCTTCGTTCTAATTATATATATATGGTAAAGTTAACAAAATTTAAGATAGTAGTAAATTTACATTCACTATTAAATGTTCCCCACAAATTAATAGTTATCCACGAACATATATTGAATAATATTTTACAAATAAAACCTTTTATTTTTTCTTTAATATTCTAAAATATTTAACTGACATTTTATAAAACAATTCAAACATGCAAAAATAGTACAATTATAATTCTATATTTTACTTACTTTTAAATATGTAAAATATATTTATATAGTATAAAAATGCTTTTAAGTTCATATGTATTTTTCCTACTTCAGTTTAATGCCTATGTAAATTCAGGAGCTAAAGGTCTCTGAATTGCAATTCAATATAATAATTATTGTATTCAATCTCATATGACCCTTTGATAGAATAATTACATGAGTTTTTTTTGTGTGTGTGTGTGTTTGCATATTCATTAAATATTGTCGTTTGATATAAGTCTTGACAGAAAAATAGGACATTTAAAAATAAAACTTTATATATTATAAATATGCAACGGTTACTACAATGATATACGTATATAATTATAAGTGTATGTGTAATGTGTGTATTAATGTGTATAAACTATATTATTTTAAAATATTATTTGAATATTTTTTCTTATATTTTTTAGAAGCCGATATTTAAAGTGTTACCAAAAGAAACCGAAATTAATCCTTCAAATGGAAATTTTAATGATGTCAGCGACGACTCAATATTAACTAAAACAAATTCCGACGACGAAGTGTCTAATGTGATTGAAATTTATCCTCAAATGTTTCCTTTAACTTCAGAAGAATTCTTTTATGACATTAATAAAAAATCTGGAATCCATTTCAGTAAAGGCTATCCTAGTGAGACTTATGAGTCAAAATTTAATAAACTTTCAAATGTTCCTAATGATTATCCAGGAAATTTTCCATTTCTAATTGGAGCTCCCTAATTCTTTAAACTGAGATTGAATTTGGGTGTAAATTTTTTAACAATGTAAAATTTACTATAACTACTTGGATAATAAATAAATATTACTATCAAATTAATGGATTTTTATTATTTATAGCTATATCATACATATTTCTTAAATTCCCTTACTCTTTGTATCTTATTTTACACATGAGCATACACACCCATATATACATATAATATGTAAAGAATATACACCTGGGTCTCTTTTTACACAGACTTATTTAACACGATTTTGAAGTTACGCGATTCGTGTTTCACCGGAAGTCGATTTCCGATAATGCTCTATTACTTTAAATAATAAATTTTATGCACTTATTTTATATTGAAAGTAATAGCACATTATTGGAATTCAACTTTCATCTTAGTAATTTCAATATTTTAAGTGCTTTATAATAGTAAGATTTTATGCAATAATAAAATTAAAATCATGATTTTTACATTTTATGTATACACATATTAAATTTTACAAGATTATAATGTAAATTTGTTCAAACGTTGTGCGTGTTAATTTTGCATTTTAAATCACATTCTGTTTTTGCTTTCTAAAAAAGAATGTAATCAATTATTATTTTCTTATTAATGACACTAATCATTAACATGCTCTTAAATTCCAACGAGAGCTAAATGGTTGTATGTCTGGATATCGCAAGCTTTGTAAACAATTAATAAAATCATCGTCTCAAAGATTAATTATATTGTTGCCAGAAAATCATAATAATTAAAACATGTATAAAAAAATGTAAATTACTGTAATGTAAATTATGCATAAAAATATATTATTTTGAATAAAATTAAATATTATAGTTAAAAAAAGTTTGTCTTGTATCAATTTTTTTCAAATTTGAAATTTTTTATTAGTCATATTTTATGTCCTCATTTTTTTTTTTTGTGCGAATTTTAAAGTAATTTTACATTGGTGCTTTGCTTTTACGCGAATTTTGAAAAATCACAGACCACATCCCCTCTTTTTCAATGTAAGTTATGTCTATTTTTGTGCGATTTCATTTGCGCGGGTTTTCTGAGGAACCTATCTATCGTGTAAAACGAGACCCAGGTGTAATTCGATTTTTATGACATTAAAATTTACACATTGAAAGTATTTAATGAGATACTTTATTTTGATTTTGATTTCAGCTATGTTATTATTAAGCACACAACCAATTAAAAATTTCAATGGCAATCTGATCACATGTTATGCAATAACAGTACTTCAATTTATAGAAGAATTCTGGATGAAGCACATTTAATTTGCCACCCCAGGTTTTAATAGGTTATATACTTAATTACATCTTAGCAGAACTCAAAATAATGGATGTAATATATACATATATATATATATATATATTAATATTAAATACAGCTTAATGTTATATTAGTAATTATAAATAAATAGATATTCATATAACATTACAATAATGGCCAAAAACAAAATTCCATTAAAATTTTTCCACAACCTTGGTTTCATCTATTAATAATATAGACCTTATCAAATCCATATTCAACTAAACATACATACATATATAAACAAAATATCCTTCCCATCATTCACTTAAAAAAACAACTTTTTTAACCTCAAAGGATGTTTTTATGAGAGTGATGGCACAGGATTCAAGAAAGTTTATCATCAAAGTCATTTTTCATAAAAGATAACCTCTGCATTGTCAAATAATATTTTATGACCTGTATACAGTTTATGAATTCTCAGACTGGCTTACAGTAGCCATTGTGAATATTTTCTATTCACAAGTTCTGCCTATCACAGTCCTTTTTACACGTTGGAGGTCAGATATTTAAGAGAATTATAGCTAAAATTACAGGTAAGTACCATATTTATTATTATAAGCTAATTTTGCTCAAAAATCTTATAAAACATCCATTCTAACAAACATGTCTAATGGCTGACAGCAAAGAAGCTTCGAACATGCCAAGAAGCTCTGAAAGTTGCTTAAATCCTAATGAATATTTAAATGATGACTTTATCATGGTCAATAGAACAATAAGAAAATGTAGAGCTATTAGAAAATCTACTTCCATGAGTAATACTAAAGAAAAACTGCTTATGAAATTGATTCCTACCAAATCTTAAAAAAAAAAAATAAAATACTCGTGAAAGAGAAAATTTGTAACATAGATTTAAAGACACCCGGAAACAAAGTTAAACCTAGTTCCCAAGCCAATTTTAATTCAAACACAGTTAAAAATGACCAAATTCTAAAAACTATTCAAACACAGTTAAAAATGACCAAATTCTAAAAACTATGGAAAAACTAAATCAATTACCTTTGCAACAAATAAGTTCTATTGCAAAGTCTAATCAAACACTAAGCTTAAGCTACGATCAGCTTCAACCGGAAGTGCCAAAATGCAGCAAAACTTTTCAGCCACCCAAAATTAATCTAACACATAATTCAAATTCAAAGTTAAATATAAACAATATAGATTTGAACTCAAGCTACAACTCAGTGGATAAATCAGATTTTTTAGATGTTCCAATAGAAAGTAATAAAGAAAAAAACCAATGAAACAGCAAACAAAATTTAAAAAAAAAAAAAAAAATTCTAACAGAGATTCTCTGTTATCAGAAAATGACATTCCAATGCTAAAGAGTCATAAAAATTGTGCTTTGGACACATCTAAAATTGATAATTCAATAGATTATTCCTCCAAGAACATGACTGCATTTTCCAAGTCTGATTACAAGCAACAGCAAGAAAATTTATACCGTTAATTCAATTTTTTTTGTCTATGAAAGAAAAACCTGTTTTCAACATAAATACGTGACACACATAAGAATTTACTCCGAATGTTCCCAACCCCAAAACTAAAGTTTCAGATGTCATTAAAAAGCCCATAATGATGCATAACTCACCAACAAGAACTACAACAACATCTTCAATCGATATGGCCAAAAATGTAAACCTTAAGCCTTCAGACCTTCATTCCAACAAACTCTGACTATTCTCCCAGCTTACAAATTAATAATACTGACCACATCTCACAAAATAATCTATCATATTCTCGAATCTATACTAGAATGAATTTACAATCTGATTTAGGATCTGATTTTTCTTCCCTAAGTCTCACACCCAAATCAAAACCACCAAACTATTTCAATAAAAATAAATTCACAGGACCTAAACCACTTACTACAAACAATTACAATGACTTCCCTTCACTATATGTTGCTCCCAATAGTAATACCTATCAATCGTCTTCTAAACCATTATCCCATGCTGAAAAGGCAGCTATGATTTCTAACACAAACATTCAGTCTAAATCATTTATTGCTCAGAATCTACATCACACTCCTAAACTAGACCCCTACCATAAGGCCATACAAATTATTGATGAAGAAACACACTTACTGAACAGGATACTTCAGAAATAACACCAATCAGAGTGGCTCAAAATTTTCATTGTGATCCTACCATTCATGCTTTTATCAATGAACAATTCAATAGATCTATCCCTGCTCTCCTCCATAAAACCTTTCAAAATTTACAAGAATGAAAATGCAGTCATTCTCTCAACTACTGATAATGATTTTAGTTTGTTTAATTTTCCTGTCAAATCACTGTATGCCTTATTCAAAGATCACAATCTATGAGGATCATTAAAGATCTTATTCCATCCAAATAAACAATATCTCATTATGCAATTCCATAATGTTGCAAAAGAAGCCTTCAGAAACAACTTAAAATCACTTGCTAATCATTATGTACTATATTTGGATGGAACAGTGCAGAACTGTGGAGTTAGATTTTGATAGAACTGACCTACAAATTATTCTGGGTCAATATGGAAAAATCATCTCCTTTGACTACAAACTCATACCTCATGCTCAACCCATGTGCTCACCAATGTGGCATTATGCAAAATTTGTCCTCAATAAGGGCATTTTTCCCTTGTCTATTCCAGGATTGGGTATCAGAAATGTCCCCTTATAATCATCCTTCATGATGTCTCTCCTCAATGTTTTAATTGCTGACAAAGAGGGCATATCATGAAGGAATGCCAAGACCACATATGCATCCGATGTGGAGAAGTATGCCATAAATATCATAAATGTGCATATAAAAACAGACTGCCCTCATCCCAATCTCATTCTAACAGGCCCACTTCTAATTACAATTTATAATAAAATTGATAATCATCAAGATCTTGGGCCTAAATCACCTTTTTCCTACCCAGCTACAATTCCTGGCCCAAGTGCTCAACAATTTTGCCGATGACTTATCTACTAGGCATATCAAGATAACTGTTGATGACCAATCTGCAGATGTCTCTTCTCTGGATGAGGAGGATGGCCTGTCTATGGCCTCTGTCACTGATCCAGAGATTGACTTATGTTGTCCCTCCCTGATGTAAGAGAAAAACTGTAATCTTAAATCTCAGTCTAATCCAGCTGAATATCATTCCAGTGCTGACAGTCTTGCCTCTCTTGGGGGCTTGATCTTACTGACAAGTCAGCTGCCTCCCCCAGCCCTAGTAATAAAAAATAGATACACTTCTCTGTGATACCTGAAGCCTCTCAGAATCCTCATCAAATAGACCCAAATTCTGAACCCATTCCTACTGTTTCTCCCTCATAGAATTCTGAACACCTTCCACTGCCAAATAATATTGGCTCTTCCTTCTTACTTGCCGAGGATATTTCTGAGCCTGTTACTGAACATGAAGCTGCTTTTCCTCCAGTCATTGATCCTCATCCTTCTGACTCCTCTTCTAAGCACATCATATCTTTGAATCACAATACTAAAAATACATCTACTATGTTTAGTGTCATATCAGTTAATGCAGAGGTCTGAACTCTCATGACAGAGCTTATGTCTTATCACACTGGTTTCATCACCAAGCCCCTGATATTCTTTGCCTATTCAAGACTAACCTCCACATTGGGTCTGACCCCTGCACTCTTGATCTCATTCATCGCCTAGGCTACTTCCATTACTCTTACTTCTTCTCTGCTTCAGGAGAAATTGCAATAATCATCAATAAAAATTTCCCCTATTTCCAAATTTTGCACATTGATTCTAACTGTTTAATAGCCACCATTCAAATCAATAGTTTTCCTTTTAATTTGATAAATTTATACTTATCCAAGGATTCAGACACAGTTCTCAGGACTACTTATACTATAAAGTCCATCCTCAGAATCACTCCTCTTCCCACTTTAATCATTGGAGATTTTAATTTTGCCTACGAACAATGTCAAAACAAATTTTATGCAATTTCAAAATCAACAAATGGAAAGTGGAAGGAGATTCTTCCCTCAAACTGCATTTTCATTTTACACTCAAAAGTCCAGATCACTCATTGAACTTGTCCTCTTCTCTACCTCCTTTTCACCAATTATTGAAGCTCATCTATGGCCTGCAGTATTTTCTGACTTTGCCTTAGAAGTTAGGGTCAACCCAAGAACTGTTTCACAGATCATTAATGAACTACCACGAACCATTCGTATGCTTACTAAGGGCAATATTACTATCCAGCTGATATGAAGCTTACATCATCTTTAATCAGTTAGAGCTAATTTCTCTTCCTTCACAAGCTGCTTGAGGGCATTTGTTGACACCCTCCAACACCTAATCAATAAATGCACAATTAAATTCAATGGTCCAGTTTGCATGCTTCATGAACTGGACTCCATTGCCAGAAAGCTCAGCTCACTTCCTTATGAAGCTCAAACTGTCCAAATATTGTGAGTCTAAAGACAAAATATAAGCACACTCAAGGAGCCATTGCTGAGTATCCCTCAATTAAGAGGGCCTGCCAATACCTTTATCACCAACATTGCTGGACCAGAGACTAACTAGATGTGCCGTGGGCTCTGGACAAAGGTCTAGGGCCTCTAGGTCAATAGAGATACAGGACAATGAATACTCCATGTTGGCCAAAGTTTGTGAATTTTACTACAGAAAATTCCAGCCTCTGGGAGTAACTAATTCATATAGGACTCTCATCAACAGGGAATCAACTCCACATAAGATCACTGAAACTAGGATACTATCAAAATTTAAGATCATTCCTGAATAGAACTAATTCTGGCCTACATAGCATTCCCAAGTTTATACTCATACACCTTTGTGCCTTTACCATCCTGATAATCAAAATTGATGGAATGTGTCCAATTGCCATGGTTCCCTTATTAAGAAATGGAAAGCTGCACATCAATTGGACAACCTCCAGTCCATCTCAATGTTGCCCTTACTAGTAAAGATGATCGAAGGCCTAATTAAAGGTAATATTCAAGACAGCACCATAGATCAATTGTCCTCATACCAATTTGCCAAGAAGGGGAGCTCAACTGCTGATGCCACCCACCACTTTCACCTTCTCATAGATCATTTTCGCAGAAGAATGTCCCGACTGATTGCAGTTCAACTCAACTTTGCTGGGGCCTTTGATTGCATTAGGGTCTAAGTATTACTTAGTGTACTGGAGGAACTCCAAGTACCTTCAGCATATCTCCAGATGATAGGAAACATACTTCACAATTGGGGATGTATTTCTTTCTCTAAATGGTAGAATGGCGGGATTTAGCTCTGTATTTCCATCCCTCAGGGCTCACCACTAAGTATTCTCCTTTTCACAGCCTATCTGAACCCATTAATGATAAACATTGAGGCTGTCTTTTCTGGGATAGCCATCCCTATGCTGAGGGAGAACATTCACCATATTTCCTATATGGATGATGTGGTAGTGTTCCTCTCATCTCGGGATGAGTTCACTAGGCTTGAGGAACTCCTGGACCAATTTTCTCACAAATTTGATTTCAGAGTAAACAGAACAAAATTGGCCATATGGTAAATTCAATCAGGCAAGCAAATACCAGGTAGATTTGAAGCCCCCCTCAGAAATTTCTTGGCTTCCCCATAGCCTCCCCCATCCATTATGAGAAGAGAATTCTAAGCTTCCTTACTAGCTAAGGTCAATTCTACAGTAACATCACTATCTAAGGTCTACTTGTCCTTGTTGGGGAAGGTAGCACTACTTAATGTTATAGTATTGCCTAAAATAACATTATCTAGTAGGATTTTCTCCCACATGCAAGTTTATCCAAAAAATTGAAACCTTATGCAGAAAACTTTGCTGGGGAGGCAAGACTCCCATCATCAGCCTCAATATATTATAAAAACCCAAACTTTATAAGGGAGTAGCCTTCACTCACTGAAGATTTTTTACCTCCAACAAACTCATAATATACTGTCAAGATTTTTAAGGATAATCCCAATATGGAATGCCCTTTCCCTAAGGAAAAGATAGAGCCTACCAATCGACCTCCACCTAGATTGAGAAGCATTTGATTACAAAAACAAGTTACAGTAATTATTCAAAACTTCCAGTCTTCAGGTTCCCTTTTTCAGGGGAAATTTATCATATTGGGAAGTTTATTGATTGTTTCCCAAAAAAATTTAAATCCATTAATATACTTCCAATAGGAATCGCTCGATTTTCTAAATTAACAAAATTCATCAAACTGAGTCCAAAATTTGTTGATTTTTTAATAGAAATCATCCTTGGAGCACTCCTTAATGGAGCCTTTCTCCACTACCAAAGGAGTTACAACATCAACCCCCTTTGTCCCCTATGTAACAAACAGAAGGAGTCAATTGGCCACATTCTGGATCAATGCGATTCATAGACTTATCTCCATAATAGAGCGTTAGACCAGATAAATGGCAATGACCCAGCTAACATTTCTCTTAATGCAGCAATTAAAAAGAGTCAATTCGGAACAATAAGATTGGCCACTTTCATTAACTTCTCAATTTTGACTGCCAGATGCATCATTGCTATGATGACTCAATGGTTAATCGATTTTTAAAATCCATCTACAAGATGAGGATAAATGAAGTTGTCAGCCTTGGCTAATTGACCAATTCTGGAGCCAGATGAGGCTAAAGTCCTAATTCATGTATTTCTCAGGCCTAAAAATTAAACTTTCTCCCATCCACTGAATAAATAATATATCCCATCTTTTACTTAAGAATAATATAAACTTTAACTATGTAGATCTTTCATACATCCTATATATTTAATACACAAACTTTGCATGAGTTACATACTGTACAATTAATTTACCTATATCAACTTGTAAATATTGTTATAGTCATCATTACTCTTTGGGCCAGGATAATCATTAATCAATGGAATTTCCAAACCTTATACATAGATTTGACTTACTTTATATTCCTAGCTAATTAAGCATATGATGCACTGCCTTAAGGCATTAGTGTAATCTTTGATTTTATTTAAATTTAATTAGGTTTCTTTTATACTTGCATTAATTAGCTATCATGATTTTCTTATGCTGCTCTTGAGATTATGTTATTGATCTAATACAACTTTTGATTTTTCTATATACATGGCTTGCATACCACATTTTTATATATACATTGAAACCCTCTTATTTACATAATTTTATCCTATCATTTATTTCTTTTGTATCCATTCTAAAGTGTAAATAAAATTTTAATTTTTGAAAGTACAGTTCATGAATATACAAAGCTGAATTTTGATATCTATTCTTAATTCTACTCTTATGAACTTTAACTCTTTCATTAAAACTTAATTTATTCTGACTAATTTAAATTCTATGACATCTGCAAGATATCTTATAATGGGTAGTTTATAAGAATATTTGCAGATGTTGTAGAATTTAAATTGATCAGAGTAAATTAATTCTTAATGAAAGTGTTAAAGTTCATAAGAATAGAATTAAAAAAATAGATATCAAAATTCAGCTTTATATATTCATGAACTACATACAGGTTTGTAAAGATTATTTGACAATGAAGAAAGTGATTTGGAAATAAGAGTAAAAGAACCTTTGATAATAATTTTTTTGAATCTGGGGCCATCAATCTCATAAAAGACATTTTTTGATGTTAAAGGAAGTTGGTTTTTGAAGCCAGTGATGAGAAGGCTGTTTTGCTTATATATATATATATATATATACAGCCTATATATATATATATATATATTCAACTAACTAAACATATATATATATATATATATATATGTTTAGTTAAATATCATCAGACAAGATTTATTTGTTAATAGATGAAACCATTGTTGTGGAAATTTTTTTAGTGAAATTTGTTTTTGGCTAGTATTATAATGTTATAGAATTTCCATTAGTATTGTAGTGTTATATAAAATTCTATTAGTATTGTAATGTTATATGAATTTCTAATATATATGTATATATATTGTAATGGCCAGACTTTCTTAAGGAATAAGAGTGAATGCATCTAACTATAGTCAGACTGAGGATTTTCATATAGGATGCCATGAATGATGTGATAAAAATTAAATCCATGATTGCATCTATTTCAAATAAGATAATTTAATATCTAAATATTAAATATAGATGCAACTTAGATCAGTTCATCCAATCTTCACCACTCTTGATTATTCCATTATTCTCATTATTCGAACTCAGGGTGAATTTGCTATTAACATTCTTCAGAGATCCATCAATATTGTGAACTAATAATAATATTTAATATAATCTCAATAGATTCTCAAAATTACTTTTAACCAAATTATTATGATAAGTTTGGATGATATATATATATATATATATATATTGAAATGGTAAATCTGATTCAGATTTGCTGTTTCTCAGTCTGACCCACCTACTTATTTATTTTACTAACATTTGCTTTTATTATTATTCTAAAAAAAAAAAAAACATCTTTTAAACATTTTTTTAATGATCCTGGATAAATCCTTAAATTTATTTTGGATCATATATATATAATTGTACTAACACACTGTTATTCTATTTTATTATTAAAAGAAAAAAAAATTCAAATAATTAACTTTGAATTTTTTATATATATTTTAGATATACTGTATATGTTTAAAATGCTTTATTTTTAGTTCAAGAATCCAAGATGGCCTTTTTGAAAAGATTTGTACCTTGATAAGAAGTTTAAAATAAATGTTTAAATTAAAAGCATTGATAAATTACCAAAAATCCATTCACTGTGGAATCTCTATTCATTAATTAGTAGAGATTCTATATTGCTATCTAAATTAAAAACTACCATAAAATTATATTGAAATATAGTGATCCTTATCGAGGTACAAACTTTCTAAAATTAGAATAAAAGAATAATTTCTATTGTTTCTAAAAGAAGATCATGTGAGGCAGCAGGAAGTAATAAATAGTGGCCCTTTTTTAGACAAGACCAGAGACCAGACAGAGTTGTAGAAAGCACACCATGATGATCGAAGAGTAAAAAAAAGAGTAAATCACTGCCCTTTCCTTCCTGAGACCTGAAATCTTCCGTTATGTTGCTGCCAGAACCAGCCTTCAAATGCCACCAGCCATCAATGTTCACCCGTGAACTCATATTGGGGAACTCCAGGTAAAATGCTGAAGAGCTTAAATCCTGTCATCAAGATTTTAAAAATTATCATTAGAATATAAATGTAGGTTCGTAAAGCTTAAAAAAAAATGTCAAAAGTTAATATTTATTAAGAATCTTTTTTAACTGACTTTTTTAACCTTTTCTTTTAAATTATTTATAATATTTTTCTCTTTAATAACTCAAACTCACAATAATTTTTAATATTTTTAATTGTCGACTATGCATTTATTTATTTGTTTTATATTAATTTTTGGTATGAGATTATTTCAAGCTTTGATTTTTTTTGTATTTTGACAAGCTTCACTCACGAGGGCTCAGAGTAATTTGCTAAGAGAGCAAATTATGTTTTATTAGAGGGAGTTCTGGAAAGAACGATTTAATTTTAAAATAAAATAATTTTGATCTATTTTTATTTCACAAATGAAGTTATGTCGAATATATATATATATATTTCAAAATAAACATGCCGTAATTTCTTTAAACAGTTTTATTATAGATTTCCCAGAATGAGATTCTATTATTTTATATTTCTGTAATTCAAAATAGAATAAAATATGCTATAGATTTTTGACCTAGTAACAGCGCCGCTGGATAGCGTCAGTTAATTATCATGCCTTTTTTTTTTTAAGTTAGGAAAGAGGGAAGGGGGATTTTTTCGAGAATTAAATTCCCTTATTTTTATATGTATGTTTTTCTTGTAGGTTAAATATTTATATAAAATAGTTGGTTACACAGGTTGGTCTCTATGCAGTATTAGAACATTTTAAGGCTATTTAATTATAGTTCGTTCCTATTTAATAATTATAATATCTCGGGTTAATAACGAATGCTTGGAGTCTCATGAACAGACCTAAAACGGTCATTGATTTGGAGTTTGCTTCCATTTTTTGCATAAACCTGTGAATCGGACAGCGTAGTTGAGATAAAGTTGGTTTGTCAGCAGAGTTCGTAGAGGTGAATATGAGGGCTCTCTGTAAATCCTATCTCCTATCAATATATGGACACGACATGTGGATGTATCGATTGCTCTTTCTATTCTTCCTTGAAAAAAAGCATATGAGTGTCCATAATCCGGCTCATATTTTCTTACTTACATTTCTTCTCTCCTTTGCATTCATATATTTATTAACCTGACATTGTTTTGCTTTTATTTTGCCTATCTAATGTGTAAACCATAGGGAAATGATTCTACTGAAGGATCTTTGACCTGAGTAATCGACTCTTTTGTTCGTTTGTGTAATTAGTTAAAATCGTTTGGTTTTGGCTAATTCACATTATATTTTATCATAGGTATGATTTTAGTTGTAAGTCCAACTAAAGTGACTTGTTTGCTTTGATAATTAACTGATATATTTTTTTATTATAATCATTTACAGTTTTAAAGTTATTTATAAGTTATGCCAGCAAGGTCCACTAATGTCATAAAACATTAGTTATTGAAAATCTAAATTATTATTTTTACAAAGGGAAATAAGATCTTTTTTTTTCTTTTATATGTTAGTGGAGTAAGACGTCAAATTAGTCTTATTACAATCGTCTATTTAATTAATATCTTTTTCAATAGAAATGTTTTTTTAAAAATCTTGCATAAAGAATTCATTAAAAATAGTCATTCTTATATAGGTGCATTAGGCAGATGTTTAAACCTACCGCTATATTATAAGTTTGTAATAAATGTGCACGGGGAATTTTGAAATCTGTGGTCATTTAATTATGAAATAATTTTTGCTATTTTTTTAAAAAAAGGAGAATAAATGTAAACAAAAATAAAGATGTATAAACTTCACAAAATAAATTGTCCAAACTCAATAATGTCAATGTTAACCGCTTACATAAATAAAGTCGTCATGAACTCCTATAATGATAAAGATAATTTAAAGATTGTATTTTTTGTTTTTAGAGCTTGAGTTAAACTAATGTAAAATAACTAATGTAGAATGGCTAATGATTTTAAATATATATATAACTAAAACAAACTTCCAGTGTTCTCAAATCATTTTATTTACTTTTATTTTAAATAAAATTTGATTTTTAAATATACCTATCAACCAATCACCCAAGTTCTCACTAAAATATAATAAAATTGAATCTCATGTTTTAAGACCCAGCTGCTGGGACGGTGAAAGTAAAGGAATTTGATCGTATCGTTGAGAAAGGCTATTGATTAGATCTTTGACCTGGGGATATAGGTAAATAGGGCAGAATTCACGATGTACCTGATTTATATATCTCGTACATGGTCAGACTCGAGGTACTTTACATGTATTCAGGGGTTCGTTGGATCGATGTGTGTTTTTCGACCAGTGCAATATATATATATATTCAATCTTGTTTTATTATGAAAACAAAAAAAATAATTTATATAAATCAACTGACAACAACTCAAATTTATCTTTATATATCAAAATTTATAATTATGAGCGTTTTACATACATTTCTACAATATTAGTATATAAAATTTGAAATGATACCTTCCCATATCCCCATAGTAGATATGTATCAAAACAAAAACAATATTTAATAGGTTATAAAACAATAAATGAAATTTTATAATTTCAAAAAAATTATAATAGTATTAACTAGCTAAATTAAAATTAAATGATATAAGTATAAATGAAGGCTTTTATAATATTGAATCCTTAAAAACGAATTCCATTTTTATAAGACCACCACCCCATCTATATATAGTCCAATCATTAAAAGAAAAGACATTTCATCCAAGGATATTTATTAGTCATTTATACAGAAAAGTAAATAAACAAAAATTACTAAATTAATTAAATTAGTAATAAACATAAGTTCTGTCTTGTCATAAGTGAATGAAGTTAATATGAAGAGCAATAAAATCTTACCTACATTTTATGTTTACCTATTACCCTAGACATATCACTTTACAAGGAAGACCTAAATTTTATTAAATAAAATAAATATTTAACCCAATCATCTTTTCATTTTTTTTCATCTAATGATTTTATAAATTGATTTATTCCAATGTAAATGGATTTAAGAAGCAAAGGAAATAAAATTATGTATTTATGGATGTTGATACACAAAGGTGATATGATGTATTAAAAGTTTATGGTATTGTCCTATTCATTTCCATAATTTGAATAGCAATGTTCATTAATAAAAAAAGTCTTTTATGTTCCAGTCATCAATCATTGGTGAGGAAATTGGTATACCACATTGTTCAGAAACATTCCTCTTGCTTGATGTTGGCATCTCTTTTCATCAATCATCTCACTATAAATTGAAGTTGGATATAGAATTATATAGATGAAGTATTTATATATTAGGCATTTCAGTAGGAATGAGCAACTACACTGTTTTAGGTTAGAACAATAGTATTTGACCCTATGACAAATTGTCATTACTCACGATGTATTTTATATAACTTGAAATCTTTTTAAAGTAATTTTGTTTAAATATATAAGTGTTATTAAAGATATTTATCTTCCTTAACATTCAAGTTTGGAATAATAATTGTTAAGAATTTGTCTAAATATTATATTAAAGATAATTTGATTTTTGAAATTATTATTAATCATCTTAAAAAGTAATTTATTTATTCTTTTCTTGAGTGATATTAGAATTCTCTGTAAATGAAAATTTTATAAATAAGGGAAATTAGTTTAAACTATTGATCTATCTTTTTAATATGTTAGGTATTTGAACACAGCAAAATAACTAAGTTTAGTGACTAGTTCATTTGTAATAGATAGAATTAATTTGGAATTATTTGATTTATCTTTTATAATAGAATCGACTTCCGGTAATTAGTATGTGTTAAATTGGTATTTCATTTTATGATTTTGTATTCGATTATTGTTGAATGCACCATAATTAATAATTATCTAAATTCTTGACATCATGTGAGAGTCTATCTATTATTCTTTACTCAAGTTTACAAAAATCAAATATGATGTAGAGACCACTATGATAGTAGTGAATAAAAGTGAGAAATTGATGTCTTTTAGACATATAAGAAATAATGATCACACTGATATATAATTTAAGGACATATTTTTTTGTGAATCTTTTAATTTATATCTTGGCTTCTCTTTAAGCTGTTACAGATTTAAGAAAAAATGCTACTGTCCATGTATCACAAACATACAAACTTATTTTAACTGTTTTATACTTAATATTACATGTATCATTATCACTACAGAATTTCCTAATAAACTACTTTCCTGAACCACTAATTGTCTATCCAAACCCTCTGTATCAATCCTAAAAACATTGTAGATAAATACTATATATCTTTTCGTAAAATAATATTCAAACTTCTTAACATTACATACCCTAGACATCAAAAAGATTAAAAGAAAACAAACAAATGGTTTTGATATATAACTTATTGTAAATATACTCAGTTAATGACTTATAACTTGTTCAAGAATCAATTATTCATACATTTTATTATCATATATAGATTATGACAACTATATTTAAACCTCTGTAAATTATTCTTACATGAATATAAACATAATAACTATTATGCATATTTATTTTACCTAAATTTTAATTTGCATTATTAAATACCAATATATTATAGTAAACATAAAAAATAAAAGTTATCGTAATCATATATTACTATGATTATTGGCAATCCTCTAGTTGACCTAACTTCTTGATATTATAAAATCATCATAAACAAACACAAGAAAAAAATAATTTTTTATCAGTTTTATCTCAAAGATTCTAAAATATTTTAAGACTCAAAACTACTACATATTAAGAATAATTACAAATACAACTAAGAACTTAAAATTATATTATATACAATAACTCAAAAAGTTTTATTTCATTTCTTAAGCAGAATCAAAGGGGAAGCACTCATTTCCATAACCAGCAAACTTAAACATAAATTTTTTTCAGTTTCTCCCTTTCATGTTGTTTCACCATTTTTGCAGCTTAAATAAATAAAATTGAAAAGAAATCTAAGGAAAATGTTGCTTATCAATAACAAATAAATAGTTATTGTAATAAAAGTTCATACTTCTTATGTTACAAAACAAATTCCTCCAAGTTAATAAATAGATGTTTATTATTTAATATGACATTTATTAAATTTTAACAAGTTTTCATTCTTTCAGTATTCAAATATTCACTGCAAAATTGTCCAGTTTTAAAAATTCTCCAAATCGTTCACATTTAAGATATTACTAATTCCAATAACATTACTAATAGACTGGTCCACTTCTAGAGTTCTTAAAATTATTCACATTTACCTTTTCAATAGCTTTAATAATACCTGTTAAAAACATTATAAAATTTTAGAGTTCTCCTCCTGTATAGTCCATATTCATTATATTAAAATACTCACAAATTAATACTTAAGCAGAATAATGATTAGTAAATACATTTTTACTAAAAAAAAGTTAGTCAGCACTATTGCTTTTTTAAAAAAAAACAAAAACCTCTCAGCTAAAATCACTTGTAAATTTAAAATAGGAAATATAAATAGCTTTTCTGAATAAAAGTCTATTCTTATTACTGCTACTTGTTAAAGTTAATAAAAATATTCTCTATTATTTAGCATACAAACATGAATAAATATAAATTCCTTACATATAATTTGCACTGCTCTATAGGAAAAATGATTTAATATTCAGCAAAAATTAAACAAAGGCATTTTTATCTTCTGAAATAGATATTTTCTTTCAGTTACTATAGAGTGTTAGTTGGCTTGCATAGCATACCAATGAGAAAAAAAAAAGATTTTTCTATCCAATGTTGAAATAAGTATCTAGACTTTTTAAAATTTTGTCCATAGTTTTATAAGATACTTTTACTACATTTTAAGACAAAATAATAAAATTTAAAATAAACTTAGACTTAAAAAGTACAAGAAATACAGTTTTATTTTTATGAAAATTTTTTAATTTTTCTGCCCCAAATTTTTGTGATTTCTTCTCTTTCACATCTGCTCACCTATATTTATAAGAATAATCTACCAGTATATGATTGGTAATTTAATTTCAGATACTTGCTGAAATTTGCATATTAATTATTTCTGTCTAGTCTTCTGAAATAATTTTGTAATAAATATTATTAAATAATATATTTTTAAATTTTATTTCAATACAATATTTAAGTACAACTTTTAATAAAAAACACTGTTTACTTCAAATTAAATTTTAATACATAAAGATCATATTATTCATGGTTTTTTAATAATTATTATAGATACATTTATAAAATTGATACAATGAAATAAAAATGCAACATTTAAGTTAGACAAGTAATGAATCAAATTAAGAACAAGGAAATAAAATTTAATTGTTACACGAATGTGTGCTTGCACACTTAAAAACACACATTTGATTTTCATTTATTTTATCATTATTTAAATAATTTAAGATAATAAATAAAATAGCAATTTTTAATTAGGCTGTTAATAATTACAAAAACATTATCTTTACTGATTCAACACCAGATTACGTAATTATAATTTTATACACTTTTATCTTAAAATAAATAGCATGTTATATCCTAATTTTATTACTTAAATTAAATTATATTGTTTTAAAATAAACTAAGTTAATTTTAATATTACAGTCACAGCATATCTTAATTTATTCTATATATTAAATAATGTTACAAGTAGCTAATTTAAAATTTCCATCAAAGTGAACTATTATTCACAGCCCTGGAGTAATGTAGCAAAATTGAAAGGCTACAATAAATAATAGAAAATCATATAACAGTGCAATACTAGCTAAAACAAAATGTTATTACAATTCTTCCATGATCATGATTTTACCAATTAACAAATAGACACCTCTTCAAGTGAAACTTTACAAAATATAAGCAACATATATACATAAAACAAAATAATCTTCTTATAATTCACTTCAAATACCATGATGGGAAGACTCTTTTATATTGTATATATACATATATTGTATATATATATCTCTGTGTGTTGTAAATGTATTTTGTTGAATTTCACTTGAAAAGATCTACTTATTAATAGATGAAATCATAGTAATGGAAACATTTTAGTAATATTGTATTGTCATTTTTTGGCTAATATTGTATTGTTGTATAATTTTCTATTTTACTTATCATTACTAGTGTAATGCTCCAGTTTTTAATTTTATATATCCATAGAAGACAAAAATTATTAATGTTTATTACCAAAATTGTTTTCTTATTCAAATATATTGTGATGACAGTATGGTTTTCATCATCAATATATTAAGTAAAATATATTTTGTGTTTATAAATTGCACTTGTCTGATTCATTATATTGTAATATTGATCAATATTTGAAGATACAGTATTAGTTTGATGACTCACTTTAATTTATAAATATATATAATAATTCATAAAAAAGTGAGATGAATGTTTATTGTTAATATCTATTTTGAGTTAGTTTCCTTAATACGTTTGCACCCAAATTATTAATATACATTAAAATCCATAAAGACAAATCTTTTAGAGAGAATAAAAGAGCCTATTTGTGAGATAATAAACTCTGAAATGTCATACAGTTTCAAAGTTAATTCACTTTGAATTAGAAAAGTTTATTGTGTTTTTAAAATATAATATTTGAATTTTAGAATGGAACATTAAATAAATACAGAAACATCACAGAGACTATATTGGCAGAACATTAATAGTTTTATGTTAGAGAAGGTATATATCAGTTAATGGGTTGCATATTGTTACCAAAAGGCAGCTTTTATGATTAGGGAGATTTATAAACTTTTTAATATTGGAGAGTAGAATAACTGTACAAATATTTATTGTATGTGTGTGTCATGATTAATTTGACTCTGTTTAAAATCATGTCGTTTATGTTGTTCATTTCTTCAAACATATGTTAAAATATTTTAAGTGGATGCCTAGTTATTATTTCTATGTGTCTCTTAAATAATATGATGTACATCTTGCTAAACTGGATAACATGTGTTTTGCTATTTTCCAATTTATTCTTTGGGAAAATACCACTGCATATTTTGAAAGGAAATCTTTGGACAAAGGTATGAAAAGAAACACTGCATATTTTTTAAAAATGATTTAATAACAAACATGTCAAAGAGAAAATTTTCTGATTGAAAATAAGATTTTGAACTTATAGAATAATATAACTTAATGTATAGGTACAATCAATTCTTGTAAGATAGCCAACTACCAGAAACCCATGGTATAATATTTAGATAAGTGTATTATGCAATTGTCATTAATGTTTGCTTTTATTATTATTCTATATAAGTATGAAATTTATCACAACTGTATCATGTTATATTAGCATTGTGTTAGAAATTAACATATTAAATCATCAGTTAATATTTTATTTTACTTTTACATGTTTATATTTATTTGTCAATATTATTTATATACATTTCTCAAGGAAAGTAGGATAATCAATGTATTTGTAATGTTATAATTCTTATTATTACTTTGTTTCATTTTCTTTATTATTTATTATATAACTTTTGTTATTCAGACAATAAAAACATGCTATTCTAGTTTTCTGCCTCATTCCACAAATTGGTTTGGCATTCTAATATATTTCCAGCACTATCTGGAGAATAGATGCATTCATTGTCTATACTTTGCTATTACCAGAATAACATGTATTTTATTATGATTGTGGAGCTGGCACCTGCCTCTGCTCCATTGGTAGTTCCTCTGTGAAAGAAGAATACCCGTTAAGGTTCTGTTCATTACCATAAATCTTCTAATTAAGCTACAAGTGGTGAGCAATATTATGAACATCTGTTTGAAATGTTGGAAGAAAATGATGGACAATCAGGAAATATAGCCTGTGTTATAATGACAGCAGTTGTTGAGGGAGTAATCAATTGATTGAACATCATCATCAATTGGAAATGTTGTTACTTATTTTGATAGTTCCTTTGACACATGTAGCACATTAAATAATGTAAAGTTTCTTTCCATTACAATATATATGTATTGATATTAGAACAATGAATGTTTGTTCCATTGGTGAAGGTCAGTAGAGAAAATTATAAGCCTATCAGATGTTTAAAGTATGTCCATTCATACTTTTGATGCAGATTCAGAGACAACTTTACTGTCTCTCATCTCTAATTATTGTATATGATAAAATAATTAAGCATTGTTACACTTGGATCAAAAAAATAATTAATCAATCTTAAAAAAAATAATCAAGTCAACCTGAAATCATTAAAATAACTATTTGTGCAAGAAGAAATTCTTTCTAGGGCAGTTTAATATATGTTAAATAAAATATAAAATAGGCAAAACTCTCTCCATATAGTAGTGCCACTCAAAGTAAGACAGAGTAATCAATGAATGCCAGAAGGCTCGTGCATAAAATCCCTATCTAGTGCTTACTCATCCAATATCTCCAAACTAGTTTCTGGCTTGTGGCCTTCATCAGTGAGGCGTCTTGGATCTGAGAGCACTGTACCAACATCCAAGGCTCCTCACTGACAAAGGCCACAAGCCAGAAACTAGTTTAGGAATATTGGACGAGTAGGCAATAGATAGAGAATTTATGCACAAGCCTTCTGGCATCCATTGATTACTCTGGCTTGCTTTGAGTGGCAATACTGTGTGGAGAGAGTTTTGCCCATTTTAACAACAATTATGAGCAAGCATAGGAGATGAGTGATCATGTGATGTTTAAAGGTTAAATAAAATATAATAGTATCATCATCCTAATATTGTTTTTATGATAACTACCTAATATTGTAGCATTATGAAAATGCCACTCATCAGAAGTTTTAAATAAAAGATGCCATAAATTAGCTACAAACTACCAATTTAACACTACTTTATAGGACTAAGCAATTGAAACTCATGAAGTAATGATATCAAATTAATAATTTCTATATGTTAATAAACTTATCAAGTAAATATAATCAAACTTAACCTTTATTATTAGTATAGCATTGTCAATTAAAACTTTTATAACTATGGATTTGCCTCTATCAAACTTTCATTTTATTTCCATGCATATATTAATTTGATTGGTTTTAAATTTTAATTACATTTCTTGTCAAAAGATGGAGAAACTTACATCGTATATTTCTAATTTTTTTTTAATATGTATTTACTCTAATTGATTTTATTGTTTCTTTTTTTATATGCACTTTGACAAAACATACTTAAGTAACCTTTTTTTAAAAGTTATATTTCCACGGAACTTTATTCAAGGAAAATATAAAATACAAATATTACACAAGTATAACAAAAGGATTACAAAAAGTGCAACTTATTTGGTCAAAACACACACACACACATTAAGCATGTGTTTTAAATCATTGTTACATTAGGTCAATTTGTTAAAGTTATGTTTTAATTATAGCTTTAAATATCGTAAACACCTTAAGGTTTAGTGGCTTGATCATAGTTTTAGTTGTAAACAGATTCAGTCATTTTTCTATTTCTAATTTTTAACTGTTAAAGTTTAATTTTAATTATATTTAGTTGTGTTAATAATAAACTATATCTAATAATGAAAGCATTAAAAATAATATTAAATATTTTGTTCACATAAACATCCATTATGTAAGCATTAAACAAACAACAAATATATAATAATCTTTACTTTTTTATAAAACTTTTTTTTTTCACTTTATATTTTTATTTTAAAGACTATAATTATAGAAATATATTATATAAAAAACATTATTAAACAAATACATTAAAAAATATGCGTGACATCTATTTCAATTGCAGTCAAAATGCTTCTTTGAAAATATTACTGTTTGACCTAATTACCTAGTTAAAAGGTTAAATATCTCATTTAAATTGATTTATTATAATTTTTAAAAATAAATGATTCAATAATTAGTTATTAAAAAAATACAATTATAGGTGGTGTAAATCTAGTAGTATTATATATTTAAAAATTAGAAAAAACTTTTATTTAATTTTTCAAATAAATAAGACACATATTTCCATAAGGATGATGATCAATCCAATCAGGAATGGACTAAAATCCGTAAAACAAGTAAATCAAGATAAAATGTAAAGAATATTATCTGGAAATATTTATTACCTGAAGATAAACCCCAACATATTAATTTCATGCTTTTCAAATGTATAGTTTACTGAATTCTTTATGAATTTTAAATTAATTTCAGTAAAAGACAAATAATGTGTGCAAGTATATCATCATCATCAACTATTATCAATCCACTGCAGGATGAAGGTCTCACAAGTTCAATCCATCTTCTCTGATCTTTAGTTTGTCTTCTCCACAACACCCCTGCACACTTTCTTATTTCAACCATCTAAATCACATGTGGTCTTTATATATTGTACCGGTCGGTTTTGTCTGTTCATATAACAAGATCTAGCATCTAGGCAAAAGTACCTCGAGTCCAATCATGTGCAAGATACATAAGTCAGGAACACTCATGAACTCTGCCTTATTTGCCTATTTTCCAAATCTACCAACTTATGAGCAACAATTCCAATGTTACTGATTTAATTTATTTCTACCCGCCGGCATCACAAAGTCATGACACAAAAAGACTCTTATTTGAACTTTATTCATGTATAGAATATTATTGTTAGCGATTTTCGATCATCTAGAAAATGAAACCTTTTATATAACATCAAAATTATTTCTATTCAATAAATGAAACAATGACTTAGATATTTAGAAATATATATAAGATTTATTAAGTTAACTTGATATATATATATATGATTGCACACGTTAATTGTGTTAAAATGTAAATACATTGGGTATTATCTCCCTTAGATGACATTAACCTCTCTTACAATGCTATAAAACGAACGTATTTAATCAGCAATAACAAATAATTTATGGCTTTGTTCTAATGCGGCTATTTATATGTCAATAATTTATAGATTGTATGGGATATCTAAGATTTTTAATAATAGCACTGGATTACAGTTACTTAAAGTTCTTTGAATCCACCATTAATAAAACAACAGCACTCATACCAATATATAAGTTTATTGAGTTTGATGACAATGGTAATTATATTTAATTAATATTTGCATTGCGAAATAAGAACGTATGTGGGAAGCTAATTTAAGAAATAATAATTATGGTAGAAATATTGTAAATGAAAGTGTTAATGAAATATAAAAAATGGCAATCCATTTAGCATAATCATAACAGTACAGTTTAGGAGCATTGATAGGCTTTAACGAGAATGAAATATGGGAGAGCGGTACATGTATGATGGCAATGGAGAGATCTATTCTGAGATCCAAGAAGGTGCTTCAATTCACAGTTAAAAAAGGTGACTCTCTGCAAACGTTGGCAGGGTCAGGTCATAAACAACAAAGAATGCGCTTTATTGAATTGCCATAGGCTGGACTTTTGCCAAAGCGAACCCTATGTAATAATATCTAGCGCTGAAGAAGTCCAAAGGGGTTTGCCAAACCTTGTCCTTGGTATTGGAAGTAAAAATAAATGAAGCACAAATATATATAAAACTAAAGGCCGGTATACACGTAACGCTTGAATTAATATAAATATATATATACTTAAAACTAAGAAATAAAGAATTATCGCCTATCTTTATTGATAAAAACCCAGTGTACCGGTATGATTTGAGTTACTACATGGATATGAAAGAATTACATTTAATACTAATATAATAGCTTATAGAACTAGAAGACCCCCCCCCCTTTATATTATTTTAAATTACACATAAACTTCCCACATTGTACGACTAATATAAATCTTTGGTTTTGAATGCTTTAATAAATAGATAATTTTCATATTATTAAATATATATAAAGTAGGTGGCAGTTAGTGATTTCAAGAAAGTAATATTAATTTAATTCATATAAATATATTTAAAGTTTTTAGAAGTTAGCGCTATTATTTAATTAATAAAAAAACACATTTCTAAGAAAACAGATTTTTGCTTAGCTTTCTTTCGAAAATAACATTGTACAGTAATTATCAGATTCTGATTTTATTTCCCCAGACTTGCAGGCACCTGCTATAATAAGAATAACAAATTTGTTTTAAAAAAATACTAGATTAATCACCCTCTGAAAAGTAAGGAAGGTTTTCTTTTATTAAAAGAGATGGCATAAGCATTTGCGATTCTGGGGGAAATTATCAACATATAATTTAGTATATGAAAATATAAAATATAATAATGAAAATAAAATATTGCCACATAGATGTGAAATTAAGAACTAATAATTATTCAGGAGAGGTTTAATGTAGGAGAGATTACAACTAAGTTATATAGAGAGAACAAGGTACAATTAACTAAAAGGTAAGAATTTTACAGATTAATTCATACTTAATATTAAATTTTACAAATAAAAAAAAGGCTTTACAAAATGCTTAACGAAACAGATAGGTGAAATTTAAGAGTCTAGCAGCATTTGAAATGATTACCTCTGTACAAACTTGGCTGTTCTTTTGATGTTTTTCAGATTTCCCTCAGAGAACTAGATCTAGTTTGATGAGCATAATTATTGAGGCAGGTAGTAAGTTCAGTATTTAACAAACAGGCATATAGTTATAGTCTATGAGTATCGGGATCCATGGGCACAGATTTCAGGGAAGGCCATCTCGAATGGCGAGAAAGGTGAAGTGGATTTATTCACGACACATTGAAATTAACGAATGCAAATTTACTTGACAACTGCTCTCCTTGACTGTCTTAGTTCCTCTCTCAAAAAAATTTATAATTATCCCATGCCTTGGTATTTGTGGAATCCCTTCTTGATTGGTCATTGCTAATCATTTTCTTTAATCTAATTTCCAAAAGAATTTCTATACAAGCTTTTACCCATTGTGATGGAAGATGCCATTGTTAGATAAGTATTCAAATTGAAATTAATTTGATAAAAATATGTTTGTGACAAAAGTAAATCAATTAAGTTTAGTTTCTAATTTTGATTTTAGAGAAACTTTTAATTAAAGTTATTTTAGAATATTATACAAGATTACATTTCTTACCTTTAATTAATTTTGACTAATTACAATCGCATCTTCCATATTGGATTTAAATTAAAAGTAGAGTTTAATAGCAAAAAATAATTTAAAAACTAAATTTTATAGAATGACATATAATGAACTTTTTGTAATAATTATTTGCTCATTATGTTTGTCTCTACAATATCTCTGTATATGAGCTGCAATCAATAGATAATTACTATAACTTTTATAAAATAAAAAATACAGAACATATAATATATTTTGATATTATAGGTCCGTTATAATTAATCCCCCGTTACCTATTGCGTATACATATTCCCTCTTTAAATACTATATTTATTACTTTTATTTTTTTTGTGTGTGTATTTAAATTCAGATATTAATGCATATATCTTCGTTAATAAGTATGTTAGTTAATAATAATAAAAAAAAAGAACAAAAAAATGTGTTAGTGAATGGAATATATACGCAAGAATAGGGTTTGAATTTAGCTTGGTAGCGGAAAATTTGAGGTGGGCTGTGAAGTGCAATCTGAATCTCAGATTCCGATGCATAAGTAATTAAAATAAACATGTGCACATTTGAATGTAATGATAATAGTAAGTAGTAAATAGTGACAAGACATGTAATATTTAAATGAGATTATATTATACTGTGAATATATTTTGAATATTATTAAGTGTTCATTAAAGCATAAATAATTGCATTGCTATGACTATTAAAGTCATAATAAATCCAAATATTAAAAGCTCAATATGTTTAGTGCAAACATTTAATATCTTAATTTATCAAAAAACATCACTAAAATATTGATCCAGTTGGTACTTTAAGAAGTTGTTATTTTTTTTCAAACTCAATCACTATAATAAATACCTATATTGGTATAATAAGTTCTCTCCAACTACAGTATTTAATAATATACTCAGGATATAAAAATAACTATATGGACATAAAACAAGAATTTGCATTCTAAATATATAAACTTTAATATTATAAAAACTACTCCAATATTGGATATATATCACATTCATACTTTAAAATAATAATAATAATAATAATAATAATAATAATAATAATAATAATAATAATAATAATAATAATAATAATAATAATAATAATAATAATTAGTTAGTTAATTAATTAATTAATTATCTGATAAATAACAATAGAATGCAAGTAACTTAATCACAATCTATGATTCATTTGATTGTACACATGTTTGAAATTATATTATTTTCTAAAATATTATTCTATCCAGAAGTATTCCATATAAAAATTTTATTCACAAACACTCACACTTTAAATAACTATATTATTAGCTTTCTCCTTTCCTTTGATTCCTCTTGGAGGCCTTAAAGGAACCGAGCAGGGCAAATTCCTAATGTCCACTCCATACGTTCTTGTCGTTGCAGCTGTTATTACTATGTGATTATTCATATAGTATACGGACATGGATGGGCTGCTCACCAACACGCATTAGCCAGTGTCGTGAGTTTATTGGCTTTTTACCTCTGAGTTTAAGATCAAGAAACACCATGGTCTTTCTTCTCAGTGCCTGATAAGGCAGAATGAATGTTTGTGTAAATGATAAATATTTTTCCAATACATATATACAATTATGACAGACAAAAATAAAGCATGGCCCTTATTCCCAGGAGGCTGTAAAGTCACCAACCAAGGCAGCAGATGGTGGCCGAAGGCATAGGGTGCTAAGAATCCCCTGATTGCGGACCCAGGCTGCCATTTGATGATGACTTTTTATTTAGGTTCTTACAACTGCAGATCTCTTTCAAGTGAAGGAAGATTGCAAGAATTAGAAGAACTGTCTTATATTAAATGGAACATTATTAGACTTTGTGAAGTTAGAAGAAAAGGAGAAGAAGCAATTGATTTAAAATGTGGACCTCTATTATAAAGGCACACATATTGGAAATACAAGTGGAGTAGGATTCATTATAAATAAAAAGTGGAAGAACAATATTGTGGAGATTGATGGTGTATTGGACAGAGTAGCAAGATTAGTTATACAAATTAATAGCAGATACCAAATGCAGATAATTCAGGTTTATGCCCCAACAAGTTCTCATAGTGATGAAGTAGTAGAAGATTTTTATATGGATGTACAAAAGGCTTTTGATCAGAGTAAACAACATTTTAAAATTGTTATGGGAGACTTTAATGCTAGAATTGGTAGACAAATGAAAGATGAAATTGCTGTAGGTAATTTTGGTTATGGTAATAGAAATGAGAGAGGACATAGACTTGCGGAGTTTGCAGAAAAAGAAAAACTTTATATTATGAATTCATTTTTTGAGAAAAATGTTAAAAGGAAATGGACATGGAAGCATCCAAATGAAGGTACAGCAGAATTGGATTATATTTTGACTAACAGAAAATACATATTTCAAGATTGTAATGTTCTTAATAAATTTAACACAGGAAGTGATCATCGATTATTAAGGTGTAAGTTACGTGTTAATGTAAAACTAGAAAGACAAAAATTATTAGGAAAAACAATATTTACAGTTGATATTCCTAATCTTCAGAAACATTCTAATGAATTGAAATTAGAACTTAAAAATAGGTTTCAAGTGTTAGGAGATTTTGAACATGATTCAGATTTGAATGAAATTAATATGAAAATAGCTGATGCACTTTTAAAAACTGCAACAAACATAGCTGGTAGAAAAAAGCAGCAATTGACTAATAAAATTTCTGCTGAGATTAGAGAATTTATGAAGAAAAGAAGGAATATGAAGATATACAAAAATGATGTATTAAAAAGAACCGAATATCTCGAATTTTGTAAAATGGTACGGAAAAGAGTTGAAAATGATATAAGAAAGTATAACTGTGAAATAGCAAGGAAAGCTGTAGAATAAAATAAAAGTCTCAAAAATGTTAAACAACATTTTGGTATTTGTATGAAATTTATATCTGCAATAAGAAAAAAAGATGGAATTATTACTAAAAAGAGAGATGACATCATGAAATTGGTAGAAGATTTTTATCAAGAATTATATAGTAATAAAGAACAAGTACCGCCTATATCTATTACATCTTCCGAATTGTCCAGAATTTTAAATGAAAAAGTGAGACATGCAATTAAGGGTATGAAAAAAGGAAAGGCTCCAGGAAGTGATGGAATTATAATTGATATATTAAAAGAAGCAGGTGAAGAAATAGAAACAATTTTAGCATATACCAGCAAAGTTATATACCAAATGTCTAAATGATAAAGATGTACCGGAAGATTGGAAGAATGCAGTAATAATATTAATATTTAAAAAAGGTGATAAAGAAGATATTAGAAATTACAGACCTATCAGCCTTTTATCAGTTTTATATAAAATTTTTACCAAGATAATTACAACTCGTCTACAGAGAACTTTGGATTTCCACCAACCAAGAGAACAAGCTGGATTTAAAAGTGGTTTTAGTACAATAGATCATATCCAGGTATTGAGAGAAGTCATAGAAAGGACAAATGAATATGAGTTGTCATTATGTTTTGGATTTGTAGATTATGAAAAGGCATTCGATTCTATACACATTTCTTCAGTGATTAAAGCATTGGATCATCAAGTTATAGATCCAGGATATTGTCATATTTTAAAGAATATTTATAAAAATGCAACAGCAACAATTAGATTACATAATGATACTGGAAAAATCAACATTGAGAAAGGTGTAAGACAAGGTGACTCCATATCTCCAAAACTCTTTACAGCAGTGCTGCAAGAAGTATTTTGTGGATTAAAATGGGAAACTAAAGGAGTGAAAGTAAACGGAGAGTATTTAAGTCATTTAGATTTCGCAGATGATGTAGTTGTTTTCGCAAATAATGCTTCAGAGCTGCAGGAAATGTTGCAGGAGTTATCAAATGAAAGTAGAAAAGTAGGACTAAAGATAAATGTTAAAAAGACTAAAGTAATGTTTAATCGATTTGCTCAAAATATGAAAATAAAGATTGATTTTGAAGAATTAGAAGAAGTTCACAGTTACAAATACCTTGGTTAGATTATTAATACAGATGGAAACATAATGGAGGAAATTAATCATAGAATTAAACTTGGTTGGAGTGCTTTTGGTAGAAATAACTTGATACTAAAAGGAAATATGCCTATGTGTTTGAAAAGGATGGTTTTTAATAAATGTGTTTTACCAGTTCTTCCTTATGGATATGAGACTTGGACACTTTATAGAAAAGCAATACAGAGACTTCAGACCACTCAAAGAAGTATGGAGAGATGTATGATGGGAGTAAGTGATCGAAAATGCAATGTATCGGTAAGACAACAAACAGGTGTTACTGATTTTATTGAAAAAATTAAAAGATTGAAATGGAGTTGGGCTGGACATATTGCTAGAAGAGATGATAATAGATGGACAATTGAAATTTTAAACTGGATTCCAAGAGATTGAGGCCACATGTGAGATGGATGGATGAAATAAGAAAATGTGCAGGGGTGTTGTGGAGAAGAGAAGCTAAAGATCGGAGAAGATGGATTAAACTTGGAGAGACCTTCATCCTGCAGTGGATTGATAATGTTGATGATGATGATGATGATTATTAGCTTTGATTTCTCAAGTAAAAGAAAATATTTAAAATGAACATTCAAATGATATCTTAATAAGATAATTAAAAAATTATAGCATTGTAACATACAAGTAATAATAATAGTATTTATTTCCCTTCGGAATATTTGAATAATAATTAGACTGTTTTCACGACAGCAAGTTTTTAGAAGAAATATATATTTTTGCTACTGTTCTAAAGTGTTAGTTCTCAAGAAATTAGACTAATTTATCGATATTTATACAATATGACGAAAAGTAAAAAAAGTTGTAAATTAATGATGATTTATACAGGCACATATAATGATAAATTATGAATCACCAAAGGTTATCAGATAATTTTACTACTAATAATGATATTTTGGTATAATAAATTCATTGAAGGCAGAGTAAAATGTAGTAGATCAAACATTTATAATGCAGACAACAAATTTATTATGTGTATGGTACACTAATTCATATTTAAAGCAAATAGATTGTCCAATGTATCCATTACTTTGAACAATTTTTAGCAAAAACATTTTATTGTACCTATATGCATACACAATCTTATGTTTAAACTGTCTGGCAGTTTTGTACAGAACCAACTTGTTCTGAAGAAGACTGCAGGACAGTTAAAATGTTAGGTTGTGTACGTGTATAGGTACAATAAAAGGTTTTTGCTAAAACGTGTTCCAAGTAGTAGATAAATTGCATTTATATAAGATATTACAGCAAAATAAAGGAAGTGGTTAATTTGGCAATATTTCAGATAAATAGATTGCGGTAAAGAAAAAAACAGACAAAAAATAAAACTAAGTATTTATGATAGAATAAATTGGCAATAATAAGTTTTATGGGTTGTGTATCACTTTTTAGAGTTGACCTTAATATTACTAATCATTACAGAATATGTCTACTTAAACGCAGAGAAAATATGGGGACTCACACATAGTAATATAAGTTTTATTAAAAGCATGTATATTTAAATTTGAATTTTGTGGCAGCTAATTATTAAAATACTATATAGATAAAACGGTAAGTTAATAAAATTAAAGCAGGCAAAACTTACGTATTGCCACTCAGTGCACGCCAGAGTAATCAATGGATGCCAGAAAGCTTGTGTATAAAACCCCCATCTAGTGCCTCCTGGAGATCTCCAGATTAGTTTCTGCCTTGTGGCCTTTGTCAGTGAGTAGCATTGGATGTGAGAGCACTGCACTTACATCTTAAGATCTAATGCAACCCTCCTGTAGCCACCATTTAACTCTACCTTAACTACAAAACTATGAGTCTCAAATTGAAAACACTATAATACTTTCAATTGAAACCATTTAGCTTATATGGTCATATAGGTCTGAACTCAGTTCAGTACCTATACATTTTGTGTCTTTGGTTCTTTAATAACCATAGCCACCATTTTCCTATTAGGCAGGATTGGTTTTAAGCCAATAAACATCACCTGATTACCATTACTTATGCTTGCATATAACTATTATTAAAAACAGGCAACGCTCTCCATACGTATTGCCACTCAGTACAATCCAGACTAATCAATGGATGCCAGGAGACTTGTGCCTAAAATCTCCATCTAGTCTACTCATCAAAATTCTCCAGACTAGTTTCTGGCTAGTGGCCTTCATGAGTGAGAAACCTTTGATCTGAGATCACTGCCCCTAGATCTTAGAATCTAATACAACTCTCCAGCAACCATCTTTTATCTCTACTTAACTACAAAACTATGAGTCTCAAATTGAAAACACTATATGTTCAATCAAAACTCATTAGCTTATATAGTCATATAGGTCTGAACTCAGTTCAGTACCTATACATTTTGATGTCTATAATTCTTTAATATTCATAGCCACCACTTTCCTATTAGACAGGATGAGTTTTAAGCCAATAAACATCACAGGATCATCATTACTTATGCTTGCTTATAGCTGTTATTAAAACAGGCAAAATGATCCATACAGTAATGCCACTCAGTGCAAGCCAGAGTAAATATTTATGCATAAAATTTCTATATAGTGACTACTCATCATATATCACCAGACTAGTTTTTAGTTTGTGGTTTTCATCAGTGAGGAGCCTTGGATCTGAGAGCACTGAACCTAGATATTAAGAACTAATACAACCCTTCAGCAGCCACATTTTATCTATACTAAACTACAAAACTGTAATCTGAAATTGAAAACACAATAATATTTTCAATCCAAGCTTATATAGTTATGAAAGTCTTAACTCAGTTCAGTACTCAGACATGTTGGTGTCTTTAGTTCTTTGATAACCATAGCTGTATCTATTAGGCATGATTGATATTAAACTATTAAACATCACATGATAATCATTTCTTATACTTGATCAAGCTTCTAAAATAAGTAAAACTGTCCATACAGTAGTGTCACTCAGTGCAAGCCAGAATAATCAATAGATGCAAGAAGGTTTGTGCATAAAACTCCTATCTAGTGCCTACTCATCCAATATCTCTAGACTAGTTTCTAGCTTGTGGATTTCATCAGTGAGCCTTTTTATAAGGTCTAGTGGTTTGGCATCAATTCTGCCTAATAGGATAATGGGTATGGTTATAAAAGAATGAAAGACACTGAAATTATGGATACTGAACTGAGTTCAGACCTATAGGTCTATATAAGTTAATGAGCTTGGATTGAACATATTATAGTGTTTTCAATTTCAGACTCATAGTTTTGTATTTAAATAAAGATAAAAGATGGATGCTGGAGGGTTGTGTTCTAAGATATAGGCACAGTGCTCTCAGATACAAGGCTCCTCACTCATGAAAGCCACAAGCTAGAAACTTGTATGGGAATATTTCATGATTAGGCATTATGTAGGGATTTTATGCATAAACCTTCTTGCATCCATTAGTTTATATTACATATAACTTTTGTAATACAAGCATGTTAAATTAGGTCACATGATATATTACTTGATTTCTTTGTAATATATATGAAAATGACATGTTTTGTAGGTTGATTCACATATGATTTTCATTACAAATATACTGATTTTTCTACTGCATCCTGGTCAATGACCATATCCTTGTCCACTTGCTTCTTTCATCTGTATGATCATCTCTATTCCTGTATCCTTGTACATATGCTTATTTCATCTGTATCATCATTTCAACTAATATGTGAGATTTTGTCTTTATCACACAACCTGTCAACTGGATATTATAAAGACAGTTGTAGAGACACTGTAATCATTGATTTGTAAGAACATTAAAGTATCACCAATAGAAAAATAATTTCAGCACTTTCACTTCATGCCATGGATTCGGGTCACAATCTTGATTTCTCTAATTCCACAAAAAAGTCAGATCAGAGAAGCCATTGAACATTAGAAACAACAAATTCTATCACAAACATGATAACCCATGCAAACTTTTCCCTAATTGGAAAATAATTTTTAAAAATGTATTATTATAAAGATTTTCAGAATTTTATTTTACTTTTCAATTTTATATACTTATTTTTTTTTCTATTGATGAATTGTGTGGTTAAGTCATAGCATCAGTAAATTCTTAATCATAATCATACACAAATGAACCATAAAATATACCATTTATATCTGTATCTCGTGAAAATTTTTGTATCATACTATTTAATTAAATTTAGAATGATTATTCAAATATCATGAAATAACAATCATCTCAATCAGCTACTGTTCTTAATAGAATGTATTTGAAATTTTATATTTTTAAGGCCTTTTTAAAAAATTAATGTAAAAGGATAAGTAATTGAAATGACAATCTGTGTTACATTTTTCATTATAATAGACAATAACTTATGTGAGAATTATTTAAGAAACCATATTTAAATATTAAAATTACCCATTTTACGTGTGTTTAATTTATAGCAAATCATATAATTATGTAGAAACCTATTATCAGTTTATGCTATTAAGATGTTTTTTCGTATTGACTTTTTTTCTTCTTTATCTTAATTTATTATAGCAGTAACAATTGTTATAATAATCCAAAGTACAACTCCGATTAACTCAACTTATTGAATGTTTTCTTGTTTAATAACCACTTCATTTAATTTTTTGAAAATTTCAGTTAACAATTGAGGTAAAAGTCTCCGAGAGATATTATAATAGCATACAATAATATAAAGTAATATTTGTCTACAAGGTAAAAGATATTTTAGCTGAAAATCAAATCAAATCAATTTGCATCAATATGTATGTTATTACGTTTATGGAATGAACAAAAACAGTACTTATTATAAAAGTAGGGATGATCACTTTAATTATCTCCAGCTATAACTCTCACCTCTCCGACTAAAAAATATAAAAATAAAAATCAAGACTAAAAACTAAACATTTATATTTGCAAAAAATTATTATCCAACTAACTATGTACAAGTATGTTCCATTAAAACCCCCCAAATTGATTAAAATATTGGAAAGATTAATTACACTTAAAAATTAAATACAAATTCAGTTTACAAAGAGTTTTCAAATACATATAATTGAATGCAAAAAAAAAGAACACAAGTTAGAGCGCTATTTATTGTCTTATCACGATCATTTTCTATCATTACTGATCCAGTCCAGAATGAAGATCTCTCCCAGTTTAATGAAATTCTCCAGTACAGTCATTCTTCACGACATCACAATAATAATTATTATTTTATTTATCCATTTTCCATGTGATCTCTTTCTAGGCTGTCCACAAATTCTTAAAATTAAGTTTACCTCTCTATCTATTATATTCTCTAGTGATATGCTCCACTTAAGATTTTTAATTTTTTCAATGATGTGATTTTCTTTTATCCATGAATTTTATTTTTGGCTTTTTCATGTTATTCCTAACATGCATCTCACCATATGTATTGAATGGTCTGAAGTCTCTCTATTGCTCTTCTGTTATGAGTTGAAGTTTCTGATTCATGAGTGAAAAATAGTAATACATATATATTGAAATTTTTTTGTCAAAAACTAACCCATGTTTTTTTTTAAATATTAAATTATTTTTACCATAAAAATTTTATCCAAGTTTTACTCTATGATAAATTCCATTTATTATGCTTTCATCTATATTAAATATAGGATTAAACAATTTATAATTGCTAACTTTTACTAATTAATCTCATCATTTTTTCTTTTCTTCTGAGAAAATCTGTTAAACATGAGTTTAGATTTTTTATTATTCATTTTTAGTTTTTTTTTTTGGGGGGGCTGGGGGGGGATTAACTGATACTATTTGTAGTATTTCCTGAATAAGAAGCATTATTTGCGAAATTTAAATGATTTAAATAACTGTGATTTATTTTAAATTACTTTGCTATTTCATGTCATTTTACATACGAATTCTTGTCAATCTTATGTAAAACATTTTACTGAATGAAATCAAGTTTTTTTTACATTTTTCTCTGCATTAACTTTCTTTGTGTCAATACATAATTTAATCCCTGCTGCTGTATTTTGATAAATACTTTTATAATATGAAAATATTCTGAATCTACAGCTTCTGATTCAAAGTTTTAAACACCATAAAAATACTTATAGAATAAAATAAGCTTTCATAATCTCTAATGAAAAGAGTAATGGAGAAACTCATATTGATTTTTCTACTCTACAAGTTTTAAAAATACTTAGATGTGCATCATTGTGTTAAACCTCCTTTTAAATCCAACTTATTTTTTGGGTTGGTTAGAATATCTTGGTAAAAATTTTGTATATAATTGATAAGTCAGCAATTTTTGATATCTGTTTTATAACTTTTGTGAAATATATTTTGCATTCTTCAATCATCTGATACATATTTTATGTATAGCTTTGCTAATATTTTTTTAATTTATCCCCTGAATCTTTCATAGTATCAATAATAATTCTTTTATTTCCTGGAGATTTTTACTTTGACATAGATTCATTTGCATATTGGGCAATGTAGAAGCTCTGATGGTAATATTGGGGTATACATTGTCTTCTTGTTTTAAATTACTATATAATTCCACATGCAATTTCTTTATTAATTCCATAATATTGACCAACATTTTAAGTAATAATACTATTTTTTCATTGCTGAAAAAGATGATATTTTATATTTTCAAAATTTTATACTCTTTTTTAGCTTTCCTTGTCAAATTACAGTTATAATTTCATATATCATTACTAACACTATTTTTAACTACTTTAAAACTTTGTTTTTCAATTCTTTTTAATGGTTTATTATTGTATATTTTCATATTCTTTGTATTCTTTACATATTAACTTAGTAAAAGATTTACTGATAAATTAACCTTTTTTTAGAAGCTTTTTTCCTCTTAATTCACAATAAAGTATCAGTTATCTACTTATTGATGCCAGTTGAGTCTGCAACATTTTCAAAGTCTGTTTATATGGTAAAACAATTTGAAAATTCTAATTTAAAAAAGTTGCATTTTTTAAACATATTTTGAATACCAACTATAGTAATACTCATTTTTTAAAGAGTTGATGAGTATTACAATTTAAAGTACATATTTCCTGTTACTTAAAATACTGTCTAATTGTGATGCATCTTCATTTAGAAGTTTCCTTATTTGTTTGTGTTTGTAATTTTTTTAAATAAATGGATTTTATTTCCTTTGATATCTGCTGTTTTTTTTTATATGTCAAAGTGTTGATCAGGAAGCGAACCCAAGTCAGCTGCTTGGAAGGCAGCTATGCTAACCACTAGGCCATTGATAGTTTTATGCATTTTCTAATTTTACTACCATAACCAAATCTGTCCACAGTATTTCAATTTTTTAAATTTATTTAGAAATTCCAACATTAAATCCACCCATGCAATGATAGTTCTTGTTTGATCTAATCAAAGACATTTTGTACTCTGATATAAAAATTCTCTACTTCTTCATCACAATGAGAATGTATTCAGACATAAACTGGAATTAAGCTATTAAGTCAAATGGAGAAGTCTACAGGGATTTTGTATACTTCTCTATAAGGGTCCTCCTGATTTCTTCACTTTATTCTTCAGGGCAATTTAATTAGTGGTTTTCAAACATTATGAATGATCATACTAGTTAGACTTATCAGGCTAGATATTATTGTCATGTGAAGAGCTTATTTAAATTTTGTTTTTGTATTTTATCCTCTCTGTCCAATATTTTTGTTTTTTTCCCCAACATATGTTTCTTTATACAAGCACAGACTATGCTTTTCTAATTATCAATTTCTACTATTTTTCTTTGATTTTCCATGTGATGACTGGTTTCATCAATATACATTCTTCAGCATTCAAACTTATAATACTGAAAATGAAAATTATATCTACAAAATACCATGTAAATGTGGAAAAGTATTAATCAAATGAAATGTTATTAAAGCAACACAATCTGATGGTTAGTAAAAGAATGTGATGTATCCAAAGTAGCAATCAACATATGATCACTGAACATATTTTTGATAGGGAACAGACAAAATTTTAAAAGAAAATTCAAAAATGTTGTTTGCAATCCAATGACAAATAATATATAAGTCAATTTAGAGTGATAATTCATAATGTTTGGAAGTAACTCATTCAATGTTTAATTAAAAGGAAAGTGAAGAAATATAGATAAGTAGACAAAACTTCTACTAACTGTTGACTTTGACAGAATGGGTTAATTGTTTAGAACATCATCATAATTCCAATATTCAAAATCTAGAGATCCAGTTTCAATTTCCATGTTAGTACTGTCATTGGTCAGACCAACATACCTGAAGAAGAGAGAACAATACTACCCAACAAGTTAAGTAATGTCAGTTTAATGTATTTGAAAAGTTTAAATTAAGTTTGAATTTTTCTACCCACATTTTATTAATCTGATATCATCAGTTCAACATGTAGTTACTACAATACCAATAATGTTTTAGGTGGATATGAGGAATTTGCATTGCATAGTTCTTGCAAGGCTTTGAAAAGCAGTCTTTTTTTATTGGTAAATTGCAAAATCTTTCTGTGGTCATTTATTGTCTATGAATAATATAATTTATATTATAATTTTAAATGAATTAGCTATTTTATTTTTAAAATGTATATACAATAATGTCTAAATTTATATAATTGCAAGAAAATTCAATATAGCATTTTTTTGTATCCTTTAAAAGGTTATTAAGAAATCAGATTGTTAAATTCACTCATCAATATTGTTTGAAACAAGATTGACTCAGTTTATATATATATAATATTGATTAATCTCTTAAAAAAATACCAATACTTTTATTTCTTTTATACATATTTTTAAAACAAAATTAACAAATTTTCGAACATTGTTATTTATGTATTACATTCTACAGTTAAGTTTGTTATTTTTATAAATATTTATTGATGTAAATTAATTTTAGTTGAAAACAAGTTTTCTGCTAATTAAAATTTGTACTTAATTTTTACAATTTATTTTCATGTTTTTTATGTCTATAATCTCTAAGTATTTTATTTCCATAACATATATGCAAATTAGTGAGTAAATGAATATCTGAATCAAGTTTAATGAGGAATGTTTCCACTATTACTCAATAAAAGAATGTTGTAAAGAATAATGTACTTATAACTTTGCCCGTAGATAAAAATTTAAAAGCTCTTTCATCTGTTACTTATATTTTATTTACACATGACCCTAATAACTGGTTTTGTTTTTACAATTAAACATACTATTAAAAAATCTACATAATATTTTTTAGTCTTAAGGCAAACATAATCTCTAATAAAATTGTTTTTTGGCTATTGATTAATTATTTAATCTAATAACTTTTTCTTTTTATCAGAAAACGTTTTGAAATAATCAAACCTCGTATGATTTAGTAATTAAAATAAGGAAATTTATTGCTGTTGTTGTTTTCATTTGTTTTAGCTTTTTCAATAAAATATTTGACTTCATTAGTGTATTTCTAATTATTTATTTATTTATTTTTAAAATAATTTTTATGTTTGCTGTTATAGAATAATACTAATATAAAGATATTTTCATTATTTTTTATATTTAAAATAATATTGTTCTGAGAGAAAAAGTTAATTCTTTTATACTTGACATCCCCACTCCCTCATATTTAATGAGAATTGTAGTTTATAATTCAATGTTTTAGTTTTAATATTAAAATCTTTACATAATGTTATGAATCAATATATTGGGATTAATTTGTTACAATTTTATGCTTACAAATGATATATTTGAACTTATAAAAATGTGAAATAAATAATGAAATACTGATTTTATGTTTACTGGTTTCATTGTCATAACACTATTGTAAAAAGAAAATTAACGAAATATTTGTGAAATCAATTCCACTTTTTAAATGTGAATGAATTATTATTATAAAGATATAGAGTATCTTTGAAGTACTTGTCTAAAATTCTTAATTAGATTTATATTTATTGAATTATCATAAAAGTTGTTGTTTGACAGAATGACAACTATAATTTATACTGCTTAAAGTATAGTCATATCTCACCTTGCCTTTGTAATTGGACTAGTCTTGCTTCCAGACCTGATCAGATTAAGCATTCATTCCACTAGCTAATGAGTAAACAGATAAAAGTCAGCCAATGGTTACTATGTGGCAATAGACAGTGATGCTCCTGAATCCAATTTTTCTAGTGAGGTTGGGAATCTGGCAATAAATATTCAGCCTTTATGGAGGTAAGAAAGAGAACATCTGTCTAACATTAAGTGATGGTATGTGTTCTTCTTTTCAACCTCTGCTAACAGTCAAGGTTTCTCTTCTAGTCAATACACCAGCTGCCCATGCAGTGAGGCAAGTCCACAATATGACTGGAAGCTGCTAAGACCAGAGCAGACTCAAGGCAATCTTTCTGGTAGAGCTGGAAGGGTTATTAAACAAACTCATGATGCAGGCTTTCACATATAGATGGATGTTGAGTCGAGTACTTCAGACATGACCAGCCTTGCATTAATTGAGATTATGTAGCTGACAGTATATTCATTGATTGTATATTATATAAATATATTTCATTCTAATAAATCATATTAATTAAACTTCAGATGTTCATATTTTTGCTACTGTTGGTGTGAATATGCAATCCAAACCAAATACAATAATAATGTTAATACAAGTTACATAATGTGGATTTTTAAAAGTGAAATGTATTTCAAAAAATTCTAAGTGGAAACATAAAAAATTTTTTTTCTAATAATTTTTGTCAAAATATTTTGTGATAATAATTATAAATAATTAAATACACTGTAATTATGCAATATTTTTCTGACTATCCAAAACCATATATTGGGTGTTTTTTAATAATAGTAATGCAAAATATTAACAAATAAGCAATCTCTAATTTTGATAAAAGCCTTTTGACTTTATAGTCAGTAGACTCATTTATTGATGTATCCATTACAAACAATCTCTGAATGGGTTATTAGTCAATAAAACAATTTATTGTGAGTTCTCAGCATAAATGGTTTTGAAGGCTGAATAAAGTGAGTTAAAGCCATATCACAGTAGCACCATCAAAATATTATGTAGGAAAGCATACTACTTAATCATAGAATGAAATATAGGGGATTTGAATTCAGATTTTCAAGCATCCACCAACTATCCACTCTATCTCATACAACTGATACACATGACCACACACATGTAGAAAAGATAAATAATCACCAATATATGTATTTTATGCTAAACCAGCACTCATCAGTTGGTCCAGATTATCATCTTCCACACATATATATAATCAGTGTTTAGCTTAAATTAAGATACATGAGGGGGCAAAGTGACTTCAGGCCAACAAGAGCTTGGCAATAATGTTGACATCAGCATGGGATTTGGTTTTCCATCTTCAGATTTTTAATTATATGGATAGCTGAAAAGTTGGAGTTTGGAATAGACTGAAGTGTGCCCATTAAGATGTGAACATTTGCTATCTTAATATAAGCTGATCACTGATTATATATATGTGTGACAAATGATAATCTGGACCAACTGATGAGTTGCTGGTTTAGCATGAAATATATATATTGGTGATTATTTATCTATGAAATATATATATTGGTGATTATTTATCTTTTCCACTTGTGTGTAGTCATGTGTATCAGTTATATGAGATAGAATAGAGAGTTGGTGGGTGCTTGAAAATCTGACTTTACATCCCCTATATTTACAATTAAGCTTCAGGTTTGTGAAGGGTGCCTGGTTTTCAAATATTTTCATAGAATGAAATGAATATTTCCATTTGCAACATTTTATTTTATTATTAAGTTCTTTATTCTGTGATAAAATTTAATAAATTGGAATTTGAATTTGTTAGAAATATAACATTACTTATATAATACATGCTAACATAATAGATTTAAAATTTACAACTATAAAAATAAATAGTTTAAACAGGCTTTAGCCTGAGCTCAGTGCGCTTTAAAATTTGCAATAATCAAGCATATTTTGCTGATAGAAGGAACCTTCCAAATCATGACACAATGTAGTGACTTTTATAAAGACAAGAGCAGCCACCTTATCTTTAACCTAAATGTTTACTTATATAGGCAAATTTGAAGCATCTTGATTTGGAAGTGTAAAGTAGTTGTTTTCCCCACTGTTTAAATCCACTCTTTCCTTTACAAATTAACTTACACAAAATCTTTCGATTTACAGTGAGTTAATATTACAATCTTAATATTGGAAATTCTATAAAATATTGAAGAGTAGTATTTAATATATTGAGCACAAAGAGAGCATATATACATAGTTCAAACAGAATTTAGGCTGTACTCAGTGTGCTTTAAAATTCACAATAATCAAGCATATAATGAGAACAATGAATTTTGAAAAAATCAGATGGGTTAATGCAAAAAATATTAATGAAATCTTTGTTGATGGAACATTCTATTTCATATATAAATGAATAAATATGAAGCCATACAAATCAAACAAAATCTATTCTAAAATTTAAATTATATTTATACCTTTTAAAATATATATTTTATGGAAACTCACATTAAAAAAAGCTACAACAATAATATCGCTATACTTTTATGTTTATTGTTATGCTTGAATTTGTTGATTCCTATTTTTCAAAATAAAACATTTTTGTATAAAATCAAATTATAAAATAAACATACATATTTTAACACAAACTTAATTTTAAACTTTGCATGATTGGTAATATTCTGTAATTCTATACTAGTGATATAAATGCATAAACACAAGGCTAGTATTTAATATCTTATTAAACCATAGGCTGAGCACTATCGAGATTCATGATTCTCATAATCATAGCTCTTTGGGAAGTAACTGATTGTCTAATATTATGCAAATCTATGCAAAGTTCAAGTATTCCATTTCTTGGATATAGAATATCACCTTTCCTTTCTGTTAATGGCATTGCTGTCTATTACAATAAAGTAGGTCTTTTATATTTTTCTTCTCAACTCATTTCACTCTCTGAAGACGAACCTGATTATTTGCAGTTGGCATGGATGTCTGAAATGTTTTGGTGTTATGCAAAAATGGAATTGTGTGCTGAATTAGATTGTGCCTTAGTATATGTGTATTTAGGTTAAGATAATCTAGAGAAGATTTATTAAATATAAGTTTTAAACAGGACATTATCAACAGGAAGATCATATGGTTTCAAAACAAAATGACCAACAACACACTCAAGATGGATAGACAAAGGCTATTATTGCCATACATACCAAACATGCACAAAACATTTTGTTCAATTTTTAAAAGAAGCTTTCAGTTGTGCTTTTAAATCCCTTCTAGTACTAACAGACTAATCAATAACACAAAAGAGTGATTAATTCTTGCTCAAACTCCACAAGCAGTCTCCAATTTTTCATGCTCTGACAAAAAATGTAAAACCTCATACTATGAAAAAACCAAAGTAGCACTGGAAACTAGATTATCTCAACATAAATACTCATACACTAAGGCATAATCCAATCCAGTACACAGTTCCATTGCCCTACAGCATCAAAAACTTGCAGGACATCCATGTGAATAATCAGCTTAGTCTGCAGAGAGGGGAACAATTTGAGAAGAAAAATAAAAGAAGCCTGCTTTATCACAATAGATAGCCACACCAATAACAGAAAGAAAATGTTATTCTATATCCAGTAAATGGAATACTTGAAGTTTGCATAAATTTGCGTAACATTAGACAATCAGTTATTTCACAAAGAGCTATGATTATGAGAGCCATGACTCTCAAAAGTGCTCAGATTATGGTTTAATAAGATAATAAATGGTAGATTTGTGTTTATGCATGTATAGTGCTATCATTGAATTACATACATGTTTTACTAAACTATAAAAACAAGGCAATGTTTTTGCTGATTACTAAGAATAAATCTACTGAGTGAATCATTACCATTGTTTCTGCTCTCATCCAATCATTGCTCTAGAAAGAATGGTTCAGACTATTTGAAATTTATTTTTACTGTAGTCTTCTAATGTCAATAGAATTTATTTTAACTAATAAATCAATACAGTTACGGCCATTAAATTGAAAGCAAAATGAATAAAATAGTGCTACAAGTAGCCAAGATAGTGAATAAGAGATAAAAATCTATTATGACTCTCTGCAAAATTGTCCAAATGATGTAAATTGTAATTTTTGGTAAGGGTTACATTAAATGTACAGTATTTTCTATATTTGTGGCGTTGGCTTCTATATAATAGTGTAATTACCCAATAGGTATTAATCATATATTAAGTACTCATTCATATATGTACATGTACAAATGTATTTTATTTACCTGATGAAAATGTGTACAACACACAAATGAGTATATATATATAATGAAATCAATAACAAATATATTACATTAAAGATATCTTTTAAAGAGTAATGTCTATTATAGTAAATGAGACACTTTCCCTCATCCCTCTAGTTATCTGACAATATGGTAATAAAATTTTGGCAGCCACCTTCTTATTAGTGTATTTTCAGATGATTAGAAGAAGTTCTTATTTATTATAATAGTATTAAGTTTTACACGATCTATTTAATAGTGTATACATTGATTACTTATATAAACTAAATTTAAAAAAAATAAAAACAAAAATAATAATTATATATATATATATTTATTAATTCCTATTACTTATGAAATATTCATTGATTCTTGGAATAAATAAAAGTGCCAATATAAAAATGGTGTTGGTGGAGGAAGAATAGTTTATAGGCCAACTTGAGATTTATACTGTATAATCTCTTTTCTTTATGGGAATTAAAATAGTATTTATTTATTCCACAACTCTATGTCACACATCCACAGAAAACAGGGAAAAACTGGATAAAATTAATGTGCAATTAAATATAATATTCATTCCGAAAAATTCTGAAATAAAAATAAGTATTGTATTAAATTTACATTTATAATAGAATTGAATAAAAAAATTGAAAGTGGAGTTATATAAAAATACATAAGAACAATTAATGATAATTATTATATTGACTTCAGAAAATTTTATTCTAACATTATATGTTTACTATTATTGATAACTTTCAGAACTTCACTAGAAAATTCTATTCTTATTCCACTTATGCCATCTAATGTAAGATTAAGTAATTAGTAGATTCTATATAGTAGTACTTAATAATTTCTATCTGATGCTGTTTATTCATCTCCAATTTAGTTGCCTATCCTATTACTTGCATCAGTGAGTAACTGTAGTTCTGAATCAAATGCTTATGGGTTTTTTGAAACAAATGCATTTTCCATTATTTTATTTCTTTTTAAAGCAAGCACCACTTGAAAATTCAAAATGTCATAATGTTTTGAATCAAAATCAATTTACTTGCATAATTATATAGAGATATTAGTATACCAATACATAGTTTGAGTTTCTTAGTTCTTTATTTATTGTAATCACACCTATTTTTTCTACAGGAATGTTAAAAATTGAAATATTGCTAGTATAACTGAACTCAGACAGTTAAAAAGAAATTAATAAGATCAGCAAAATATCTCTATTTTGCATAAAAACAAAGTCACATTATTTAATATATTAGTTTTCATGCCAAAACATACTTCTCAAGAGAAAATGACTAAAAACATATAAGCAAATATGTACTATTTTCCCACAATTCCCAATTACATCCATTACAACCTTAATAGTAAAATAAATCTTAAAAAATAATTACTTCAGAATCATTTTAATTTAATAATAAAGATTCATTAATCCTATTTATTTCATTTCTTTCAAAAAAAAACAATCTTAGCATTATCAAAATTATAGTGTGACTTGTATCTCTTTTATGGATATATAAAGCTGAACTAAGACTTTTATTTCTAACCCTTCTTTTATATGTTTTTATTTTTACATTTAAACTCAAACTATTTTGACCTACATATAACTTCTTACTTTTGCAAGGTATAATATGCACTACTCCAAGAATAACCTTTCTATAAAAAATCTCTTTTGCCTTCTTTGAAGAAATGAAATAAAAGGAATTAAAGTATCTTCATTATTAAAAAAATATGATTCTTAAGCAATTATCTGCTTTAAGAGCTCTTTTAATATTAATGTTAGGTGGGATGTAATTGGGAATTGTGATTAATAGTATATATCTATTGATATGTTTTTAATCCTTTGCACTTGAGAAGTCTGCTTTGGCTAAAAATAAATATATAGAATTTATTTTCTTTAGCTAGTCTTCTTTCATTTTGAATTTGGAATAATATTAATTATTTTTTGACTAGTTTAACCCTTGGCTTTTAACATATATAACTAGAGGGACTTGAACTTAAGATTTTTCACTCTATATTCAAACCTCCACTGCATCTCAAAAAACTGATTTCCATGTCCACATACATGCAAAAACAGATAAATGATCCCCAAAATATATATATTGTAATGGTACCTAATGCTGAAAACTGGCTCTTCAAATGTTCCACATATTTAGTAGAAAAACTGTACATGCATACAAAGATAATAGGAAGTGGGGTTGACTTTTTTATTTAATATTTCCTATGAACTGAATATACCAAAACTATAACTCTAAATAATAGATCAATAATAATAAATCTCTTATGTCTGGATAACTAACCTTATAAAAGATAAAAGGTATTTATATCTAAGACTCTTCTATTACATATGGGCATATATCAAATGAATATATATCAAAATTAATGGGGTATTTTATTGAACAAATTATATTTAAAGTAAGAAAACAAATAATCCTAAAGTTTATCTTAATGTATACATCATCCTTTTCCTCTTTTATATTACAATGTTATCTTATTTAACAGCAATTTAATAAGGCTAGGCAAAAAGAAATATTAGTGTATGTGTAGTATTTAGTATCTCAGAGTAAATATCAGAATGCCATTATAAATCAAATACATGTGACCATAAATTAATGATAAGTGTCAACTTATAAAGAAAATTTACAAACACCACAGTCAATAATAAAATTGAATTAATACTTGTTGATTATACAAATGCAATGTTATTAAATTAAGAGTGAAAGCAGAATGATATAGTATAATTATACTCATATGCTGATCTAGTATAAAATTTTAAAAGTTTGAAAAGGAGAACTATGCTAGATAAGAACCCCTGGTCCAGCAGCAGCAATATCAGATGTTGAAAAATTACAGTATCCAAATTTACTTGGGTACTGCTCTGGATTAATATAAAAAGTAAAGAGCATTTTGTTTCCGTAAATAGAAGGATATGGCGTGAAAAATTGAATTATCCAAATGCTAAGCATGAATATTCTCTGGGTAGAGTTAATATTTCTTACATTAACTGCAGTAATATAAATACCCATATTACTATTTATGTAGAATGGGAGATGAAATATAGTTTATTACATAACATATGGAAAAAATAAAATAGTAAAAATGTAACAAAAATTTGTTACATAAGTATGGAAAATAATAATAATACACCACTGTGAAATTAATGAACCTATCTTGGTAAGTGGAACTTTTTTTGAGGTGGTTCTGCATACTTTTGTCCATAAATAGGTTGATCATTTTCATAATTTAAGCTAAATAACCTAGTCCCATTTCATTGTTCATGAGTGTTTTTCATATAGATCATTTTGAGTATTCATTCTAAATGGTGAATCAAAATCTGATTCCGTATTTTTATAGATTGTAGATGTTATGTTATCAATAGTTTTTCCTGTTCTTCCATGGACATCCACTTTGGCCATATGGAGAAGTTGCTCCTGGTTCAATGGTTTTGTGCCATGACTTTACCTGATCCAATGAAGTGTTGAATCAGAAGACAGATAATCTGTTCTATCTGTGAGTTTAGTTTTTTTAAGCTAGTATTGTTGACATTATAACTTTTTTTTTGTTTTCAGTTCACTATGTTTATCAAGTTCATTAATGTGTGTAAGCTCTTGAATCATTCTGAATTTTTTCCTCTTGGATATTTGTGTCTTGGTCTTTACTCTCCCTAATTGGAACTCATCATCAGAGCAAGGAAAAGGTAGGGAATGATGCATATACTCTATCTCATTCCATCAGTGATTATTAGTATCTTTTGTGGAATAGCCATCTTGACTGAGATTATCAAGGCTAGGATTTTGCATACATGTGTCATTACCTTGTATATTAGAGTTACTTTGCATAAGTATAACCTCATTATTGCTATAGGATTCTTACTGCACTGATCCATTCATCTTAAGTCCACACATCTTAAAAAAGTGATTAGGGCATTCTTTAACAAGGTGGTTGCTAGCTTTACAATAAAAGCACTGAGGTGGAATGCCCATGACATAGATTACTAATGGAGATGATTCTGTTGCATGCAGTGTTGGAATATCTGTTGCTTGGATATTTTTCATTAATAACATAGTGAAAATTGCAGTTTTGGTCAAGACTAATACTGTGGCTCTCTTCTTAACCATATAATAAATTGGCTACAGTTCCATAGCTTTTTAGCAAGTCTTGCAGACCTTCAACTTTAAAATCTACATGATAATTTCTAATTTGTCCACTCAAATTAGATGATCTATCTATATCTGCATAACAAATAACCTTTCCATTAAGAAAATGAATATGTTTTTCAAATATTTCCTTCTGAGCCACATTATGGTATTCTATTATTTTATATGTTATTTGGAAGATCTATATTTTTGTATATCATTAACCATAGCCTTTTTTCATATAAATTCGCATAAAATTATATCAGTAGGGAAATTCATGACTGAAGAATTAGTATATGTTATAGCTATAATAGAGGTTTTAATACTTTTAAATTTCTGAAAAGATTTAAGCACAGCTGGGGGAATTATGAACATAAATTTTCACATACACATACATATTCTGTATTACATATTGATAATAAATTTGCATTTTCCTGTTGCATTTGCAGTTCATTTTCAAAATTAAAAATTTCTGATAAATTTTTTTCTGTGATTTTGTTGATATCCCATTCAAATGTCTGTTTTAAAATATGAGCATAAGTTGTTTTAACATTTTTATCTATTTCAGATAAGGTTTCAGACATGGTGGAGTCAGTTTTAATTTTTAGAAATTGACTATTGTTTTTGTCCATTACTTACTTAGTATTATTTTCAGTAGAAATTTGATCTTGATAAAAAATTTCCTTATCTAAGCTTACATGAGCAATTTTAACATTAGAATTAAAAATATTAGCCATTTTAAAATCCAATATTTTTCTCAAACTAATAACAATTTTTGCTCTAAACAGAGCTTACCTTTGAATAGAAAATTTTCTCTAACTTTTGGTATACTTTTCATTATCACTACCATTACCTCCACCACAACTACTACTACTGCTACTGCTGCTACTATTACTACTATTGCTACTACTACTACTACTACTACTACTACTACTACTACTACTACTACTACTACTACTGCTACTGCTACTGCTACTACTACTACTACTACTACTACTACTACTACTACTACTACTACTACTACTACTACTACTACTACTACTACTACTACTACTACTACTACTACTACTACTACTACTACTACTACTACTACTACTACTTTACCAGTTGTTTTTTAGTGTTGGCAAAGTTATATTTGTTAGCCATTAACTGCTACTGACACTAATGATTACAATAATAATATTAAAAATTGGTTAAAGTTTTATTGTTTACAACAAATAAATATTCAATGAGTAAAACTAGATATGAAAACAAAGAAGAAAATAAAATAAAAATATCCAATTTTATTATTTTAAAAATGGACTAAATTTGATTAGTTGCCTCTCTTTAAATATTTTCTTTCATCCAATAATGTGATTCCATATTACTGTAAAAGTCATCTTGGGATAGCACAAAATTCATACTCCAATGGACGCAGCACTGCTCCTTCTATACACTCTGATAGTGGAGGAAGATAACCACTTGTAGGAAGTTTAAATGTAAAATGCTGAAGAATGTTAACCAAAATGAGAAAGAATTCCATTTTTATTAGAGATTCTCCTAGGCATACACGTTTTCCTAAATTAAATATATATATAAAACAATATAAGAACATAAATATACATGTTCATATATATAAATTATAAAATTATACAAAGCATTACAATTTTTTAACGTTCAATAAAAATACTATATTATTATTATAATTGGTATTCAAAGAAAATCGAAAAAAATATATAACATGTGCAAAGTTTTCCATTAATCGATATTATATATACATATTTATAAATTTGCATACATTTATTCATCTATGTATTAAAGTGATTTCTTTCTTTTTTATAATATAAAGCTAAGTGCACTGTGAAATTGACTATACCTAAAGTTATGGTTATGGTGAACTTAACCAAAAGTGCACTTGGCTTTCGATTATAAAGAATAAATAAATCATTTTGTGAAATGAAATTATGTTCTTGTTGCCATGGAAAATATCCATCCACATTGTGGCTGATAAAATGATATGTTTGATTAAAACCTGAGCATGGATATTGAGAGTTCATAATGTTGGTGGAAATTATCTGGTCATGTGATAGTTCCATGCTGTATTTTACCTTTTTTAAATGGTTAAATGCAATAATTTTTATTAAATTTATAATAAGAAATGTTCAAAAATCCAAAAAAAGTAATTGGGTGATTGAAGATTATACAAACTGTACATAGGTAAGAATTTTACCTCATCAACTTGGTATTTAAAGAGAAAATGGAGCTAGAAAAACTGTGTTATATGCAGGTGAATTGCTTTCTGCTGAATTATTATTATTATAATTTTAAACCAATAAACATTACATGATCACCATTCCTTATACTTGCTTATAACTGTTATTAAAACAGGCAAAAACTCACTATATGTATTGCCACACAGCAAACTAGAGTAATCAATGGATGCCAGAAGGCTTGTGCATAAAATCCCCATCTAGTGCCTACTCATCCAATATCCCCAGACTAGTTTCTGGCTTGTGGACTTTGTCAGTGAGAAGCCTTGGATCTTCACAGGCCTTCTGGAATCCATTGATTACTCTAGCTTGCTGTGCGGCAATATGTATAGTGAGTTTTTGCCTGTTTTAATATTATTATAATTATTATTATTATTATAGTTGTTGTTATTAATATTATTATCATTATCGTTATCATCATCATCATCATTATTATTATTAAAAAGATTTAAATTTACTTCATAGAAAAAAACGACACAAATCTATTATTTTGTTTAATGTGAAATATAAATTTGTATTTTTTTTCTGTAAATAAATTTATAATTTTTATAATTTAATTTTTTTTAGATTTAAAATTAATTTTAATAAAAAGTTTTGTTAAAAAAAAATTTGTATTTCAATAAAAGTATTAATTAAATGGGAAAACGTTTATGAAAAATTAAATTAGAAAATGTAGTCTGTTTAATTATATCATTAAACCTTTAAAAAGTTAAATATGATTTCTGGTTAAAATAATAACATTTTAAAATTTTTCATGTAATTAATAATTATTATTTTTATTTCAATTATTATTTCCTATTGATTTTTTATAGTTTTTTGTCTATTTAAATTTGAAGATGGTAATTAGATTGCAGGAATGTCAGTTATAATTATTTCTTCTTTTTTAGTCTGTAATGCTTTATGTTTGTTTTTTGATTACAAAATAAAGACAAATTTTATGCAAACATTGTGGATTTACAGATTGGAATAATATTTATGAAGTAATAACTATTAAAAAAATATTGCTTTCAATGCACAATGGCTGTGTGTATATTGTACCAGTCAAAACATGTTGATCTATCTAACATGAGCTGGAACTCAATAAAACGTACTTCAAACCACTCCATAAATCCCAGATCAAACACTTAATGGATAACATAACAATCATGGCAACAAGAAATTATTTTAAATCTGGCCCACTAGCAGAGCAAAGAAGAGAATGAGACATCTATTAACTATGACTTAACTAAAATATGTACATGCATGGCTGTACATGTGGAAGTGAAGACAAGGGGATTTGAACTACTCAAACAAGTTAGATAATAAAAAATATAGTGTAATATAATGATGAATTAATTATATTAAGATGTGCATGAATGAGCAGTCTACAATGCAGGAAAATAATTACATATCATCATTTACGCTATTATTTCTCATATGCTCTTTGATTAATTAAATGACATATACTATAAATAAACAAACATCTTTGGTGGGTCCAATATTAAGATGCCAATCAATTATTAGAAAGAATTTACATAAAATTGCTATTAATGCTTTTATATACAGTTCTGAAACATGGTGATTAACAATTTCGGGGAGCGTTCCAAGATTTATTATATATATATATATAAGAAAACTATTTTTATGCTGCTAAGGTCATGAAAATAAACAAAATATATTTGAAAGATTATATTTGAATCTATGATTAAATATTTATTGAAAAATTTTTTAATCAACATTTAGAAGACAGAATGGTTGATTTTCCCCAAGGCATATACTCTTAAATATATAAATAACAAATTATGACAGTGGCATTGTATAATAAGATTCAAATAACATTATTAATAAAACTAGTGAGACTTCGCTTATATATATATATATATATATATATATATATATATTTGAGCAGAATGCAATTTTAAGATTATAACATCAAAACTGGGTCATGAAGCAAAAGAAATAATAATATTAAGAAGTTTGCGTTACTGACATCATGGCAAAAAAATAAGAAAAAAAGGTCATGCTTCTGGATGAAAAATGAAATCTAAGACCCCTTCTTGGGTAGTGCTTAGAGAAATGTGGATAATGCATGTTGTGGACATCATCTTCGTGCAGAGGCCTTTTATATAAAGAAATTTGATATATATAGCATGTGCCAGGCATACTGGAATCACTACCAGAGGCCCTTTTATACAAAATAAGTTTTGGGAACATCAACTATCCACAAGATAGGGCATGAGAAGAAAATCTATGGGTTCAATCTTGTCACAACCCCCAGATTAAAAGCATGTAATACATATATTCACAAAGATAGGCCGAATAACAGTAACACAGTACTGATAAATGTCACTAATAATATTGAATAAGTTTTACTGCTTTAAAAATAAATGACCCCTGTTTGAATGCCATAATTTATAATATGTGATACTGATATAATATATATAGAGAGATTTAGATTTTATTTATTAAAATATATATTTCGATTTGATCTCCCTCCTTTTCTGATATTTAAAATAATTCAATCCACCTTCATTGATTTTATAATAACTGGAATATTTAAGTACTGTATTTGATATTTTAAGAGTATGAAAAATGAAGTAAAACTAGAAGTTATATAGAAAACAAATAAGTCACCCTTTCAGAATTGAATAATTAGTATTTATAAAATAAATAAGGGTTCAGAACATTAATTAGCCTAAGTTCTGGATTCACCCTGGGTAGAATCCAGAGTTAAACAAGTAACAAATTTTTATATTAAAACATAAACAAAATGTTGACTCATAAAAACAATATGGTGAGCAAATTAATTAATAATGCATTATGTTTAATGGGGACATTAATAACCATAAATCATGAAGGTTTACTTAAAAAGAAGAAAAAAAAGATTTTAGAAATTCAACTCATCAGACTGCTTGAGATTGACATATTAATAATAATGAAAAAATAGACATATAGAATCAAGTAATAAATATATATAGATAAATGACCACACCAAAGTTAAAAAAAGTTATAGCATATGAGAGAGAATTAAAATTTATAGAAATTATTTGAGAGCAATTTACATATTAGAAAAGTTACAAAGTTAAATAATACATTAGAAGAAATCTTGAGAGTAGGGTTTGAGATTAGATAGGCTAGATTTACTTTTAGATGGTGGTATGAAAATCATTAGTTACCTTGCACAATTCTTAACAGTTCATTTTTGAGATCCCTGCTAGTCCTTAGGTGGCAAGCAAGTTTCTATTCAGCATTATAAATTCTCTAGTCAGGATTTTACTTCATTTTATGGGAGCATGATGGTACAGTAGTGGAAGAAAATGACCCACAAGGGTCAGAAAGATGATGAGCTTTCTACTCAATCATTTTCAAACTTTAAACCAGCATGACTTATCTTGACAACACAGTTCTCTCAATTGTAGCTAGTTTTGGCATTTAAAATTGGCCCGTATTATACTCCTGCTCATGTATTTCTGGATTGCTTTCAATTTCTTATCTCTAGATTAAATGTAATCTTTAATATAACAGAAATTTTACATTTCTTTATCCATTGTTTTTGGAAAATGCAAATGTTAGATAACATTCCAAAATATATTCAAATCTATTTCCAATCTGGAAATAGATTTGCCAAAAATGTTAATAACAAAAAGTACAATTGTTAATCTTAATCCCCATTTTATTTTAAGTAAAAACTTTAATTAAAACTTCCTTCCTAAGACTAAAACAATATTATATTTCCAACCCTTTAATTATTTTTGGACAATTAACAGTTGCATCTTCCATCTTGAATTTATAAAATATACAGTTTAATAGAAAAAACAATTTTAAAAAAAGTTTTATAAATGACATATGATAAAAATGTTTATAAAACTAATATTTTGTTAGTATTTTTGCTCCTATAATATATATATATATATATATTGTAACGAGCATAGACGTTCGTTACATTGTTGTTGTTTTTTAAATTTATTAAACATGAAAGTAAATTAAAAAGTTCGCATTTAAAAATTTTCTTTAAGAATTAAAAATTGAAATTAAATATCATCTTAAACTCTTATATATTAAATCGCACAGATAATGAAAAATTATTAAAATAAAACTTTATTAAAGAAAAAGTATTTTAAAACTAAATTTTAAAAAGATTTGGAGATGAAATTATATCTTTAAATTTATCTTTAAATATATTTTTGATTTGGAAAACAGGTTAATTAAGCAGAAATGGAAATGATTGTTAATTAGTTAAATGTAAACCAGCCTTCGGCATTTAAATGTAAAACACCGGTCAGATAAGAAAACAATAAAAACTGTTAGCAAATAAGAAGAAATCCCTATGGAATCGGACCGCAGCGAAAGGACCATCGCGATCGGTGACGAATGTAAATTCAATCCTTCACATTAATATAAAAGGAAAATTTGGAAATTATTAATCAGTGACTGGATATGATATATATATATATATAGGGGGGGGGGTATATATATATATATATATATGTTTGTATGTTAATTTGTGGTAGTGGATTATTTTTCTTTTATATATACTTTCTTATATTATATTATTTACTTACTAATTACTATATTTAGATGAGAATAAAATTAAAAAAAAAAAAAAAAAAATTAATTTTTGGGTGGGGGATATATATCTGAGCCACACATATATTTTTAATGTGAAGAAAAGAATTAATAAAAAAGAATTAATAATAATAAATATTGAAAAGTTAAACTTTATAAATTTTAGGATGCCATCTCATATATATATATATATATAATGCTATATATATTATAGGATGCCATCTCATATATATATATATTATAATGCTTGGGGTAGGTGGAGTCTTACCATATCTGCTGTACAAGGGTGCCACCAGGCTATTGAAACCTGGAAAATTTATATAATAGGCAGACATGCAAGTTAAATATCCAACCTTTATTTTATTGACCATTAGCCCCTGCCACTAGTTCATGTAGTAGCAGAGGTTTAAACATATTTATTAAACTATACTTTTAATAAAGATTAAAAAAATAAACTAGATCACTGCCAGTACTAATAACACAAAATATTTTATTTATGTATATATAACAAAAATAAATTACTAAAAAAATGCTTTATGTTTTACTATTATTATTTATTTATTTTTTTTAAATTTTAATCTTAGAATGTTGAGCACAAATAGGCTACCTAGACTATACACTTAAAATTTTTGAAACCTTTGATTCCAGGCTACAAGCTTGAAGTCAAACCAACACCCGCTTCTCGATATATAGATGCAATCAATGCAATATGAAGATATTAGCATAAAATCACACTGTCAGTAATGTGTATCTGGAGCATGATATTATTTAAAGGATGTGATCCTCATCCAGTACAAAAATGTGCATCTGTCTGGTGAAGGAACCACATATATAAATTATCAAAGAGATGGGTTACATATGAAGAGAGAGTGGAACTTTTGCTGACTTATAGTCAATGTCACAGGAAATACATCTGCGTACATTGCAATGCAATGATTACACTTTTGGATCATGCATTCAGTTGGGCACATTGCCTTATGCTAAACATGCTTTACATTCCATTGAAATAAACATCTATATATCCCTCCACCAGCATCGACACAACCATGAACAAATAGACCAAAATCAAAAACCCCTTAAACTAACATATACTTAAATGAGTCTAAGCAGCCATCTGCACTCAACTTAAATTTAAGTCAATTTAATAATTTAATTTATTAAAAAAATATTTACTTTAGGGTAGTTAACTTATTTTAAAATCACACATGGTATTCAACTTATTTTTACATCAAGTAATATATTTGACCCATTTCTAAAATCTAATAATGAACAAATAATGATACGTGTTTGCTTTTATCTTTAAATGTATGTTTGCATTCGCAAACTCCTACCCTATTACAAACAGATCTTGTACTAAGCATGAATAAAAAATTTAATACATCTTTTAAAAAGATTAGTTTAAATTTTAGATAAGACTTTTAAAATTGGAATGTTTATAAAAAATAAAGTTTGGATTTGATCAAGAGAAAAAGTCTATAGTTCATATTTAAAGAAAAATAAAGTTCGGGGATTTTAAATTAAAGAGAGTTTATAATTCACTTTTATTCTTTATAATTTATACTTTTCTTTCTCCAGCTCATTCCTTCATGATGAAGATCTGAATTTATGCAAGGGCTATTTCTTGTGGACAATGATGATTTATAAAGACTTATGATGCTTTATGAAGACAGTTCCAGTGGTTCGATCCTGGGATCCATGGAGATGGAAGCTGCCTTTGGCCAGCTGGTCTGTGGGAAGCATGATTAAACAGATTACATTTTTGGTAATGGTGACAATAACTTTTTTAATTTTTTTTTTCAACATGACAAACGAATTCAAAAATTATAATCTTTTAATTAATTATTTTTTTTGAATTTTTTCCTTTTCTAGTCCTGAAACATCTTATCTAGGAATACACGGATCCATCTGACATATTTCATATATGCATTTCATTGGTTCATTGGTTTTGTGGTTAAGTAGATTTTTTCTCTGTGGACAAAAAAAGCAAGTCTGTTGTTTCTATCTCTCGACTTTTCTCTATTTCATAGTAATCTTTTTAATGGTCATTTTACCCTAAGGACCTGTTTGTAATTTTATTTTTGTTAAAAACTCTCTTTGTTATTTTTAAGATTAAAAGGTTTTTTTTAATATTTATTTTAAGATTAGAATCTTTGGTTCGATTCTAAAAAAAAAAAAAATTAGGCTTATTTTATTTCAATATTTAAATGAAACTTATTAATAAATTAATAATTCATTATTTGTGCATTTTGAACATCTGTGATTTTAATTCATTATTAGATATCTACAAAATAATTTTCAGTACTAAAATTTAAATGTAATGTGTGTATATATATATATCCCATTACAATATATATACACTAAAGGAGTGGTTGGCATACAGGGTTTAAACACAGGTTAGTAGATAGAACCATGAAGCTCAATATTAAGCTAAGATTAACTGCTTTATTATATAGTAACACCCAGATTATAAATGGTATCTGATAAATTCTTATGAATGATACTTGTTTTATATAAATATTATTTTGAATTTGATTTTTTAAGGATACACATTATTTACAACATGTATTAAAATCTTGTATTAAATTAAAATAATATAGAAAGAAAACTGCATAATGGAAGAAATAAAATTATTTTTGTATAACTGGAATTAGTTTATTGAGTTTTTTAAACACTTAATGTATATAAATAAATTTGCTTTTTATTATAATTGCCATTAGTTACAATCACTTTTATAATATTGTTTAAAAATACAAAAAAAACAACATTTGAAATGGATTAAAAAATCTTCAGCATTTCGTTCAATGACTTCTATAAGATATCACACAATCTAAAAAGAGGGCATTCATTTTAAACCACATGAACTAAATGCAAAATAATTTAATATTGAAAAAATAATTATACTTAGAAAGATAACTGTGAGGTTCATCTGTTCAATTTCAAAGGTCATGAGTTAATAATATGTTTTGCCATATGTAGACATTGAGGGTTAATGGATTTATTGTTTATTGTACACTGTAACATATTTTAATGTTCTGGTGCCAATATTTGTTTGTAATTTTTAAATTGTCCCATTCTAATAGAATGGTAATGTATTAATAAATATATAATTTATATTTCATTTTAGTTCTTAATTATTCAACAATAAAAAACTATAGTGTCAAGGACAAATTGTAACTCTCAAATTGAAATGGCAGTACTTGTTCAAAATTATGTTTTAGAACAGAAAAAATCCCTCAATTATAATTTTTTGTTTCAATGCCTTTTTTTCCATCATTTAAAATACACTTCTGTTTAATATTTATAAAATGTACATTTATTTATATAATTATAAGATATTTTATATGGATTAAAACTTATGTCATAAAAAAAAAACAGATGTCATTCTAGCTAACATAAAAAATAAGTTTCATCTTGCTTTATATCCCAAAACAAATTTTCAATTTTTACTATTCCTTATCATAATTTTTGATGGGTAATTGGTTTTATTGTCTTAGCAAATATATATTTTATAAGGAATTTGGAAGTTATAAATGACTATTTATTAGTCTGCTTTCAGAACAGGTTATATTTGCCTTATTAATGAGGTTTGTTTAAACTTTTTTTCATTATTAATCCCACATCCTTGGTCAAGTTGCAATTTTTAGTGTCATTATAAGCATATCAGACTATAGATAAAGGTGCTACCACCTTTATTGTTTAAGGAGGTTTCATTGACTACAGATTCAAATTGTTGATAGCTTAAGGGTTGAATGTTATTATTAGTTCCATGAATATAACATAACCAGGTAGAAAACAGTGCAAAGCTGTAATTTTTTTAAATAAATGTATAATCGTTCACAATAGTGTACCTTTGCTATTAATTTTTGTACATTTTATTATTATATATATTTCTATAAAAAAGAAAATAGTTTATTTGATAAATAAATTGACAGCAATTGTTGAAATATAGTCTGTAAGATTGTAATTATAAGTTGGATTATTTCCATCATTCAAAATTATTTGTTAAATATTTTTTATAAAAATTCAAACTTATTTAAGCTTTCCAAATACACTCAATTGCTATTAATAGTGCACATATTATTATACAACATGTTTCAAATGATATTTTTCTTCTCTCTTCTTAATTTATGCTGGTCTGACCACTTATAATACTAACAAGGAAATCAAATTAACAACCTTAAGTTTGATGAATAATGAAATTAAATAATAGTATAATCATGTAGGCTACTTGTTCAAAAACTACAGTCATATAAAATTTCATATATCTATCTATAAGAATCTCACACTAGATTGAATTATAGAATATTGTCGTTAAAATTTATATGTGTATATTAAAATTAATGAACATATGCGAGTAATATGCGTAACATTGTTATGAAATCTTATCAATACAATTTAACTATTTGGATCATAATATATTGAACATTATGGCTCTACTACATATTTTCCTTAAAGAACAAATATATACTTAATGACATAAAAATATAAAATTTATTAGATATGTATAATAAGATTGTCATTTGGTATTTGATTATAAATTAATAATTAATAAATATGAAAAGTTGAAAAATACTATTTCTTATTATATTTTCATCTTTCTTTCTTTTCATATATAGTATTCAACTTATTTTGTGGTAAATTGGGTCATACTAAAAAACATCATATTTAGTGTATGCTAATCGATTAATAAATATATAAATTGTATAATTTTTAAATATTCTTACAATTTTTATTTTTCTATACATTTATAATGCATAGAGGTATGTGAAAAAGATAAAAGGCATCGAGATTTTTTTTGTGGTATGTTCAAACATTTCAGTTGGCATAAATAATATTATATTCTACATGTCTTCATTATTTATCAATATCTTATTGCTACAAGTTGATTTTCAGGTATCAATTTTTCTGCATTCACAATTCATTTAAAAAGAAAAAAAATTAAATGAAATTGTAATAATATGTTATTGATTGATAGTGAGAAAATGATGATGATGATATATATATATATATATATATATATATATATATATATATATATATATATAATAAGAAATTGTGATTTGTATAAACTGAAGCATGCTGGTTTAAATGCAATGTATCTTGGAATGATTTACATTATAAGTATATCATTAATTATATGTTTGAAAAGTGTGCAGAATGTTAGATATTTAAGTATATCAATGTCTTAAAAATGTTTAGAATAGTGAATATTTTAAGTATACCTAAAAAAAATATTGCACATGGGGGATTGAGATAAACTGGATTAATTATTCCATATAATTATATTAATTAAAAATCAGGTGTATTAATTTAAACTTATATGGAGAGTTTATATCTAAGATAAGAATGACATAATTACACCTAGTCAGGGTGGCCTTTGAGCATTCCATCATCAGATTTTCAATTGGATGGACGGTTGAAGAGTTGGAGTGTGGAGTAGAATGCAGCTTGTCCATTAAAGTATGGAGAGTAGCTATCTTAATATATATATTGAAAACTTATGTCATATATATATATATATATATATATATATATATATGAAAACTTATGTCATATATGTGTGGAGATGATAATCTGGACCAACTGATGATTGCTGGTTTAGCATGAAATATGCATATTGGTGATTATTTATCTTTTCAACATATATGTGTTCGAGTGTATCAGAGTTATGAGATAGAATGGAGAGTGGTGGGTCATGTGAAAGTCTGTGCTCATATACTCTATATATTACATATATAGACACAGGTATATAATAAGCCTATGTTTCAGTTATTAAATGATTAATAATAAAATTACAGTATTAACCTGAAGTAGATTGTCTCTAAATTATAAGTGCAGAATCATTGATAATTGTAAATATAATTATGATATATATTTGTTGCTTCTAACACTCTCTGCATTTACATTAGCTTGTATTAAAATAATACACTAAGATCTCATTATAGTCTATTCAATTTTCAAACATTTTTGAATTATTGCACACATAATTTTCAATCTCAAATGATATTCAATAAATGCTATTACGTAATTCAAAATTACAAATGCAATAAATTCTTGAATCTATTAAGGATAAAATACTTTTAAAAAAGTATAATGTGATAGTGTGTTTTAAGTGGGACAATTCCATTATTGGACACTGGATGCTTTTTTTCTGTCAGGCGATTCATTATCGTTAAATAGATTAGTAACATTTGAAAATAGCACCAAAGCAGGTGCTGAAACACATTTTATGTATTAAATTATTTGATTATATAGCTGTTGTAAAGAATTATTATTATGTTTTGATTAAATATAAGTATATTGCATATACTGAACTTAATGTAATTAGAACTCATACTTTCAAGTAAATATAATCAGTGATTATATACTTATATACTTATTTAATTACTAATCTAGGCATCATTTGATTGCTTGAGTACTCAAATATTTAATCATATATTCTATATTAAACAATCATTAGCAAATCAACCATTTATTCATTGATTATTGACATAAACATTAGAAAAAAAATCAAAATTAAAATATAGTTAATATTTAATATTCAATCTTAAAGTATAAAATGATCATTATAATGAAAGCATTACTTGATTTAAAAAAAAAATGAATAGCAGATATTTTTAAAAAATAGTAATATATATATATATTGTGAAATATTATGTATTTAATCCTTTGGGAACATGTATGTTAATAACTTTTAGGCAAAATCATATCTAGCAATTGCAACCTGGCAGGGATAGATTATAAGTGTATAATAAATTACATTATATTGCAAGTATTAAAATTAAAGTTATGTTTTGTTTATCTTAAACAATTCAATGAGATGCTGTTTATCTTAATAAACTTATTTTATTATCAATCAAGGCAGTTTATTAATTAGAAGGGGGTAGAAATTATAATTTAGACAAGCTAAGAGTAATTGATTTTCAAATAATTAAAAAATATATCTTTTCATTTAAGTTAAAGGAAAAAAAAATCTTAAAAAAGAAAAACTCTTTTTTTTTCATAAAATAAATAAGATTGCTTATAATGAGTTGATTTTAAAAATAAAGAAGTATAGTAAAGTGTGTGCATGTTGCTAAAATATACATGTGCATAAATAACAAGTTATAAATGTTTACATGTAAAAATATTAAAAAGAAAAACAAATGAAAGCATGTAATTGGAATATCTCTCAAAGATTTAAATACAATCGTGAGCTATATAAAAACAGAATCCACAATGGCTACTAATTAAAGAATCTATAAACAACAGGAGTTAGCAATGGCTACCAACTGAAAACAGGATTAAAATCTCATCAAAAGAATGTAATCAAACACAGTGGACAAATTCCAACAATGGATATAGCTGGTGAATATAACAACTAATTAACAAAGTGACAGCGGGTCATCACATAAATAATCTGATTTTTCATCATTGCAGTTGAGATCACAATCAGTTGAGTTCAGTTCATTCTATCAGTTTTTTAATCGGTTCAGTCAATCAGTCAATCAATCAGTGTTTACCAGGACAATGCAGTGCTAACAACCATTGTAATCATATAGCCTTGCTCCAGCCCTTACTCTAATGGAAGATCAGAAACTTGCCCGATAAAAGTGATGCCTGCCTAACAACTTAAAAAACTGCCAGGGATATTTAACTATCTTAAAGAATAATGCCATGAAATAATAAGCATAGGAACTTCCTCAAAACCTCGAATCCAACTGGTTGGAAAACTCTCCTAAAGCAGCAAACAGAAGAATTTAACATCCAAAATTCTATAGATAATGAATAACTTTTTCTCATTCCATTTCTGATATTAAAGTAGCCATTGCAATTATTTGAAGCCTCCGGAGTCTGTAAAACAAATGAACTTTATAGCATGCATAAACAAACTATTGATGTGCATGTTTTAAATGTTTTGATCATTTAATACTTTGTTATATCATATTATATTGTGTGATTTATTAAGAGTGCATGTAGTTATATATAAAAATTGTTGTTTAAGTTAATTAAGAATTGATAGCAGTTTAAAAGTTATAATAATTACTTATTTAAAAATAAATTATCATTAAACTTAATGCTTGTTGATCAATTCTTTTACCACTAATTAAAGTAGTAATGCATTATATTCCTTTTGATTGAGCTAGTGGGGATATCTTAGGTGCTGAATTAGTTTGCCATCATTCAAAGCATGTCATTTATCATTGGATAACTGACTGGGACCTGGAGTTTACTCCGAAACAAAAAGTGCTTTGAATGATAGATGTTGAATTCTGCAGCCTAGAAGATCTGTGTTCTTCAAACATGGTCACAGTTATATATTTTTATATATAGCTCTGGCTTGGTCACAGGTGACCTTTGGGCATTATTCTTCTCTGTCTAAGGGGCCATGGTGGTGCAATATTTAAATTGCCTTGGTGTAGATCAAATATATTAAGAATAAATAATTGTATCATAAACTTTTGTATAAAAGTTTTACAATATTGTTTCACAAGTTGTTTTATTTAAAGAGTCAAAAGATGATATAAATTTTGTTTTCTCCCACAAATGATCCATAAAACACCCCAGCCGGTTTAATATATTTATATATAATAAATTACTAAAGTTTAATTCTACAATATTTTATTATAACAACAAAAAATAAAAAAATATCAGTCCCAACTTCCCTATGGTAAAACAATAATATGTAAATTCATCACATCTATTATTTCCTTATTTGTATTTTGGTATGCTGTATATAAAGTAGATAGTCTCACTGAAATTAATTCTGTAATATATATATAGTAATGTTTTTAACAGTCTGGTAGGCCTAGAAATATGCCCTAGAATGTATGAATTCATCAAGCTATGAAGAAGAAAAATATTTTGTTCATATTTCTAAAAAAACATAGCTATATTTTCTGATTAACAGGACTACTAATTACTACGATTTGTATTGCCAACAGAATCAGTTTTTTATTTACTTTAACAAGAGGGCCAGGATTCATACAAGAATCATTCAAATCCATCGCGTCGCACATCGTAAATTAAGAAGTGAATTATTAAAAGAAATTGGTATTTTTTTTTTTTTTTTTGTCATTTTAAAGTTTGTTAACAAAATTTTCCCTGGTACTTAAACAATAACTATTGGACAAAGGTAATTTATATATTCAAGTCTTACTACTAAAATGAATAACTAAAATTAAGAATGTACAGATGAAAGTTATATTATAGGCAAATATTTTATTATACAAATTAAAATATTTAATGATCAATTATTATTAAAAATTAGAAGGGACAGGCACGTTAATCGAGGTAATCACATTACATAATTAACACCATTCTTTCCTTTCTGTTCTTCCTTTATCAAAACAATCCATGGATCAAAATGTCTCTCATAAATTGGTGAATGTCTCTGTCGGGATTATATTATAAGCTTATAATTTGCAAATAGTTCATTAGTTACAATTGGGAATAATTAATTTGCCAGTAAGTTTATGTAGATTCTTGGGATCCCAAGCTTATTGAAATTTTATTGGTTTCTCCTGCCGGCATCTTCATATTCTTGGTCTGTTCCATAGCTTGAGTTAGAATCCCTTTTGTTATGGCCTCTTCATTCCGAAAAACAATGTCCACAATGCTTCTTTCCCATTTCTGCCTGCAGGCTGCATTCAGCAAGTGAGAAGTATTCCTGTGCTAAACAAATGATTGGCATACTAATAGACTATAGGAGACATACATTTCTCTTATAATCTAATGTTTCCTATTATAGTAGAACAAAAATGACAATTACCTAAGAAGTGTTTAATCTGAATAATACTAATATAAAAAAAAAACCAATTATATAAAATTTTGAATAATTGTAGCCTTTTGCCCAGGATGTCACTTGAGATGATAGAAAGAATGGGGACCTTTTATATCCTTCTACTATCCCTAGCACCACAATAAAAGAATAACATTTGATTCTTATACTTTTATTAATCAAGTAAATAAATAATGTGCAGTCTTAAGGATAGATTAAGTAGTCCATTGCAACATTAAATAAACATTTATTTATTAAATTGTAGTTACAGCTTTAGTATTGAAACTCTTATGGAATGTTTTCTCATAAAACATTGAAAATTTGGGATCTGCATAAAGATTGTTTGTCTGATTAACAAAGATTTCTGTTATTTAAGAATTTAGGACCAAATAAAATTTTGCATATAGAAAAACATACAAAAACTAGAGTTAAATAATTAACAGATACATTTATTAACAATAAATATAACACACAAAATATTTACAATATATATTAAAAGCTACATGCCAGCATAAGCTCTGCTTCTGTTTAACGGGATTACAAATCTAAGATTGTTTCACATACAAATTATTCAAATTATAATTCTTTTATTATACATTCTAATAATTTGTTTATAAAAAAATACAAATTAAATGGAATAGCCATAATATTTAGCTGATTTCTTTCTAATCTATCCTAATTTAAATGAAAAAAAACCAATAATAATTAAAATAAAATAATAGTTTTTACTTCACCTTTGATTAGTAATTAATTGAGATTGCACTTTACACAAAAAAGTGAAGCTTGTCTAAATCTTGTTACAAAGTTATATGGCTTAGAGATTTCAGAGACCTTGAGTCTCCATAATCATAGCCTACTTTTAACTGAAGTTTAGCTGTGGTTTATGTAAAATTTTATAACGACCATTTTCTGGAGATTGCAAAGCACGATTCCTTCCGGTTTATTGCTCAATTGTCATTTGCAATAAAACATGCCTCTTTAATTTTTCATTTCACTTAATTGTGTTCAATGTGCAGTGCCCTTGCTATGATGTGAAATGCAAAATTAAAGAGGCGTGTTTTATTGCAAATGACAATTGTGCAATAAACTGGAATGAATCGCGCTTTGCAATCTTCAGAAAATGGTCATTATAAAATTTGCATAAAATTTTACATAAACCACAGCTAAATTTCAGTTAAAAGTAGGCTATGATTATGGAGACTCAAGGTCTCTGAAAGTGCTAAGCCATATAACTTTGTAATAAGATTTAGACAAGCTTCACTTTTTTGCATAAAGCACAATCTCAATTAATAATAATTAAAGTAATAGCTTTACAACACATGAATCAATATTTTTACAAAATATCCTCTATTCAGGCAACTTTACAAAATATCTTAACTGCTATATGAAATATCACAGATTTAAAATAATTCTAATCTAAATTGCAATAGGTATGGATTTGAACCATTTCAATAATATGATAATGAGAATCATTATCATCACACTAAATAAATTAATTATTGTCATAGACTATTTAAACAAATTAGAAAAAGGGTATGAAGCATTCACCAGAAGTCCTATAAACTATTAATTCAATGTCTACATGAAAATAATGAAATATTTAACTTTAAATAAGTTGCTAATCCCACAATGATGAATATCTCTCAGATAATAAAAAAATAAACATTGTGTATGTGCATTCCTATAATGCTTTTAAAAATAAGCAAATAAAATTAATAACACTCTATATATTTACTTGGGGACTACTGGCAAAGCACAGTAGCACAATACAGACATTGCCATACACAACCAAAAATACTGCAAAAAACTAAGTGCACCCTAAGGAATTAATTATCTCAACATTAACTTATCATTGCCATCATAGTTTAAAGCACAATTAACTTCTTCTAATAGTGGAAAAATATTCACTAACATCATGAGAGATAAAGTAACACAATGGCTCCTCAAAGCAAAATAATTTGAATAAAGAAATGGCAGATTCCAAAACCTATACATTAGACAGAGAAGTATATGTGGATGCAGTATCACCATCTAAGAAAACAGAAAATGCACCATAAATAATCTTCTGGAATCTATCTATCCAATAATTATAATCTCAAAAATATCAACTATTCTCTCATGGAAAATAAAATGACAACAATGGGAGAGCATCTCCATCCCACAAAGCACAATATATAACTGATATCTAACAAAGTATACAGCTCAAAAGCATAATCCAAAACTAAACAATGGCAAGGTAATAAAGCTATCAATTATAACTAAATATTTCAATTTTACACTAAAATTACATTTGGTAAGCAATGTCTGAAACCAAAGAGTTAAATGATATACAAATGCCTACAAAAATATTTAAAATAGCACAATAAAATTTTGCATTTAATATAGAATACACACACATACAATGAATAGCATAATTATCTAGTAAAAATAAGTCGATATAATAAAATAAATATTCCTTGTTGAACGACTAATGACCAAATGAAATTCCATTATAATACTGAATTTGAAAATATGTTATTATAGCATAATAACTATAGAAGAACTTTTGATAAACCCATGTAGACTGTTTTACCCATAAATAACATTAAAATACTTATAAATATTATATAATATGATACGTATGAGATAGATATATCAAATTGCATAAAATATAAAATTTAAACTTTACCTAATTCACCTTATATAAGATATATGGATTTTACCTGCACATGGTAAGAATACTTGCACATTATATTACACCTCTTGAAAAACAAAATGTAATGAGGTAAATACCTTTACACATAAATATATTGAAATTTAAAATATAAAAAAAAATGTTACTATTTTTTTTAAATACTTTAGTTCTTGGGCAGAACTATTTCTGCCATGAGCAATCAGTTAAGTGCATGATATCCTTCCTCAGATGCTTGTTCATAGAGAGAAACATCTGTAATAGCAAATCAATTTTTATTTTATAAAAACTTAGTCAAATATAACATTTAAACATTTATGGGAGATAATCAATGGTGACAAAAGTTTTATTTTTAAATAAAACAAAAGGTTTGGACCCATTTATGAAAACAAATACTTACAAGTAAACTATATTAAATGAAATTTTAATTGGTAGCACATAATGGTGATAGTTGACCTGTGACACTTTATATGGGATCTGCAGTTTCATTGGAAATGTATGAGGCTTTCTTATTATTTGTCTTTACAGAATGCACATATTAAAAACAATTATCTTTTAAAACAAAAATAGAAATATTAATTCAGTAATTTTAATAAAAAAATTCAATTTTATTCAACAATCACAATTTAACACAAGGCACAATCAAATGTCCATTATTTTAAGTCTGCAAATTATTTTTTTGTGAAACATTTCATTTTTGGAAGCTTCTTTTGCTTGCAATTTTTTTAAAAAATATTTTCCACTTTTTCAACAAACACAGAGAAATGAAGCACAAATAAAGATTTTCCTGTCTTAAACAAAACAGGTTATTTATCTTGCATAAATTTAATATTGATAAAATTTGGTTAAATTTTCATAGCAATTCAGGTAGTTAAACATTCATTAATTAATAATTAGTATAATATCATTAAAATAACTTATCATTAACTTCGATATTTTTAAAGGTTTTTTCTTATTTATTTTTTTAATTAAAGTGGAGTTTTTTTAATTTTCTCCTCCAAAATGTATAATATAACAATGTGGAACAATAAAGTAAAATGGGTAAAATGGGTGGCGTGGTGAAACAGCACCACCTAGTGGGCTAGAATGCTGGGTAGTCGCTGTTTAGCAGACAATGTGAACTGGATCGGTTTACCTATGGCTAACAGCGCCACCTAGCAGGCAGTAGTGCTGGCTGCTACTTGGCATAATTTTCCTGTTCGTACGCACGGTGAACAGCGCCATCTAGCCTCTGGAACTTTGCATCATCTGCTTTTGGCCACATGGCATACTGTTGCTATGCATACGCATGGTGAACAGCGCCATCTAGTGGCCAGAAGTTGCATTGTCTGCTTTTGGCCCCCTACTCTGAATATTTCTGCAATTTTTGCGGAAATGACGTCTCTAGCAGTGGCAGGACAGAAAATAAGAAAGAACCGTAAAATGTTTTGTATGACCTTATAGAATAATATAACGATTATCACCCAGTTTCTTTTAGAATTTAATTTCAAATATAACTATTGAAATTTAGCTATTATAACTTTACTATTTTCCCAGAGCAACATATTATTAGCAAGAAAGTTTATAATTATGGTCAGCAATAAAAACAAGATACCTTTAACTTTCTAGCATGGCATAGCTAATTAATGTATTATAAAATACACTAATGTAAACTTAAATAACAAAATAAGTAAAGAAAATTACAACTGTTAACCTTTTTCTTGAAAAAAAATTTTTTTTCAATTTTCATTGGCCAAGTGAATTAAAGTTTTACAACTTTTGATTGGTCAATTAACAAACTCAGCCATAAAAATATATTCATCTTTTAATATTATATTCATTTTAGTTTTGTTTGTAAAAAGTATATTAATAATTTGTCAGATTATGAAAATGAATGAAAGTTTTTACAAAAATAAAATTCTATTTAGAAAGTGCTGCTGATGTCATTGATTTCTTTCTCAATTTACATTACTGTAAAAGTTAAAGAATTTTTTACTAAAATCTTATTATTTTCCTAAAATAACTATATTTTCAGTATATTTTATGAAAATAATTCATAATATGTCAGAAAAAGCATAAAAACATTCTAAGACATTAATTTTCATTTTCAAAGTCAAAACAGAAGTTGGAGTGGTGAAAATTATTGACAGATGCTCTTTTATTGTCCAAAATGTGAACCAACCAATCAGCATCTAGGAAAAAAAAGACTTCTTTCATTGTCAAACCTTCAATGCCAATTTTATTGATTTTTTACTTGTAAAATAATTCTAGAGAGGGCAGCATAATATGGTACTTTTTGTAAGCTTTAACATAAGCATAAAAACAGTACCATAGCTCAAAAATTGATGGTTTCCAATCAACTTGAACCTGTGACCGTCTTGACATGGATGTTTCTTGGAAAAGGTTAAAGATGCAGTGGTCAGTCAGAAATGATGATCAGAAAAAGCAGTCAGAAAGCAAGTGAACCCCTCTGACATGAGCAATTCTGGTTTTTATATTCTGAATGACAGTGTCAAAAAAATCACCTCATACTTGCCAACATTAATGAACTCTTTAATAAAATATTTTATTTACAACATGGAACTAATTAGCACATTATATAATATTAAAACTCATATGATCTTTAATGACCAAAGTTGAAAAAACGTTTTTTTTTATTAATTGAAAGATTTAATAAATGAAAATAATATAATTATTCATTATTATTTTTAATAAAACATAATATTTTTTTTTAACATTATCAGAAATTCAAAGTTAACTTTTTTAACTTTAAATTGACTATTTTAATAAAATAATTATTTTTTAAATGGTTAAAATTGAATATTTTGGCAATTAAAACCAAGGAAATAAAACACACATGCACACATACATTCTTAATGCACACACTTGTGTACTGGAAACTGTACTTATCCAAAGTAAACTATTTTAAAATTAATTAACTTAGCTTTCTTACACCTATTTAATAATATTAACAATACATTAATAAACTTTACTAAATTTCACCTGGAGATAGTTTAGATTCTTTAAACTTACTAAACACAAATTTTAATTGACTTATTATTCATTAGGGTATATTAAATAACTGATTTTAATGCTCATAATTACACTATTAGTTATTTATCTTTCTTCTTTTAAAGTTTTCATAAATAAATAACTTTTAACACTTTAAGCTTATATTGACTTAGATATTAGAGTGATATTTTTATACTAGCTATGCAAATTATAAAATATTTATTTTATATTCATGGTAAATTAAATATATAAAATATTACTATATAAAGTTATGTAACATCTTTTACAAGATAAATATTCTTACCTTTTTCATTCTTTGTGAATTTTACTTTATTATTATTATTTTTTAAAATAGCACAGATTCAACAGTTTAGATACTTCTTTAAGACAATGTGCGATAGTATAAGGTCACAATATATATATATATTATAATGGATGGCAAAATATGTCTGGATATGATCCTGCCCATACCCCTGATGTAATGGATGGGAAAATAACCCGTGGAATGTGATACTGTGCAGAGGTAGCAATCTGGAGAATATGGCTCAATGTGCCCTAATTTATTACCTGCAATGACATGATCTGCAGAGTTTTACCAGGCTTGGAAATGGAAAAAGTCACATCTAACTATGGTCAGTCTTTGGGTCTTTAGGTAGGATGCTGATGAAAACTTTATGAAATGCCTAATGAATGATTGCACATACTTTTAATTGACTATCTCTATACCTATTTAATAAGATTAAATGCAATTTAGGTTAGTTCATCCACTTTCACCTCTTTCTGATTCTGTTATGCCCTGATATTTAAGCCCAGGGAGAATACTGCTTGTGACTCCCTTAACAGGTATGAACAGATACACAGAGCAACTTCTGCACCTCTGTATAGGTTACAACTAGCATTTATTATATTTGATTTACTATAAAACTATTATATGACAAGAAATAGATGTGTGTGCATGAATAATTGTTTGGTAACTGTGGAATGTCAGGAAAACTCAATAAATCAGAGACCGGAATAATATAAACTCTGAACATTTATTGACAATTGTAAATGAAATTAAAATAAAGTATTATAATGATAGTAATGATAAAAAATAATATTTACATGTGTTACATGTGAACTTCTACCATTCTGTTAGTTAATAATTCTCTAGATCCATCCCTTTTACCCCATGGTATAAATCCATCTATGACACTCATTATTTACAAACCAAGCACTGTACAAGAAAAATAAACATTAATAATTTAAACTGATTGTGATGCTGGCTAGCTAAATTAAACATTTACTGATTTCCACAAAGTAATCTATTTAGTTTAAGCCTCCAATTTATATATATATATATATTTGTACCGTTTATTTATATATGGTACAAATATATTGGCATTTGGTAAAAGCTAAAAAATAAAAGTAAATTTAGATTTTTTTTTTAGTATAATTTATTTTGTTTAAAAAAACATACAATGAAAGTTAAATTGTTCTTTCGTATTTTTTTTATATAATTAGAAATAAAAGTAGAATTGGGGAGAACAAAAGAATTCCAAAAAGTAAAAAGATAAGCTAAAAGAAAAATATTTTAGCTAATTAAAGATGGCCAAAAGAATTGGTAAAAAAAGAGAACTTTGTAACGTAAATTTTATAAGGAATTACCAGATTAATTCTCAGTGTATATTTTTTATAAACAAAAGGATGCGCAGAAGTCTGAAAACTGGGCCTCTAGTATAAAAAGGCAGAGACCGGTTTGATGAAGGTCTTGATTTTTCTGTTTTTTCCTTTGGCTAGTTTTGGATTATTAAATCCAAGACCACTCCACAATGAAATAATCCTTCATGCAGGAGTAGACCGGGGCTTTAGCTGACATCATTAAGAAGATGGACACTAGTAAAGCTTCTGCGACTATCCTTTAGAATAGATGACGAGATCAAATTTATAACCAATGGCCAAGCTCATTCTACCCAAAAAAACTATGCATAGTTATCTACTACTTTCTCACTGAATTTACCGGTAAGCTATGACTTTTTATTATTCCCGATTCTGACTAAATTGTCAACAAACCATCTTAAAAATATACTTATAATAGATCCCGATATAGACTTTCATGTTATTGTTCAAGAAACTCTTGGTTACCCCAGAACTTTTTAATTAATTATTTAACTGTTATTTTTTTATTAATGCTTCACATCTGGATTAGTGTGTGTTCTCTCCAATTGATTTGATTAATAATTTCCTTTAAACAGATTTTTAATCTGTTAGAATAAAAATATTTCTAATAGCAATTTTCATTTGTATGTTATTAATAATATTTATTAGTGTTTATTATTAAATTTATTATTAGTTTAGTAAGATTTAAAAATGTAATTTACCTTTGCCAATATGTTATGAATAAGTTCCAAGAAAAATAATATATTTAAAAAATAATTTTCATTATGGTAAAATCTAATACCGATTCTTTAAAAGCATTTTTTATTTTTAATTTGCGAGACATACTAGTGACAAATTTTAGCAGATTCTTATGAATCCTGGTGCCCAAACAAATAAATTAAAAGCTGATTTCGTCAATAGCACAATTTGTAACAATTATTAGGCCGAGTTGATCAGGAAATATAGTTATGTTTTTTGAGAAATAGAAATACAACTCCCTTCTTTTGACATAACTTGATCAACTCGCACATTTATAATGCGTATAGAGGCCTAACAAGATGGAAACCTTATAATACATATATATATATATATATATATATATATGATAGGTATAGAAATTAACACTAGTTGATTAGTCAATCTCATTGAAAAAATATATAACAAGGGTTAATCAACAAAATAATACATATAAGGTGAATTCTGTACAAAGTGTTGTAATTTTATCTGTAAAAATAAATGGGGATCTTACCTTACTATTTACATGGATAACCTGATGTGAAGCAGGTGAGCTGACCTAAATTTTATTTACAATAAAATAGAAAAAAATAACTAAGTGAATCATCCCTCATTTTTTCTTTGCTAATTCTGAAAAATGAGGTTTTTAGTTTCATAGACTGAAAAGTGCCTCATCAGAGTGTAAAAATACAGCATAGATAATGAAAAAATCAAACAGAAATTTATAACATGAATTTCTTGATTAAAATTGTAGTTGGGACAAAGTCCATAAAATCATCCTGGTAGTAGTAGTAGTTGATAGATAAGCATGTTACTTTCCAACAGCAGTTTAACTCATAAATCCTTTTTCTTGGCAAGGATGGATTACATAATGCTATCTCCTGTCATTGTGTATGGAAAACACCTCGATCCTGAGCTGTTTCACCTTTAAATATTCCAATGTTTGTTTATTTTGGACTGCAGGTATTTTCTTTTGTGTTTTACAACAAAGTAGAATGAAAATAGAGATCTTATGCAACCGTGTTAGGGAATAATGATGCGATCAAAATAGCATGTTTTGCTTTAGACCATCTTCATCTTAAAGAACCATTAAATAATTATTTCTAATCATAAATTATGTTAGATAATATATAAGCACTTTACATATATATATATATATATATATATATATATATATATAGTGCTTATATATATATATATATATATATATATATATATATATAAAAGAGATAGTTCATTTTTGCTACCTACTATTAAGTATTAATTTTCATTCTTTTTTCCAAAAAGACTTAAAATATTAAAATTATTTCAATAATTTTCAAAACATGATTTAATTATCCCAAAATCTATAAATTATTTTTACTTTTATTTCTCACTTTCTTTCTGCTGAATTTGATAAAATTTAAGGTACAATATTTGACTTTAAAAACTTCTATAATTCAAGTAAAAGAAGAAAAAACTCCATTTTGGTGTTTGAAAATTTTAATTTAATTGCTATTATATTATTGTAGCTAAGTAGTGTTGACAAGAAAAGATCAAATTTTAAAAAAAAGTTTCTGTTTTTATGCAGTCTTGCGAAATGCTTAGATTTTTAGCTGCCTATTGTTTAAATACACCTGGGTCTCATTTTATGCTGATTATTTTAATGCGATTTTGAAGTTATGTGATTCATGTTTTTTCTTAATATCTTTCATATTTCACTATATTTATTAGATATCAAGAAATTTAAATTATTAATAACTTATTTTCACTTGAAATACTTTTTTTTCCCAAAAATATAACGTTATATTAGCAGATAATGTGAATATGGCCTGAAGCTGTATTTAGAATTTTAACTTCTACGTAAATAACCTATTTATACTAATGAGTAAAAATAATAATAGATTTATACTTACATTTAAAAATATCACAATAAATATTCAAAAAATTTAAACTTTTAAAACATACTTTGTTATATATAACAGAAATAAATAATTTTTTAGATTTTTAAAATGAAAAATGAAGATTTTATAAACTGAAAATAATATTTCTAATGATAATGTATAATCTTTTTGTTTTGATTACAATCTCATTTTTTTAATATAGAAACAGAAAACCATTAACACAGCACAAGACTGAAAATGGCGCTAGTTGTACATCACATCACGAATAAAAAATAAAGTGGCTAAAAGGTTTCTCTGGGCATAATTGCTGAGAGATTCTTGACTTCATTTAAGTTTAGCCACAATACATCCCATCACATCGAATCTGATTTCTTACTATTTTACAAATGAACACTAGTGGTAATGATTAAAATATGTATGAAAAATGTAAAATTAAATACTGTAGTTAATAAAAAAAGTAAAAAAAAAGTTTGTCTTGTATTAATTTTTTTCAAATATTTGAAATTTTTTAATAGTTATACTTTATTTGCTTATTTTTTTAATGCGAATTTTAAAGTAATTTTTCCTTCTTGCTTTGCTTTTATGCAAATTCTGAAAATTACAGCACCTATCCCCCATTTTTCAAGGTAAGTCAAGTTTATTTTTGTGCAATTTTTTTTAATGCGAGATTTCTGTGGAAACTGTCTACCACATAAAATGAGACCCAGGTGTACACTTCATTTATAATAAATAAAATAAAACAATAAAATTATAGCTCTATTTCCACACTGTTTCTATGGCTACTTAACTTGACCTCAGGTTATCTCTCAGTCACTTCAATATAAATTACATTCAATTTTAGATTTAAAACAATCCATTACAGTTTATTAATCTAATAGCATATATATATATACAATATTATTTCCTATAATAGCATATATATATATACAATATTATTTCCTAGAATATTGGTAGTACTAAATGACTTATTATAAAATAATAATTTATTGTAAATTCCTAATTAACTGTGAATGTAAATAAATATATGTGTGTTGTACATGTATATATGTGTTAATAATAAATAAATAATCTCCCCATTATTAATGCAAGTTTCAAATGGATTAGATTCAATTAGTAGGCCAATAATTGCGTTGTAGGCTACTCCTTATAATATAGATATATAAATAAAATTTGAAAATGTATTACAGTTCAATGGATGGTATTCATTTTCACAAGATATTAAAATGATATAAAAATTAATCTCTGCATTGCATGAGATTGGTGGAGTGAAAGGTATCAAAACTATCAACATGGGCAACTAAAGTGTTGATTTCTCTGTTACACTACACACATAAATTATCATTTCAGTGACAATTAGAAAATATTTTGGGGTTAGATATCTTTACTTTAATTAATGATCAATAATAATCATTAATATAATTCTGTAAAATGGTTAATGGCCAACTTATGACTTCAGAAAGTTTGACACTTGTAAAGAAATTATAGTAAATTATTATCTATGAAATCCTAAATAAGTGATGAAAAAATGTATAAGAGATTGTAACCTGGGTTAATTAATGAATGCTAGTTCAGTAAGAAATGTCTACATTGGGTATCATTTATCTTTTTTACATGTCTTTGATGATATATGATGAAAAGATGTTAGATATATATGAAATTATAAGTATATCTGAAAAGTATAGGAAGTTGAAAATATAAGTTGTGTATGCCTTACTCATATTGAAAAAAAATGAATTGGGTGTTTTAGAAATGCATCTGAAATGAGAGAATTTGAATGGTTGTGACATGATTGTGCTAAATTACAGACGCACTGAATTACTAATAAATAATTTTTCAATTCATAAATCAATATTTTATTTTTTTTATTCTTTTTAATATGTGCAATTCAATTGTCTCTTCACCTTTTCTTCTAACTTTACAAAGTACAATAATGTCGCATTTAATATAAGACAGTTCTTCTTCTAATTCTTGCAATCATCCTTCACTTGAAAGTGATCTGCAATTGTAAGTACCTAAATAATAAATAGTGCTCTGCTATACAGGTGCAAATATTGGAAATACAAGTGGAGTAGGATTCATTGTAAAAAAAAATGTCGGAGAAAAACATTGTGGAGATTGATGGTGTATCAGACAGAGGGGCAAGATTAGTTATAACTTAATAGCAGATAGAAAATGCAGCTGTAATTACTATGTGATTATTCAAATAGAATATAAACATGAATGGGCAGATGCACTAGCCAGTGTGGTGAGTTTATTGGCTTTTTACCCTTGAGTTTGAGATCAAAAAGCAGCATGGTCTTTTTCTCAGTTGCTTGATAAGGCAGAATGAATATATGTGTAAATGATAAATCTTTCCAATAGAAATATACGATCATAACAGACAAAAATAAATCATGGCCCTTGTTCCCAGAAGGATGTAAAGTTAAAAACCTAGACTAGCAGTTGGTTGCCGAAGGTGGAGGGTGCAAAGAATCCTCAGATTGTGGACACAAGCTGCCATTTGATGATGATTTTTATTTAGGTATTCACAACTGCAGATCACTTTCAAGTGAAGGAAGATTGCAAGAATTAGAAGAAACTGTCTTGTCTTAAATGGGACTTTATTGGACTTTGTGAAGCTAGAAGAAAAGGTGAAGAGACAATTGATTTAAAAAGTGGACATGTACTCTAATAGAAAGGCACACATATTGGAAATATAAATGCAGTAGGATTTACTATAATAAAAAAGTGGAAGAACAACATTGTGGAGATGGATGGTGTATTGACCAGAGTGGCAAGATTAGTTATACAACTTAATAGCAGATACCAAATGCAGATAATTCAGGTTTATACCCAACAAGTTCTCATAGTGATGAAGTAGTTGAAGATTTTAATATGGATGTACAAAAGGCTTTTGATCAGAGTAAACAACATTTTAAAATTGTTATGGGAGACATTAATGCTAGAATTGGTAAACAAATGAAAGATGAAAGTGCTGTAGGTTAGGTTATGGTAATAGAAATGAGAGAAAACATAGACTTGTGGAGCTTGCAGAAAAAGAAAAACTTTATAATGTGAATTCATTTTTTTTTTAAAAAAAAAATGTTAAAAGGGAATGGATATGGAAGCATCCAAGCGAAAATACCATAGAATTGGATTATATTTTGGCTAACAGAAAATACATAATTCAAGATTGTAATGTTCTTAATAAATTTAACACAGGAACTGATCATCGATTAGTAAGATGTAAGATATGTGTTAATGCCAAACTAGAGAGACAAAAATTATATAAAAAAAAACAATATTTACAGTTGATATTCCTAATCTTCAGAAACATTCAAATGATTTTAAATTAGAACTTAAAAATCAGTTTCAAGTATTAGTAGATTTTGAACATGATTCATATTTGAATGAAATTAATATGAAAATAACTGATACACTTTTAAAAACTGCAACAAAGATAGCTGGTAGAAAAAAGCAGCAATTGACCAATAAAATTTTTACTGAGATAGAGAATTTATGAAGAAAAGAATGAATATGAAGATATATAAAACTGATGCATTAAAAAAGATTGAATATCTCGAATTTTTTAAAACGGTGAGGAAAAGAGTTGAAAATAATGAGAATATATAACTGTGAACTAACAATGAAAGCTGTAGAAGAGAATAAAAGCCACAAGAGTGTAACACAACGTTTTTGTATTGGTAGGAAATTTATATCTGCAATAAGAAAAAAGGATGGAATTATTATGAAAAAAGAGATGACTTCATGAAGTGGGTAGAAGTCTTTTATCAAGAATTATATAGTAATAAAGAACAAGTACCTCCTATATCTATTATATCTTCTAAATTGCTCAGAATTTTAAATGAAGAGGTGAGACAAACAATTATTTTGCTGAAGAAAGGAAAGGCTCCAGGTAATAATGGAATTATAATTGATATATTAAAACAAGCAGGTGAAGAACTAGGATATTTTTAGAAAAGTTATACACCGAAGGTCTAAGTGATAAAGATGTACCAGATGATTGGAAGAATGCAGTATTAATACTAATATTTAAAAAAGGTGATAAAGAAGATATTAAAAATTACAGACCTATCAGCCTTTTATCGCTTTTATACAATATTTTACCAAGATAATTTCAACTCATCTACAGAGAACATAGGGTTTCTACCAACCAAGAGAAGCTGGATTTAAAAGTGGTTTTAGTACAGTAAACCATATCCAGGTATTTAGAGAAATTATAGAAAGGACAAATGAATATGAGTTGCCATTACACTTTGGATTTGTAGATTATGAAAAGGCATTTGATTTTATAAACATTTCTTCAGTGATTAAAGCATTGGATCATCAAGGTATAGATCAAGGATATTGTCCTATTTTGAACAATATTTATAAAAATGCAACAGCAACAATTAGATTACATAATGATACTAGGAAAGTCTACATGGAGAAGGGTATAGGACAGGGTGACTCCATATCTCCAAAACTTTTACAGTAGTGCTGCAGGAAGTATTTTGTGGATTAAAATGAGAAGCTAAACAAATGAAAGTAAATGAAGATTATTTAAGTCATTTAGATTTTGTAGATGATGTAGTTGTTTTTTTGCAAATAATGCTTTAGTGCTGCTGGAAATGTTGCAGGAGTTCTCAGATGAAAGTAGGAAAGTAAGACTAAAAATAAATGTTAAAAAGGCTAAAGTAATGTTCAATGGATTTTCTCAAAATATGAAAATAAAGATTGATTATGATGAATTAGAAGAAGTTAATACCTATAAATACCTTGGTCAGATTATTAATACAGATGGACACTTAATGGATGAAATTAATCATAGAATTAAACTTGGTTGGAGGGATTTTGTTAGAAATAACTTGATACTAAAATGAAATATACCTATGTGTTTGAAAAGAAAGTTTTTTAATAAATGTGTTTTACCAATACCTACTTATGGATCTGAGACCTGGACACTTACTAGAAGAGCAATAGAGAGACTTCAGACTACTCAAAGAAGTATGGAGAGATGCATGTTATGAGTAACAAGAAAAGATAAAAACGCAATATGAGGGCAAGAGAACAAAGAGGTGGCACTGACATAATTGAAAGAATTAAAGGACTGAAGTGGAGTTGGGCTGGACATATTGCTAGAAGAGACGATAATAGATGGACAATTGGAATCTTAAACTGGATTCCAAGAGATTGTAAAATATACAGAAAGAAACAACATATGAGATGGATGGATGAAATAATAATGTGTGCAGGAGTGATGTGGAGAAGAGAAGTCAAAGTTCAGTGAAGATTGATTGAACTTGGAGAGACATTCATCCTGCAGTGGATTGATAATGATATTGATGATGAGATGTTAATATATTTCATTACTTGAATATTTTTTCATAATTTACTCTATGAACAGTATGTAAAAATACACATATGGTTCTGATTTTATATCTTCCCTTTTAATTGCCTGATCATGCCCCTTACATATTTCACGTAGTGATTTAGATCAATCAAAAAACCTATAGATATATGTTTATATCAAAATATTTGTAGAAAGTAGATTTGTAAAAATTTTTGCTTGTGTTCAATACCTTTTACCTTGTAAAATGTTTTTACAAAAATTGCCATTGTTTTCTCACTTATAACATTAGTATCCCTTGACTTTTTTAAACTCTCCATTAAAAGTGAGTTTGTATACAATTTTTTATATAATTAAATAATAATAACTGTAGCTTACTCCACTGCAGATGCACTTTACAGATGAAACACAATTATAATGAATATCCTCCTTTGCATACACAAGATAAAGTCTTTTTTTAAAAATAGAATGGATCCACTCTATGCTTTTCACCAAACTATTGTAATGGTAAGAATTGTCTCTCCACGCAACAAAATCTAGAACATAGGCAAAATACCCTCAAGCTGATCAAAGATAGATACTGGGATTTAGAATCCGACCAACATTCAATCCTTTCACCTCTGCTCAATGATCCAATACCCTATGGATGACACTTCTCAACTTACACAGACCTTCAATTTAACCTCGGTCCAGCAGTCACCCTCGGTGAAACAAGAGACTTACAAACTTAACTAATTTAATACTGATTTGGTCTGATATACACACATATGGCTAAGTAATTAATTATCTACATATATATAAAATGATGGATGTGTAAATAAATCTAGAGTTGGATAAAATGAACCCATGGACAATAAAATGTGAAAACGAATTATGATTTTAAATATTAATTTAATAAAACAATAATTAATAGTGAAATTAAAATATACAAAATTATGTGATGGAAAAAATGAGATATTATGCTCGCAGGCATTATGTGGATAATGAGATTAATGTTACTTTAATAAGTGTAGTGCGGTATTGGAGTCTATGCCTATATTAATATGCCAAATTTCTAGCTCTTTTGTAGTCTGCTAGATCATATGGAACTTTATATATAGCCAAAGTTATATAACTAAATTAATAGCACTCTTATGGCATCTATCTATACAAAGTTAAATTGAGCATGTAATTAGGCTCAGAGATATGCAGGTTAGCATGTTAACCTAGATTAGGGTATACACTAATGGTAGATAAGCATTTAATAAAAAAGGAGAGAAAACTGGTTTATAATAGGTTTATCTATATACTCTATGGCACATATTAAAATATTAATTAAGCAAAAAGGTGCAAATGGGTCATTATTCACAGGCTTCATCATCGAATACTCAGTTTCCCTAAAACCGCTCAATTTGCTATGAATAGGAACATTAGTAGTTCAGGTAGTTGGATAAGCATTATGAATAATCTAGGTCCTTGTGACCTAGTTCTAAAAGTGTGTGTTTTAACCCAAACTAAAGTGGATAAGAGTGACCTCCACCAACAACTCATCAATAATCACACAGCAAGTGGATAATTGTACATAGCGTACTTCATAAGAACACGTCCGCAACTTATACATATATATAACGCAAATGTGTGAAGTTATATTATCATGCCTTAAAATTAGAAAGCATCTATTTGCATATCTATACAATCCAGTTCTCAAATTTAGTATTTTAAATATACTATTTAGGGACAAAATTAATTAGTAACCTAGTTTAATATTATCACCTGCATCTCAACATATATAAATCTAAGGAGGACAAAGCATATTTGAGGGATAATTATGAATAAAACATTAAAATATGCTTTGAGAATATCTCTGTGGCTTGTTCCTATGATGTACGAGTTACATATATAAATAGTTATAATTCATAACTAGAATTAAGCAAACTACAATTTTAACTAGATAACTGATTATTGTAATATTAATACCCAAAACTTAATCAGTAAAATAAGAATATGATCTCAAAACAGCGAGTTAGAAAAAAAATAAAAATTCAATTATTTAATATTTATTATAGTGAAGATTTGAAATTATATTCGCAGATCGATAAGCTAAAATTATATTTATAAATACTTGCGGTTTTGAGTCATTTGGCATATTAAATACATATAATATTAAAATGATAAAATCATAGAATAAATTGAATATTTTTAGAAATAGGCATAAAAGACCGCAGGAAATTATACATTTAAAATAGATTATTAGAGTTTTACATTTTAAAAGAGAATTCAAGTTTTACATTTTAAAAGAGAATTCAAGTTTTATAATCAGGCAAGATTTAGCATTTAACGGTCTTCTTTGTAGATTTTAGTAAAGGTGTTTGGGAAAGACAGATTTAATAAATAGCTAGCTTTTAAAAGAAAAAAATGAAAGTCACAGTTTATAAACAGAGCTCTGAGAGAAAATTTACCATTCAGTTGTTTCCATTGCAGTTAGTTATAAGAACTTGGGAGGATATTAAGTTGACACTTTTGATGATGATTTGAAGTTAACGGAGATTTTCCATGGGCTGCTTCACTGGAGTGCGGCATTAGGTTTCATTGGCCCAAAGTTCTTCTCCATTCCCTGGCTAGGGCCGAGAGGTGAGTTGTTGCCATTCTACTCGATCATTTTAAAGGTAAAATGAGCATAGATTATGTTAACAATTCACTTATTATATATATGAGCCATCCTGGGAAACAAAACTTTTAGTATTTATACTTTTTAAACTCTGGCCAACTGTTAATTTTTATGAGCTTGTACGTAGCTGAAAAGTCCATTTATTTATTTTAGCAAAACATATTTAATAGTTACAACCAGTAGAAAAACCCTTTATTTATTTTAGAAAAACATTTTTAATTACAACCAGTAATTGAGGTTTTGTTTTCCTGTGTTATTCTGTTATTAACATTTTATATTTACCAAATCAAGTCCACACTATTTTAGGACCAAGGCATGACCTACTTTAAGATCTGTTTACAAAAATCAAAATGTTATTTTGACCAAGTTACTTTCGTAATTAGTAGAAGACTAATTTTATAATCATATGTGCAGAATAACAGGAAATATATGTATGCAATTTCAATAATACAACAATAAAATTGGCTAAATAATTTAACTAAAATATTTCTTAAACTAGAAATATTTATAAAATGAATTTCTTAAATTAGAAATATTTATAAATTGAATACGTATCTGTAATCTATACATATACTATTAAATTACAGACATACTGCTCACATATAAATATGTGATTCTGCATATATAGGAATCCAATATTATTTAAATGGGTATTCTGAGGGTGTTTAAACCTGGCATATGGATAAATGTGTGGGTAAGTGAAACCGGCAGATGGATGAAACTGACCATTTTGCTATATATAAACAAAGGCAAAACTCTTTTCTCCATACAGTAGTGCCACCCTGTGCTAACCATAGTAATCAATAGATGCCAGAAGGCTTGTGCATAAAATCCCAATCTAGTGCCTACTCATCCAATATCCCCAGACTAGTTTCTGGCTTGTGGCCATCATCAGTGAGGAGCCTTGGATCTGAGAGTACTGCACCTAGATCTTAGGATTTAATGCAACCCTCCAGCAGCCACCTTTTAACTCTACTTTACTACAAAACTATGAGAATGAAATTGAAAACACAAAAAATATTTTCAATTAAGCTCAATAGCTTATATAGTCATATGGGTCTGAACTCAATTCAGCACCCATACATTTTGGTGTCTTTGGCTCTTAAACAACCATAGCCACCACTATCCTATTAGGCAGGATTGGTATTAAACCACTAAACATCACATGATCACCATCTCATACTAGCACATAATTGTTGTAAACAAAGGCAAAACTCTTTTCTCAGTAGTGCCACCCTGTGCTAACCAGAGTAATCAATAGATGCCAGAAGGTTTGTGCATAAAATCCCTATCTAGTGCCTACTCATCCAATATCCCCAGACTAGTTTCTGGCTTGTGGCCATCATCAGTGAGGAGCCTTGGATCTGAGAGCACTGCACCTAGATCTTAGGATCTAATGCAACCCTCCAGCAGCTCCTTTTAACTCTACTTTACTACAAAACTATGAGAATGAAATTGAAAACACAAAAAATATTTTCAATCTAAGCTCAATAGCTAGTATGAGATGGTGATCATGTGATGTGTAGTGGTTTGACACTAATCCTGCCTAATAGTATAGTGGTGGCTATGGTTGTTTAAGAGCCAAAGACACCAAAATGTATGGGTGCTGAATTGAGTTCAGACCCATATGACTATATAAGCTATTGAGCTTAGATTGAAAATATTTTTTTTGTTTTCAATTTCATTCTCATAGTTTTGTAGTAAAGTAGAGTTAAAAGGAGCTGCTGGAGGGTTGCATTAGATCCTAAGATCTAGGTGCAGTGCTCTCAGATCCAAGGCTCCTCACTGATGATGGCCACAAGACAGAAACTAGTCTGGGGATATTGGATGAGTAGGCACTAGATAGGGATTTTATGCACAAGCCTTCTGGCATCTATTGATTACTCTGGTTAGCACAGGGTGGCACTACTGTATGGAGAAAAGGGTTTTGCCTTTGTTTACAACAATTATGTGCTAGTATGAGATGGTGATCATGTAATGTTTAGTGGTTTTTCACTATATGTATAGGCAAATCTGAGCATTTGGATGAGTGTACTCAGATTTAATTAATCACTTTAAATTACTTATAATATTATTTTTTCAATGACGCTTGTGAAATTTTTACAATTTATGATATGTCACTATCAAATGAAAACTCAAAGATATGTAAATATTATTTTTATAAAGCATGGTGTTTGTATCAATTATAGTAATAACTGTAGCTTTTTCCACTGCACATGCACTTTACAGATGGAACACTAATTATAATGAATACTCTCATTTCCATACACAAGATAAAGTCTTTTTAAAAGATACAATGGATCCACTTTATCCTTTTCACCTATACTATATGTATAGGCAAATCTGAAGCATTTTGAAGTGAGAGCATGAGGATTTAATTAATCACTTTAAATTACTTTTAATATGATTTTTGTCAATGATGCTTGCAAAATTTTTCCAATTTACAATACATCACTATCAAATGAAAACTTAAAGATATGTAAATATTAATTATATATAGCACCATTGACTAAAATCATTTCATAAGTAATTTAAAGTGATTAATTAAATCTTCATGCTCTCAGTTCCAAATGCTTCAGATTTGCCTAAACACATAGTTTGGTGAAAAGATAGAGTGGATCCATTCTATCGTTTAAAAAGAATTTATCTTGTGTTTGCAAAGGAGATTATTCATTATAATTAGCATTGTATCTGTAAAGCGCATTAAAGCTACAGTTGTTATTATAATTTATAAAAACTTTGCACTAAATAAAATTAATATTTACTTAATTAAATAACATTTTCACACTAAATATGTTTTTTAGAAAAGGAACAAAAAGTTTAATCCCATATATTTTATTATTATTATTATTATTATAGAAAATGTTCTTTTTTTTGGGGGGGGGGAATTGAAATAATAATGTATTTTTTTCTTCTTCTATAAAGTATTTCCCCTATAAGTAGCTTTGGTTATACATTTTCACATTATTCATAAGAGATGACACAATTTACAAATATATATTGTAACGATCACACATACTGTGATCACACATTTGTACATTTAATATACAGCATAATATTAAATGTGAGTTTTATGTAAACTAAGTAATAGAAATTGGATAATAAATTTAAAAAAGAAAATAAATTTATTTTAAGTTCGTTTTAATTAAAAAATCAAAATGGCAGTTGAGGAATGCAATTAATTAAAAAAACCAATTATGGTAATTAAAGAAAGTGAAGGAAGATAAGCAACCAAGATTCTTATCTTTCACCTTCCAATGTCAACTTTTTAAAATTTAAAATTAGTAAAGTCAAGAGAATAGTAAAGAGATCATCGAAGTTGATGATTAAATCTTAAAGGGAAAAGTAAATAAAAAGGGTTAATGATTGTAGAATTAGCAATCATAAAATTTCAGTCGCAATTATAAATAAAAATAAATAGATTTATAGAAAGATAAAGATCACCTTTTCAAACTACACATGTGAATGCATGAAATATATGTATGGCTATGTGAAAGTAATAAAGAGTGTGTAAATAAGAAAATTATTTCATTCAAAAGAAATGGAAGTAAATAAAATAAAAAAATAAATAAATAAAAACAAGAAGAAAATTTTATGTATTTTATGAAAGTAAAATAAATGTGTGAAATGTAATTAATGACATTCCAAAAACAATCAAGAAGATAAGAAAAGGATTCTGCAACAATTAAGTAAGAAGTTGAAAAAAGGAGCCATGTTTTACTTCTTCTTGAGTCTGATGAGCTGACAGACAGAGTAGCTCGAAAGCTGTGTTTTATAAATGAACAAAAATGTACCAAGTAGTTGAAACATCGAGAATGCAGGGCTAAAGACCACAAATTGATGCCAGTTGATCCACACTTGCCTTGGGTGTAAAGTCATCTTCCCCATGCAGTAATAGTAGAGATATTGCCTGCCTGATAGTTCACCTTTCCCTGTCCTGGAAGCCTCAAGAATACGACCTAAGTAAGCTGCAAGAAAGAATCCAGCCGGATCCCAAGAATTTCCATCTCTACAAAAGAAGTGGAGTAATCCACAGGATGAATAATAATTCCCTCGTCAACATCCAGAAAACATAGGTAAATTAACTTTAATATAACACGCGTGCACACACTTTTGTAAACGGCCACATTAATTAAAAAAATGCAATTGCAAATGTGAATCTGAAAAACCAAATAATTAGTAATTTTCTGTATCAAAGAATACGTGAAGAAAGACTATAAGCTATAAAATATTTACATATAATGGTTTAGTATCAAAGAATTATCATTTTAGGTGAAGGGTTAATTAAATTAAATATAATTTGTGTTATTTTTAATGATTGCTTATTTTATGTTGAAGTATTATATTTTAATGTTTATGAATGTATTAAAATAAACAATATTTATTTATGAATAGCTCTTTACGTCTCGTCTTTCCTTCTTCACCATACTAATTATAATGATATACCTGTGAGGTTTATAAAATACTAAGTAGACATTTATTCTAGTAAAAGTACACATGTCGATATATTACAGTAACATTAAATCTCACAAATTTTATAAATATTTTCAAGTGCTGGATTATTTTAAATAAATCATTCTTATGAATGAATATCCAACAGCTGAAGAAACGTCTGATCGGGAAAGATAATACTGAAATATTCCATTGGTAATCTCAGTATTCGATCAGGAATATAGACTTAATTAATGAGTCTATATATGCTTCTTTGCTTCACGTGACAGTTGTGTCGATCGTAAAGTGTAAATTAAAAGGTTACAAACGGTCGAAAAGGTAATTCTGTTACAATATATAGTCAACAAATAATTATTTATCTGACAAACATAAGATATTTTAAAACTTATTTTTTAAACAAAAATATTTACATAGGATAGAATGTTAGATGTTGGGGATAAAACAGCTATTTGGAAATATAACTTAAACCAGTTTTGAGATTAAAAATATTTCAGACTATTCTAAAAGTTGAATTTAATCAAAGTTGCACTTGGCAGAACTTGTTCCACTTTTCTATTGAACTTTTGGCTTAATGCATGTAAAGGATTAAAAGTGGTTGAACTTTTAATATTTTTATTCCATATATATATAATAAAATAAATTCTACAAGAGTATCTAGATAATTATCAAATATTAAGGTAATAAATTTAAAACAATAATTATTATTTTACTAAGCCAGGCTTTCGATAATACTCTATCTTTGTGAAAGTATGACTAAAATGAATATTAACAAATATATTAGCATCTCCTCATGGTATAAATGTGCATTAATCTAGTCGCTGATTGTAATAGATTTGCATATATACATGTGTAAATTGACATAGCAGTTGGCTACGTCATTGGATTAAACGGAAGTACCTGCTAAGAGGAAAGCTATTGGTTCTTATATTTATGGAGAACTTTGAATTAATCATATGTCATGATACTTATCGTTTTGTATTATTATTTTAAAGGCAAATGTACACCGTATCGAAAGCCTGGCTTAGCAAAGTAATAAATATTGTTTTAAATTTATTACAGTAATTCTTGTAGAATGTATTCTATTACATATTATATATATATTATAATTTATTCTTATATATATTCTTTCCATATTCTCCCATTCTAAATATTAATATGATGTGAAAGCATTGAAAGTGCTATGTCTGCAAATATGACTGGGCGGCCAGCAAATGAATATATACAGTAAGACAATATTTAAAGTAATCAGAATAGCGAATAGTCTGTAACAACACTATCTCTACAGTTGAACCAATTCCCACAATGTACATCCAGGCTGGTTGCTACAATAATGGTTCATAATGGGCTCTGTTATGCATTTTTGGCCCCAGTCCAGTATAACTGCATACAAACACATCATAGTGTATCACTGTAACCGACAATAAGCTCCTTACAGCTTTCATCTTTGCAACAGTCCACCAGTAACTCCACTTGAAAACTTCTGGAAACTTAACTCTTCATTCAGCTGCTATCCGGATAGTTTTCTCAGGCTTTGGTCTCCCAATCTCTGTGAGCTTATTCAGCTATTCCCATGAACTACATTTCCACTGAGTGCTGGACATTAACCAAAGACTGACACTAGATCTCTCCTAATGGAATTGAACATGAAAGTCAACTGGAGATGCACTTGAAAAATGGCCTGATGTACTTGTTACATACTCTTTTTATAGCTTTCTGATAACTGCAACAATTAATTACATTCTCCAATAAGGTAAGGTCTGTTATCTAGAAATATTTGCAATCAGCAAATATTTCTTTGAATTTTGTCGATCGCCATTACGTTAATGCTTTAATTAAATTCCTCAGTTATCAGTACGCGATCTAAAAACAATCTCTCGAATAAATTGTAGTTTTTCTGCAGTGCACAAACTTGTATGCAATTTTTACAAAAATTCAACAGAAAGTATACTCGTACAATGAATATCACTAAACTTTATGTTTGAACAAAATATTAATGTAAAAAGTACTAAAACAGACTTTTTAAATATAAAATTTAGTAAGATTTATTGTATTAAATATACTTTCAAAGCTCTAGCATCATATTCATGGTTAGTCTGCTGAGGACACTAATTTTTTTGTTGATTTGAATGCTATTGTTTATTATGTATTTATTTTATGTAATAAACTACCCTCTTTTATTTTATGTTCATGTTTGTGATTGTTTGTTTGCACATAATTTTAACACTCGGATTGCAACTATGCAACTATGGTCACGTTATCTTTCATGATTTTGAAAGATGAATGAATTAATGATTTCAAATTTAATCTTAGATTATTATTTTTTTCATATGTCATAGCATCGGCTGGGACGCAAACCCACAACTGTCTGCAACCAACTACTTGCTTGCAAGGCGATTGCGATGACCTCTCGGCTAAAAACGCTTGACGAATCTTAGATTTTTTATACATTAATATACATATACACATTTTTATACATTTTGTGATTACTATATACTCAACAGAAAGTTTTCTATTTTCTTTAAATGATGTAATTTCGTCTTTATCTTCCATACTATAGCAATGATTATTTTTTCAGACATTGTTACAAATGTAGAATTCTCAAGCAGAATTATCCATTCAATCATAAAATCTTTTGATTCAACTTAATTTTTGAAGAGTTTCTGTATTTGTAGAAGCTTCAGCTTGATTGCTAAAGTTTTGCATAGATAAGTGCGGCCCTGAAGATAACTTAACACCACTTAGAGTGCAACAGTTTTAATTGTACAAGTTTTATCAGATAATAAAAAAAATATTTATTATCTATATTGTAATTAATATAATTTGTCATACAAGCAAATGTTTATTTTATATTTGATAAAACTTTTTTGACAAAATAGGTTATGCATTGACATTAATAATTTTTGGAAAAGTTATCATTTCAAGTGTTTCAATGAATTGAAAAAAGACACGCTAGAGGGAAAAAATCTAAACAGTTTAATATATTAAATTGAGAACAATATGTTATAATTTTGTATTACAAATTTTTCAACTCTTATATAATACTATTTGAGATTACATTTACTCAAATTAATAGTTTTTGTTGTCATACTTTTGAATTTAACTGTGATATTTTATTGTAGATCTATATATCATCTTATGCACAATGTCAAAATTGAAAAGTGAATAAACAATTTAATGGCTAGTCTCCAGTTCTAGGGCAGGCTGAATTATCTAAATAGTAGAATACTATTAATTGGAGTAATTATTTGATTACTATTTGTTAATGTTACAATTTATTTTAATAAGTTACTATTCATGGCTATTTCATTCCAATATCAGCCTTTCAAGCTAATTGAGCACGCGCCTTTTGAGTGTTAAATAAATGAATACTCTCTTCTTCAATCCAAGATATAGTATTTATGCAAGAATAAAAAGAATCCCTCTTATTCCTACGACTCAAATTCTTTTATATGAGCAAATCTGAAGAACTGTTAAAGATAGCGTGAGTAGATTCTCACTTTAAATTACTATTTACGATGAATGACGTCAGTGTAATTACTTAGAATTTACTAAACGTCATTCTTACTGAAACTTAATTATGAGTAAATAAGCAAATATTTTATCTAGCACCATGCTTGCAATTATATTTCATTCCAATATCAGCCTTTCAAGCTAATTGAGCACGCGCCTTTTGAGTGTTAAATAAATGAATACTCTCTTCTTCAATCCAAGATATAATATTTATGCAGGAATAAAAAGAATCCCTCTTATTCCTAGGACTCAAATTCTTTTATGTGAGCAAATCTGAAGAACTGTTAAAGAGAGCGTGAGTAGATTCTCACTTTAAATTACTATTTACAATGTTGTTTGGCTGAATGACATCGGTGTAATTACTTAGAATTTACTAAACATCATTCTTACTGAAACTTAATTATGAGTAAATAAGCAAATATTTTATCTAGCACCATGCTTGCAATTATATTTTATTCCAATATCAGCCTTTCAAGCTAATTGAGCTGATATTGGAATGAAATATAATTGCAAGCATGGCGCTAGATAAAATATTTGCTTATTTATTCATGGCTATATAAATCTTTTTTTTTAAAGTTATTGCAAAAAGTAATTGTCATATATGTTTTTTGGAGTTTAATACTTCCATTCAACTTTTTATTATGATTTAATTATTTTGTATTTTTATTTTCTACTTTACTTTTTTTTATATTTAAAAATGGACATTTTTTACAATATCAATACCGTGGCCTATTAAATTTTACAACAGTTAATGGTTTCAATTTAAACACTCACAAACACAAAAAATTACATTCTAACCATAAACATTAAATATTTTTTATATTTTAAAAATAATTCAAGTTTAAAGTGTTTAAAATAATAAGTTGTAATCTAAATTACTTACCAATTGAAAAAGGCAAAAAACCGTCAGTATTCTTTATAACTGTTCCATTTTCTTCTAAAAACCGTGTTGGATCAAATTTATGAGGATGTTTCCAATATTTAGGATCAAAATGAACTGCCATAAGATTAGAAATGACAAATGAGCCTTTTGGAATATCATATCCCCAGAAATTGAAATCCATGATTGTAGTATGGGCTGCACCTACAGGTGCAATGTTGGTAATCCTTAATAATTCTAACATAGTTGCTTCTGTAAAGGGAAGATTTTGTTTGTCAGCCATTGTTGGAAGTCTGGAAGAACCAATAACAGAGTCAATTTCTTGTTGTATCTTTTCTTGAACATCAGTGTGATATAACAGGTAAAGAATTGTCCAACATAATAGTGATGTTGTGGTGTCAGCTGCTGCTATGAATAAGTCAACAATGGATACAATTAGCTGCTGATCTAAACAAAAGGAAAAATAAAATATTTCATTAAAACCAATTTGAATTCAGTCTGATCATGATATTATATCATTACATGTAATGCTATCTGTGCATTAAATTGTATAAGATAAAACTGAAAAAAATATTTAACATTTTATTTAGGCTTAGGATTTTATTTTGGTAGCTGATCTATATCCAACCTACATAACTATGTTAAATCTATGTCAATATATATATTTCCCATTTATAATTGGATATGATCATACAAATAAGATGCCAAGCTATATGCATCATTTTATTCCGATCTTGATATGTTTACTTGAAACAAATTAGTAAAGGGTTCAACATAAGATAATGTTTTTCAGTTGTCGTCGATGAGCAACCATATCCCACTGGATGGCACAGTTATCACACTTAAACTATAAAATATGATCATTCACGGGCCGTTAATTATAATCATTTTGATGTGTTTTTGGTAATGTGAAAATAAAAACAAAAGAAAATCATCTTTTTTGAATATTATTTAATTTTAAATATTATTTTTTATTAACATATACAAATTAAATGATAATAATAAATGTAAAATAAAATAAACAAATTACAATTTGATTCGTCTTTTTTAGTTTTCTTTTTATTAGAAAAATCAATTTTCTATCGGAGATTTTTTATGGCTTTTTTTTTTTGTTGTTTACCACTATTTTTTATTTCAAATAGAATGACAACTAAAAGTAAAAGTTGTTATAGTTAGTTTTAGGGTTAGTTTAGGGTTAGTTTTAGGGTTAGGTTTAGGGTTAGTTTTAGGGTTAGTTTTAGGGTTAGTTTTAGGGTTAAAATAAAAAATATCAAAATCGTATTTTTGTAAATATTTTTTTTTTACTAACATCTATAAAATAAATGATTACAATAAATGTAAACTATATTCAACAAAGTATAACAGTAGTTGGAGAAAAGAAAGAAACTAAAACTTTTTTAAACAACAACAAATATATATAATATATATATATATATATAATGTTTATAATATATGCTTTTTATGACATTTAAAAAAACAGTGTACAATTGTACTTTTCTTACTGGATGTTTTTGTGTAAATGCTCTTTTTTATTTCAAAAATATACACATGGTACAATCTTAAAATGTCTCATGGAAAATGTTACGAACAGTACATTACTTGACGCATTACCTAATTCCAATTCACTTTATACATATATCTTGTCAACATTTACTACTTAAAACTTCAATACACTACAGTGTAAAAAGTCTGTTAATTATTACTTTACAAAATCTGAACATTTCAATACTTTCAAATAAAAAAGAATCCAATAAAAATAACATTTCCATCCAATTAAAAAAAACACACCCTATCCCCAAGCCGTAACCATTTTATAAACTGTGCGAATTGGGAAAATGTATTTGCTGCATAAACATACATGCTGTACAGCGATGCGACATAGCGGCCTGCAATCTGTAGTACAACAAAAAAGTTGTATTATAGAAAACGCGGGTTCGAACGTGTCGGCCACGGAAACGACATTTTTATGTGTTTTAGCATGAAAACAGCGCCATCCAGTGGGATATGGTGGCTCATCAATGACAACCTGTTTTTCTTATTAGTTTCTGGTCTATAAGTTCTAACAAATGAATTATATATGTTAGTTTTAATAAATTTTATCTATAACTTTGATATAGTTTCAACTAGAAATTTTTTACTGGATCATAAATTATAATTGCAATTACTTTTCAATAATCACTATTCTACACACTAAATTAAAATATGTAGAAAATGCACATTTCATGTATTAATAATGTTGCATGGAACTGTGTGTCATAAAATTAGAAAACTATAATTTATTGGCAAACTTAAAAATAAGCTGTAAAATTTTTAAAAATTATTAGAAATGTATTTATATTGTTTTAAAATCAATTAAAAGCTATAATAAAATCTGCAAAAGTATCATAGCCATTTTAAGCTGACACATCTATGCCATAACGAATTTTATCACTTAGATTTAAGTTATAAAAATGACCCCAAAAATTTTCATGTAACAAAAAAGAACAAGTATAAAATTACTGATATTCAAACATTAGTAAACCTATGTCCAATGTGATAAAAGTTTATTCAAAAACCTAGATAAGAAAATAACTTAAATTTTCATATTTATCTTAGTGCTAACATGCCATATTTTTAACTATATTTTAATTTATTTTATTATTACATCTGCAGAATTAAATTATTAATATTTATAGTATTATTTTTTTACCAGATTATGAAATCCATTGTTTAAAGAAAATCAATATTCAAAGTAAAATGCTTATGACATCAAAGATATATGTATTATTTTAATAGACATATTCTAAGAATTAAAACATTAAAAAAATATTCTAATAAATACTATCTAAACTAGGATTGATAGTTCATTTTTAGAAAGCTCTTATAATAGATCTTTAATATATATTGCAATGTACAAAAGACACTCTAATATCCATCACCTAAATGCACCACTAGATCTGTAACATAGAAATTTATTGTTTCCTTGTGAGGATATCAAGTATAAATGTTTGCCACAGGTGCACCACTATTTGTTGTAGAGGTCCCTACGATCGCATTTTATACGCATGTGCTTGAGGCTACAGCCTTAATGAATATTACTTATGTAATCAATGTGCATTTAAATAAATTTATATCTAAAATTGCTAATAGATCATAGAAAGAAAAGATTCTTGGCAAATAGCAATTGGCAGAGTAGATTCAGTAAACAAAATGTCAAAACAAATGTAATAAAGAAAACAATGATTATTAACAATCTAATACAGAATAGTATGCAGTTGAATTATAGTTTGTATATACCACAAAGTTTAAATATGACAGAGTTTGAATATATCTGAGTTAAAAACAATAATTCAAATATATCCAAATTTAAATACAATAGCTTAAATAAATGCATTTGGATGGTAATAAACTTTTTATGTGATCATTTAATTTATTTCATATCTGGTAGGTTAAATACTATACTTGTCAAAGGATTTACTACTTATAATACTATTAGATTCTCTCTAAAATTTGATAATCACTCAATGATTTACCCAGGTGTGCATATACATATTTTCACATTTTCATTAAGCAACCAATCGATAATAGAACACCTCTAATCTACTATACATGTTTACCCACATAGGTCATTACAAAATTAAATCTATATGTTGTGCATTTGATCCAACCAATAAAAAATATAGAAAAACATTAAATAGGCCTTTTAATCATTCATAGTAAAAGACAATATATATATATATATATATATATATATATATATATTGTCTTTTACTATATATATATATATATATATAATCATGGGGAGAAATATCTTTTTAACCAATGCCAAACACAATTCTCCATGACCATCTCAAGCAGGAATAAAAATAAAGTCGCAGATGGGGAGTAAAACATATAATAAATTTATGTGGTGGATAAATATATAGGATTGTTATATACAAAGCAGATATATATTTATATCAACTCCTTTAATTTTAGATGCATGTGATGCCAACAAGTAAACAAGCAAAACTGCTAACCAATTTAATCAACTTATCAAATGATTTATATAATTATGTGCATATTGATTCACACATACAAATATATTAATAATTTTAAAAATCCTCAGAGTCGTTATATTATTTATGAAATATAAACTATAAAATATAAAAATGAAATTGTATTTTTATATTGGACTATTTCCATCATCTAATATGTGTATTGAATGTCTCTAGAAAAATGTAACTTTATTTAAATATTCCAAATGCATTCATCTGTATAGTCCAATATAAAAATTGAACTAAAACACCATCATCACAAACCTTCACGAATAAAAATAAAATTGATCTCTTTTTAAAAATATCCTTTTTTCTGTTGAAAACTTTTTCTTTAAACAACAATCATGGAAGCAATTTTCTCTCTCATTTTTTTATTAAAATTTTTCATGAGGAAAAAAAGGGAAATTAAGCTTTAAAAAACAAAGTAAAGTAAAGCTACTATGTTATATCATGTGCAGTAAGTCAGATAAGAGATTATATAAATATTTAAAATATTTAAAACAGATAAATGCATAGATATAAAATTACATCATTTAAATTATATCTATCACTAGCTTATTGATAATGTTTTATAAAGAAGTTTATAAGTAAAAGTTTACCTTAAGTCCCAGAAAAAGATGGTGAAAGGGATATTATTTTCCAGAAAAATTGAATTTTATTTTGATGAAAATACATGTACAAATAGAGTTCCATAAGATTTTTCATATGAAGTCTTTTATTTACTGTCCTTTAATTCTGTAGAGAGAGTTTCTGGAATTGTTCTTTAATATTGAGATGTGCATTTGGTGAACTACAGATTTGATAATAGATAGTATTTTCTTGACTTTGCAGCAAGGAAAATTGGTTGCCCAATGGGTTTACACTACTTACTGAGAAAGTAAAGTTTATTTTCTGGTGCTTTACCTGCTTATCATGATTAATGTGACCACTGGTAAAGGTTCAGGGTACATCGTTCTAAGTAGGCAATGGTAACAATCATAGACAAAGCAGGCTTGATGACAAATCAAAGCAGAATTAATCCTATAATTCTGAGCTGATTTTTTATATCATTATATTTTTAATTAACAAGCCCACTCATTTACAAATAATTTTTAATTAACAAAATCAATGATTACCTGTTTGCATTTTTTTTAACTTAGATAAGGCAGCATTTACATTTATTCAATCAATTTACCAAAAATTCTTTACTTAATTAAGCCAGTAATTATTTCCATTCAACAGATTTAACAAACATTTTTTAATTAGATAAATATGTATGCTTACAGATATCACTTAAAATATTAATATCAGGAACAAGGCTTACTAAACAAACAAAAAAGATTTTGTAAGAGTTTTAATTTATAAAAAAAATGAAATAATTAAGTGTTGCTCTTATAATATAAATTTTAAACAGATTTATTTGAAATAATTTGTTACAAAGATATTTTTTTTAGGAACTAAAGAAAATTGATAAATGCAGATATATGTCAATATGTGCATATATAATATAAACATATATATATATAAAATTTAATGAGCGGAAATTTAATTTGTAATTTGCCATCCATGAACTCTTTAAAATAAATTAGATATTGAGATAGAAAAGTTACTATTGCAACAAGTCTTTCTTTAAAGCAAAAGAATAAAATTGACAATTATTTCCATAAGGAAATTTTAATTTTTACTGCCATCTGCCAACTGGATGCATTCTCAATTATAATTTTCGTTACATGATCTCTGGCTTGAGTCATATATCAATTTCTCTACAAATTGAATCTTTTCTGGTGGTTTTTTTCTTTAACTTTGTATTTTTAATATATATATATAAACATTAAGATCATAAACCTAAACTATTCAATAAATAAACAAAGTTACCCCAAATTCACAACTCATCCAGACAAGCCAAGAAAATAAACTCTAAAACATTACCACTGGTTTCACTGCTACAAGCAGACTACTCAAGTGTAAAGAACTACAAAATAACATATTTCAATTAAACATTACCCCCAATTCCACTTATCTCCCATCCACTCTTAGTATTAAAACGACTTAAATAAGTTAACTGCTTCAGAATCAAAACTTTTTTAACAATAAATATTCTTTAATTCTTTTAATTTCATTTCTCACAAAGAAGACAACCTTAGCTTCATCAAAATTTATAATGTGTCTTGTACATTTTACATGAATATATAAGACAGAACTAAGATATTTATTTCTAACCCTACTTTTATGTACCTTTATTCTTTCATTTAAATTCAAACTACCAATACATTTAGTATTTTTATTATGATATATATATATATCTTCAAGATCAGTTCTAATAGTGATATACAGGGGTTGGTAACCTTTTAATGGTGTTGTGCTGAATTCTATGTTATAATGCATTCTGCATATTGACAATGATTCTATCAATCTTATATATAGTAGAAAAATTGGTCCAGTTATAATAGACTTCACAATTATATATTATATACTTTTGAAACTAATTATAATGGGATATTATATTATTGGTCATTCAATATTTTAAAATACATAGGATTATACATGAAAATTATGTTTTGTTAAATTACATTGTATTTGAAAGGCATTTTTAAAATTTCCTTTGACATAATTCATTATGTTGATGCTTAAAAATTGTGTATTGTTTACAAAATTGTGGATTAATGTATCAGTCAATTAGAATAGGCAAAACACTTTTAACTTTCAATGGTTTAACCCATTTAACTTTCAGATAACAGAGAAATGTCTTTTGGCCAATTCGCCCCCTGGTGAATTTTTTCATAAATATTATACATTAAAATGCATGTAAAACAGTCTATTTTATTATAATATTTTTTTTTGCTGAAAATTGAGTGAAAAAAATGCAAAATTCAAATTTCCTGCTCTAACAATAGACACAAGCCCCTCCCTGACATGTTCAGCCATTGTGTGTTGCCAAGGCTGTAAAACATTTGGCGTTTTCCAATGTTGAAGTTTCTAATGATGCAAAAACATGTTTATTTGTGAATTTATTACAGTTTTAGTATTTTTTTAAAAATAATTTGCACTATACTTATTAAATATCAAGAAATAAAAATTATTAATAACTTATTTTGACTTGAAATATTTTATTTTTAAAGATATAATGTTATGTTAGCAGCTAATGTAAATATGACCTGAAGCAAATTACAAGACTAGTTTTGACATCAACAAGCTACTTTATTTATAAGTAAGAAAATATCATAATTTTGCAATAAATATTCAAAAAATTTAAACTTTTAAGGCATAATTTCTTAGATATAAGAGAAATAAATATTCATTCAGATTTTTAAAAATAATAAGAAACAAGAAATATTTTGTTGATTTTATAAACTGACAATAATCTTTCTAGAAACAGTGATGTCTAACATCTTTGTTTTGATTACAGTCTCATTTTTTTAATATTTACAAAAAAACAAAATGTGAAAATTTATAATTTATTTCAATAGTAAACAAGAATATCTATCAATTTAAGTCAAATTTGTTATTTTATGATAAGTAAAAATCAAATTATCATATATTTTATGTTGACATAAACTGAAAATAATTTTTCTAGAAATGACATATAAAGTTTTTGTTTTGATTACATCCTTTTTAAATATTTACAGAACAAAATGTGAATATTTAAAATTTTTATTTCAGTAATACACAAGAATATCTATCGAATTAATTCAAATTTATTATTTTCTGAAAAGAAATAATCATTTTATCATATATTTTATGTTGACAATATGAGACAAAGAAAAACACTAGAAATAGCTAAATATGGTAGGGTTAATTTAAAAAGCTGATTAATGAACTTTAATACAAAATAAAGCAGGAACTTTTTTAGTCTTCATCAAAAAGGTTTCAAAGAAACTCATTTTGGTGATATTAAAAATCAACTCGATATTGGAAGTTTTTCATATATTCTTATTTGGGAATTTTTCTCTATGAGAATTTTTTTAATTACATAATAGTCATTTAAAAGAAAAAAAAAGATTTTTAATTTCTTTGAGATCCAAACAATGTTATCAAATCCCATCATGCATTTGTGGACTTCATTCATGACTTAATCCAACTATCACTAACTATAAACTTTTTTTCAAGAAAATATGCCAAAACTTAAAATGTATTATTATAACTGAAATATAGGCTTATTATATACCTGTATCAATCTATGTTATATATAGGGTATATGAGTACATACTTTCCCATGACCCACCACTCTCCACTCTATCTCATAACACTGATATGTGTCAAAAGGATAAATAATCAACAATATACATATTTCATGCTAACCAGCAATCATCAGTTAGTCCAGATTATTATCTCTACACATATATGCAATAAGTGCTCAGAGATATATATTAAGATAGCAAATCTTCATACTTTAATGGATAGGCTTCAATCCACTCCACACACTAACTCTTCACCCATCCATCCAATTGAAAATCTGATAATGGAACACTCAATGGCCATCCTAAGGCCTAGATTTTCGCCTTTGAGCATTCCATAATCAGATTTTGAACTTGATGGAGGACTGAAGAGTTAGAGTGTGGAGTGGATTGAAGTCTGTCCATTAAATATGAAGATTGGCTATCTTAATATATATCTGAGCACGTATTGCTGATATGTGTAGAGATGGTAATCTGGACTAACTGATGATTGCTGGTTTAGCATGAAATACATTTATTGATTATTTATCTTTTCAACATATATGTGTTCAAGTTTATTAGTGTTATGAGATGCAGAGGAGAGTGATGGGTCGTATGAAAATCTGTGTTCATATACCCAATGTATTATTATATATTTATGAATAGAAAATTTTCAAGTGAATTAATGATATAATATTCTGTCTGAGTATAAATTTACCCTAAACACACAGTTGCATACAAAAGTGTCAAAGGTCAATTGACCATAAAAAATAAAATCCAGGCAAAATTAATTCACCCTGGAGAAAAAAAATCCATCCCATTTAGCTCTTCTCTTCATTGAAAATAGCAAGGATGGAGTATACATTTACTGTAAAAAATAATTAGTAAATTAAACTGAATCATGGTTTCCATTGACATGTAAATCACTTATGTAAAATGTAGCTGATGACACAAATGTCTGCTGTAATATATATATATTACTATTTCAATTCAATCAGGGTACCACTGATAATTATTCTGTGTGCCACGCTTGGCTGACTCCTGGCTATATTTACATAAATTCTTATTAAAATAATATTGTTTGTTGGTGAAATTATTTTTTAAATTGTTAATTTATATATGTCTGTATAATTACTTATTTCTAAGAAAAGTTTTGTCCATGTAATTCCGAACTTATTTCAGAGATGGCATAGATTTTTGTAACTTCATATAATATTGTTGTATTATTTGCAATTAAGTAAATATTTTTTATCATTCCAATTCATTTTTTTTTGTAATTCTATGGTCATTCCACTTTAATAATGATACTTTAATTTCAAAACATAGTGATGAAAAATGATGATGATTTTATAAATAAATACTCATTAGTCACTTTGGAGATATCCAATTAATTTATATAACTTAAGTAAGGCACAATGGTGACTGGAAATAATTGTTTTTTTTTTAAAAAAAAAAACAAAACAAAACAACATTTTGATTAAAAATAATATGAAAATAAAAAGCTCTCATACCTTTTCATAATAGACATGAAAAACAGTTACCAGGAAAATAAATATGTTCATTGGATGATTTAATTTCTTCCTTAAATAGTTAACAAATTAAGATATTATCAATAGTAAAAACTGTGTGATAGTCTGTTCTTGGAAATACATTATGAATTTGAATTCCATTATTTAAAATAATTTAAATTTGAATATTTTTCTGGACAATGACAGTTGTATAAAGTTCTATATATTTACAAAATTTGGAATATTAAAATAGTTTATTTTATACCCTCACATTTTTGAAATCGACTCGCTTTTACTGTGTTTTAATTTCTGATATTTTCCTCCTCCAAACGTAACATGGCAAATTATTTCTTATAAAAAGTATAAAATATTAATTAATAGGTCATCATCATCATTATCATCAACCATTATCAATCCACTGCAGGATGAAGGTCTCTCCAAGTTCAAACCATCTCCGATCTTTAGCTTCTCCTTTCCACATCACCCTGCACATTTTTTATTTCATCCATTCATCTCAAATGTTGTCTCTTTCTGGGCCTTTTATGATCTCTTGGAATACATTTTAAGATTTCAATTGTCCATCTATTATCATCTCCTCTAGCAATATATCCAGCACAACTCCATTTCAGTCTTTTAATTTTTTCAATGAGGTCAATAATACCTGATTGTTCTCTTACCCACATATTGCATTTTTAATCTCTTCTTGTTACTCCTAGAATGCATCTCTCCATACTTCTTTGAGTGGTTAAGTATCTAAGTCTCAGATACATAAGTAAGAACTGGTAAACACATCTATTAAAAACCTTTCTTTTCAAATACATAAGGATATTTTTTTTTAATATCAAGTTATTTCTACCAAAATCACTATTTCTCCAAAATATATTTTACTTTCTTTAATAAGACTAAAATCAAAATATTTTTTTTAAATTTACAAAGGAGAAATGCTTCAAACAAATAGAAAATTATGACACAAATAATGAATTAAAGTATCAGACTTGAATTTTTATCAGAATATTTTAATGTCAATGGCAAGTTATGGACATTTATGATTATCAGAATTTCAAATTATGTGGTTATGGATATGCATAATCCTTAAAGCATATAGTTAATTACTGTTCAATAATATGAAAAATAAATTACAACATGTCATTAATCCACTAAATAATATGGTTAGTTTCTTTTAGTTTTTCTTATGACATTTGCGATTATATGGCTGACTAAATAGATATATACTTCATTCTTAAGAATGATAATTTTTTAGGTTAAATCATAGAACCAGATTATTTATTTATTTATCTATTTGGATGAAAAGTTCACATGTTCTTTTAAAATGTATTTTCATCTGATAACATTTTATTTTAAAATGCATAAAAAATTCTATATTTATTTCAACAATATGAAAACTTGTTGGTGGAAAACCTAAAGAGCTTTTTATCTAGAGAATTTCAATTAAGTTGAATAATTAAGGTCATTCCATATGAATATTTTCAATTAATATAATGTTGTTTGTTTATTCATGCTTTCCAATATGTGTGACATTGATGAAAAATACATTGAATAATTAATGGTTCATCAAATGGGAGTTTATAGAAAAAACAAGATCTACAGACGCCTTAACTGGAGCATGATCTTGTATTTTAATCTCCATAATTTGTGCAATGTATTACTTTTAAGAAACTACATAAGATAAAAAGATACATGACTACTTTTTAAATCAGTTGTATTTGCTTTTGATCATCAAAATTTATTAAGAGTTCATGGGTGATATTTATCTGAATGATTTAATCATTCTGTTTGTGTCTTGTTAGGAATAATCTCCTAAGGGACATCTAGAGATATTTAAGCAAATGGGAATAGCATTTTCATAATTTTAAATTTATTATTTATTAACAACTGGAGTGAAATTTCATAAGTATACAATTTACAGGGCAGCTACTGATGGTAAGTATAATTGACAATATTTAACAATGCATGTTTGATAGACTCTGTTCCATGATTTTCATAGCTATAGCAGTTGAGAATGGCTTTTCAGTATATAATCTCAATTACCTTAAAGATTTTTACATTCATATTCACTATGATGTGGAATCAGCCAAATATTAGTTCTTTTGGACTATGCTCACTTAAAATTCTAGCTCTCATCTTAACATAAACTGCAGTAAAATAAATAAATAAAACTTGCGTACATTATTTTTTCTATGCTATATTATCTATTACTTTTGTAATTTTGAAAATAGAATATATTTTTTTATTCTACTTTAATTTGTAAATTAAATTAATACTTAACCATATTAAATATATTTCCTTATAATAATCAGGGTCATTTAATATCATTACATATATTTCAATTTTATAACATTAATCAACATTCTGAAATGAGGCTTGATTTCAAAATTTTATTATGTTTCCTTTACAATACTTTTACTCTTAAATATATTTAAAAGTTTTTTTTTTTTTTTTCAAAAAAGAAAGAATTTTATTAACTAAATCAAAAAGAATACAATGACAAATCAATCTTTGGACTCGAGTCTTCTGCAATTAGATTTGACAAATGGCCTGAGGCTGGTAACTGAAGATCTTGGGTTGCAAATTCTTACTCGACTAAGTCTACGCTAGCCCAGGATTCAATGTGTAGCCAGTCTGGTGCAAGAAGCCAGTCTCTATCACGAGTGCTTCTTAATAGTTTTAAGAAGGTGTTGCTGACATTGTTATCTGCCTGTCCAAAGATGTACTTGCACCTGGTGAGCCAGACTGAAAAAATGAGGAAAATGGATGTTCTGATGGTCAAAAAAATGCCTGTCTTGATGGCATTTTGAATGCAAAGCATGTTTCTATAGTCTATTGAAACTTTTTGGCGGATGAAAGTTCTGAGTGGGCTAAGAAATGGGCAGTCATGAAGGAGATGGGTAATGGTTTCTTCAGCTGTTGAGCAAAGCTGACACTGTGGGTTGAGGTTGGCAAAACCTCTCCTATAGACCAGGAAGTGACTTGTGGGTAGGGAGGAGAGGTTTAGTTTCAGGAGAAAATCTAAATGTTTGGATTCCAAAAACCATTTTTTAGATCTGAGAATTAGAAGTTTATTGTTTAGCCCCAGAGAGTTCATAGATGGAGTAAGGTTTGGGTATTTAAATTTGTAAATTTCCCAGTATGTTCTCTTTGATTCTAGGATGGTTTTCGATAGACCTATTGTCCCCGTTATATATATCCATAAATCTGACAACCATTTGCTGCAGAATGGTGGAGGTGTATCCGTTGGTGTTACTGGTATAAATGTGTCCTGATCAGGGTGCTCGTGATATATTGTCCTCATGACTCCAATTGCTTTTTGTAGGTAAACCGTGGAGACTGAATGAAGACCTAACCCATTTAGATCTTTGGGCATGTGTGCTTTTGATATACTTATAGCAACTACTTTGCCTTTCCATAAGAGCCTGGAACATAGTGAGTTTAATGCAGTTTCAAAAGTTTTGGTAAGCTTTATCATGGGAAGAAAGTAGTTCAATCTGGGAAAAATTAGCATGTTCAGTAGTGCAGCTTTTCCAGGCAATGACAGAGTGACCCTGGAAAGAGAGGTTACGATGTTACGAGTTTTCTCAAGGATAGCATTTTGTATCTCTTTTGACATGGCCAACCTCGACTTGAAAATGGGAAAACCCAAGAACTTTTGAGGTCGAGATGTAAAAATGGATGGGATTATTTCCCCTGATGTGATCTTCCACATGGAAGATTTGTTATAGTTGATATGCAGGTTTAGTTTTTTAGGGTGTTTTTCAATGATACACAGGAGAGGCTGAAGATGTTTATGTTTTGGTAGGAAGATTGATACATCATCAACATAAGAGATGTGATGTACCTGGTGTTTCAATACCTGGAACTTTGCATTCGATTTCAGTAAGGAGAGGGTTAATATATGTGGTAAAACAGAGTGTAGCCAATGGGGATCCCTGAGGAACCGACAAATGAGGTCTGATTCCATCAGACAACCCCCATCTATTGAGGTAAAGCATGAGCGATTATAGAGCAGGTTTCCTATTATGTTTGTATATACTTCAGGAACTTGATATTCTTTTAGTGTTTGTAGTAATATTGATGGAATAACTGAATCGAATGCTGATGCGAAATCAAGTTGAATCACTAGTGTTTTTGTCTTTCTGCGCAACCTAATATGTTCAGTGATGAGCATGAAGCGTTGCACAGCGTCTAGTGTGGAGGCACCTTTCCAAGCAAATTGGTATTTGGAAATGTGAAGATAGAGCTGGTCTTGAATTCTGTCCTTCACAAGTGACTCGATTGTCTTGATTAAAAGAGGTATCATGGAGATGGGGTGGAGGTTTAAAAGACTGCAGGGATTTTCTTGTTTTTTTAGAAATGGGACTAAAGTGACCGGGTATATGTCTGGGATGTTCTGAAAGTCTCCCGATAGTACATCAACCACCCTGCGCACAATGGGGCCTGTGAACTGGATGAGATGAAGAAGCACAAATCTGGGAATTCCATGAAGTTCAGGATGTGTGCTTTCTGGATATGACTGCAATTTTGCAATTATGTGCCTCTCTGTGATATTGTGCTCAACATTATCACTAGATGCTTTCCAGGTTCTACCAGTTGCATAATTATTGTTCTGTAGTTTGTTAGTGAAGTGGTCATGTATTTTTTGAGCATTTCAGGACCACTGTATAAATTCTGATTAGTTTCTATCATGGTAGGGGTGGGCCATTTTGCAGCACCAAGTGCCCACCTGATATAGCTACTTGTTCTGTTTTGACGATTGGATAAGAAGATTTTGGATCTTTTAACAGATATATAGTGTGCTAGGACTTTCTGCTTCTCATGGTATTGTGTTTTTAATTCCATAATATCCTGAGTGCTGATGTCTGTAGATGAGAGAGAGCTGAGTCTATTACTGATGGATTCTAGGTCTTTTAACTGCTGATTGGGACCTTTGGTCTTTCTTGTGTATGAATCTATTAGTGTGCTCAGTATTCCAACCAGTGATGACCAAGCTTGAAGTGGAGGTAGGGTGAGAACATTTATTTTATTTAGAAAAATGTATGCCTCCGAAAAAATCCACTCGGGAGTGTTGGTTTTATTTAATAACCGTATTGTGCGCAAATTGTTTGTGTGTATTGCTATGGAGGGGTCTATCTGGAGGTTGATTAGTAAAGCTAGGTGATCTGAAAAGGGTAAAAATTGCAGTTTGGCATCTAGGTTATAGTGAAGCTCAGGAGTATAATATAACAGGTCTATTAATGATCTTTATTGAAGTGTACAAAAGGAGAAGGACTCGGGAGGAAAGAAACCCTCTCCACACAGAAGTACTCTGTTGATCAGGTGCAGGTATTTAGAGTTGAACTTATCATAGCTCATGTTGTAATCTCCAAAGAAAATGATCGGAGAGGCATCAGAGGAAAGAAGGGAGTTGATCTTGTAAATCACTAAGAGGGCAATGGTGGGATCGTTTTTGATATATAGATATATTATATTGATAGAGTAGTTACCGATGGATAGGTTGGCAATCACTAGTTCTTTGCTGAGATATAATAATTTAAATTTGTTGAGATGGAGTTCTTATTTATGAGGATAGCAACACCGGATGATGCAGAGATGGAAGGCGCATAATGAAAAAAAACCATATTGTTGCATTAATTGACCTATGTTGGGGTTTGACTGCAGATGTAGCTTGGTTTCAGAGAAGCACACAATGTGTAAATTCATTTTCTCCAGCCATCTCTTGACTGCCCATACCCAGTTAAGGGAATTGAGGCCCCTGACATTTATACCTCCAATTTTAAGCAGCATAACCGATTCGATGAGATTGTGTTAGCGTGTTACTTGGTTTATTCATTAGTGTGTTGATGTTCAGCATGGACTGTCAGCTCAACTGCCTTATGAGATTTTATGTTCTGTCTCTGTGTGCCTGGACTTCCTGCTCTAGATGGTAATGTCAATTGTTTATCTGTTTTTTTGAACTCATTTACTTGGGAGGTAGCGTTCGTCTGATTATTTGTGATTGTTGTAAGTTCCATTAAGCTGCTATCTTGATTGGATTGTGTTTCCATTGTTTTGGTTCTCTTTTCTTTTTTTCTTCTCAGGTGAGACACTTTATGTGACATGTTCTGAGTATGGTTTGGTTCTATATCTGAGTCTGCGTGGAATAACTTGTTTCTTCCAGATTTGAGCTTGAAGATTCAAGCGACTTTCTTTTGTTTTTTGAGACGGTTAATTCCGTGTCAGTTGTTTGAGAGGCAGGATTTGTTGGATGTTCCTTGTACGCAGTGTTTTGAGGTTGAGGTCCCTCTTTAGAGTTAGTTGAGGCAATAATATTAAGTGGGTGCTGAGATATATGATTGGTTTCAATGTGTTGTGTTACAACACTGTTGTCTTGAAGATTGAGCTGGGTTTTCCCTAAAACTTCTTGTTCATTCGTGTTGACTACATCCATTTGTGCTTCATTTGTTATGTGCTCTATTTGATGAGCATTCCTATTATAACTGGAGTGATGTGAATATTGTGAATTTTGAGTGGATGTATTACATTTGTGGTTTCTTGTTTTGTTATTGTTGCATATCTCGCATATTCTCTTTGGGCATGCTTTAAATAGGTGAGTGCGATCTCCACAGCTAAAGCATTGAGGTTGCACTCCATGGATGGAAATGTAGAGTGGACATTTCTTTTCCTCTAGTGTGGATGGAATGTCAAGAGGAGTGTATCCTTTGGGTAATTTGATTGTGAATGCCACAATGTTTGAGGGAAGTTCAATGTCTGCTCTTTTTTCATTTAGATATTTAAAGCTGGTGATAACTCCGTATTTGGATAATAGCCTTTGTAGATCGAGTTCTGCAAAGTTAACATAACAATTGCGAACCAACCCATATGCAATTCTGGTCGATTCATTTCTATTTTGACTAAATATCTTTGATTCAGAAAAAGTTGGTTCCGTTTGAAGATTTCTTTCTGGAGCAGGTTGTGAAACTCAACAATAAAATATCGTCGGTTAGGGTGATGATAAACTCTTTTCACAGCCTCTCCTAGTTGTTGGTTTTTTACCAGTTCAAAGAATTCATCTATTGGAAATGTAAACAAATTACAATTGTCGTTTGTTGTGCTGAGGATCAATGTGTTGTCATTATGGTAGTTCAGAAACGAATTAAGGAGTAATGGTGGAATTCTTGAGTTGAATTCCTGATTGATGGTTTCATAGTTGTTTAGCGGTTCTTGTAAGCATAGCTGTTTAAGCTGTGATTTGATCTGTTCATTAATTGGTGTGCTAATTTCATCCTCTACAAAGTCAAGAATGTTATGATGTTGAGTTTGATCATTTGAAATTATCTTCTGAGAGTTGGATAACCTGTCACTGAGTGCTGAAGCATAACTTTTGACAATTGTTTGGTTAGAGACCATCGCCTCGGTTTGCAATTGAGAGTGCATTGATGTCTTTTGATTCGCGTCTGTACTGATGTTAAACTGACTGTTTTTGTCCTTATTATTGGTGTTATTAGCTTTATTATTTGAGTTTAGGCTAGGAAAAACTGATTTGTATATATTTTGTGCAATTTGTAATTCTATTGCTCGGTTCTGGTTTTTCGATTTAATGTGGTTCATATCGAAATTTTCGTTGTTTGATTCAGAATATAAATTTTGGTGATTATGTTGTTGTGATGGCTTATTTCCAACAGACTGTGGGTGGGACCATGTTATATTACTTGGTTCTGGATTATTGTACTCCAAAAGATGATCTAAATTGGTATTTTGGCCCAGAACATTTTCGTTACGGTGATCGGAGGCTGCTTCCGGTACAGCGCCACCGGCACTATTAGAAATTCTACAGTTGCTCGTAACGATTTTCTGAACTCGGTTTTCTGTTTGTGGTAAATTATTTTTGGTGATTATATTTTGTTTTTGATTGTTTTTATTTATATTGTCATGGGCTGGAATAAATTTAACGTTTTCAAGGTGGCCGGAGTTTATTTCTGATTTTTTAATATTTACGGATAAATCGGTAATAGTGGTAGATTTATTTGAATTTTCTATCGCTTTATTTGAATTTTCAATCACTTCAATTGTTTGTTCATAATCCATTGAGGTTTCTTCTTGCTTTTTTGAACTATTACTTGTAGTTTTGGGATTGACTAAACCAGTTTTATCATTACCAAATGATTTATGGTGCATATATTTGTTTTCCACTTTATCTAGATGAAGGCTTGTAGCAAGCTTAGCCAGGGATTTATTAATGTTACTGTCACTATGTGATCTAGTAATCGGACATGCATTGTAACTTTCATTTCCTAATAATTTGGAAGCGCTACTCATTTTGTAAATTTTGGAGGTTAAATACAAAAAATAGTAGCTTACCTTAACTGCTCCCCAGCTCAGAATAAAATCAAATCTTTGTAATAATATGAATTTTGGTATTTTTTTAAACAAGCAGATGTGAAGTTGAGTAACTCATTTGACGCCATTAGACCACCTCTATATATTTAAAAGTTTTTTTTAAAAAAATCACTTCTTGTTAAAATTTGCTAGTTCTTCAAAGAAAACAATTTATTTAATAATATTAATATAAATTATATATCATAAATATATATGTACACTCAGATTTTTTAATGTCATTACAATTAAGGTGAAATTTATTAACAGGTATAGTTTGATATTAATTGAACAATTATTAATTAAGTAATTATTTTTTATTCTATTTTACTTAATTCAAATTATCATATTGAGTATTTGAATAAAGAAATGAAAGTTGCTTAAAACTTGACCACATATTATTAAAAATTATTTTAATTTTACTGGACAATTTTACTATTTTCTCTTTTATTTAATTTATTTATATATAACTTAATGGACTGTCCCCAAAAGCTAATATATTATTATTTTGTTTTTATATAATATGTTTAGCAAGCTTGAGAATCAGAGTGTGGTTGTATAATAATTTGCAGTGAAAATGGCACCTATATTAAATTTAAAGTCAGTAGATTGTAACAACAAAGTCTATCTGTAAAGTAGATAGACAATGTATGGATATTTTTAAAGACTAATTTAAATAAGAGTGATACTAATGTTTCCATAGATTAAATACTTGTTCTCACAAATATTAATATTTAAGTATTCCTTATATAATGATGGTCACAATAAAAAAAAATATTTTATTTGCTTTACAGAAATACTGATATTTTAAAACAAAATTTAATTTAATAAAGGGACTATTTGAGTAATTCATCACTCTAAAATATTACATATTATTCAGAACCAATATATTTTCATTTGTCAATAAATACTTATTTACCAACCTACTTATTTATCTATCTGTATAACTACCTTATATTAAGAAGAAAAGGGTTATATTAGCTTTTGTTATTTACCGTTTTTTCAGTAAAACATTTATATAAACACTGGAGTGATATACTTTCATACATTATTTACAACTATGTACTGATTTCATGGTTTGCTAGATTATCTTGAAAGTACAAAACAAATTCATTTATATTTCTTTTAGACTTTCGAAAAATCTGACAAGAGACATTAATTTAGGGAAAACATTTGATCATACACCATAAAACAGCATATCTAAAAATTAAATTTCAAAAGGTAAAATTAATCTAAACACTAAAACTCTTCAGCTTAAATAACTAAATATCCAATATATAAAGACAAATTAAATATAGTTCTTATAACTATATGTAATAATTTTAATAATGAAGTTTCAAAAGACTATCAATTAACATTTAACTATACCTATCAAAACATTTTAATACCAGAAAAAAATAACTATAAATAAAAGAAAAAATCACATCTATTTATAACTGTTTAATTATCTAATATTTTATAAAACGATTTCATTTATTACAATCTATTTAAAAATTTTATGTAATTGGGAAAAGATACATTTTATTTTCTGTTTATTGGTAGTTATTATTATTAGTGTTGAGAGACATCGGGATGAATTGTTCAATCCCAGTCTGTATCAAACTAATGTACTAAATTTATTTGCAAAATGACTTGAGGATGTAGTATGTCTTTGATTACTGGATAATTAAACTTTTCAAATTACTTTAAAATATCGCACCTCTAAATAATGTCAGAATTACTGTCCAAGCAAAAATTTATTATAATTTCCATAGTTAATCTCAGTTTTAAAAAGGAAGTAATTCTAATAACTGATATTAAACATTAATAAAGATGAATTCTTAAATTAAAATTAGAAACACACAAAGCTTATTTTAATACTGTTAATTTTTTAATTTTACAATCTAAAATTAAAGAGTACTTATTTTAAATCCTTTGTGAAAAACTAATAAAAGTTATATGTAAAAATATCAATGAGTGCAAAGCTAACAATATGTACTCATATTAATGATAAGCCTTCAATCTTCTGGTTAACTCAATACTTCTATAGTAATCAGAATACAAGGTAAGGCAACATGACTGTAAAATGATTACTGAAAAAATTTATAGTCAACTAAATAGGTAAAAAGTAAGCTGCTAGAGGGTTGCTTTGGATCCTAAGATCTATGTGCAGTGCCCTGGATTCCAAGACTCCTCAGTCATGAGGGCCATAAGTTAGAAACTAGTCAGGGGATATTGGATGAATAGGCACTATATAAAGATTTTATGCACAAATCTTCTTGCATCCATTGATTACTGGGGTATTCACTAGGTGGTGCTGCTCTATAAAGAAATAGCTACTGTGGTTAACATCCTGTGTAAACATATTTCAGTGGTGATCATATAATGTTTTGATGGTTTCAAAATGTTTTCACATCCATTCTTTTATTTAAACATTGTATTACTTCAGCTGAAAGTTTCCTGATTAATTGCTGCTTTTTATGCTAGCTATTTTACTTGTAGTTTTTAGTAGAGTAGAAGTTATCTTCTTACTGATTTCAGTTACAATTTGAACATGTTCAGAGTTTATCAATATTTTAAATAATCCATAACTTCTTAATTTAAATTCATTGCATTGTTTCAGAACTTTAGCAAAATCAACTGTTAATACTATCTTTTAAAATATTTTTTTTCTATAATTTTTACATTAACACATATATCTCATTTTATCATTTGATGATCACTCATTGTGTTGAATTTATTAAGAAAATTGCAAGCTTGTAATACATATTTCCAAGTAGTTAAAATATAAAGGCAAAACTCTCCATACAGTAGTGCCATCCTGTGCCAAACAGAGTAATCAATGGATACCATAAGGCTTGTGCATAAAATCCCTATCTAGTATCTACTCATCCAATATCCCCAGACTAATTTCTGGCTTGTGGCCATCATCAGTGAGGAGCCTTGGATCTGAGAGCACTGCACCTAGATCTTAGGATCTAATGCAACCCTCCAGAAACCACCTTTTAACTTTACTTTTCTACAAAACTATGAGAATGAAATTGAAAACATTGTTAATATCTTCAATATAAGCTCAATAGCTTATATAGTCATATGGGTCTGAACTCAATTCAGCTCCCATACATTTTGGTGTCTTTGGCTCTTAAACAACCATAGCCACCACTATCCTATTAGGCAGGATTAGTGTTAAACCACTAAACATCACAACAATTATGTGGTAGTATAGAGAAGGGAATCATGTGATAGTTAACATATAATTTAAACATTCCTGCACATGAATTATATGTCCATTTTTGTTTGGAATTTTTCTTAAAGAAAAAAAAATGTATAATTGATTTTATTTTAAAAATGTTCTACAAATTCCACAAGACTATGACCTCTCTTATTTATGTTATTGTGACCAAATTTATCTACATCACATTATTCTTTAAATCATTTTCCATTCATGGCATTGAAGTCTCTCTTGAATATTTTGAAATAGTTGTCTACTCTGACTAAAAACACTTCCTAAATCTATTTAAAAATTCTTTACTTCATCATCACAATTAATGCACTTGATATCTTCTATTTAGTTGATTAAACAATCTTCCTACACTGTCTGATAAATCTCCACAATGTCATTTCATTTTTGTCTATAATAGATCAGTGTACCACTGCTTCTGATAGCTATACTTTTATATTAAATTTTATTCCCTTTTTTACTCAATTTTCTTTACACCTATTCTTTGATATTTATCTATATTTATTTAAAAGTAGACACATATTTTTTTAATTTATGTAATCTTTTTTTGTATTTGAAAGAAATCTGCAACTTTAGATTATTAAATAAAATCTGTAATAAATTATATTATGAATCTGTAACTAAAGTTGTCTTAATAACCATTTCTTTGACTATGCACTGATACTTTGGCAGTTGAACTTACACCACTTGAGAAAAAGCATCATAATTTAGATTTGTCTGTTATAATAGCAAAGAATTAAAAAATATCATTCACATACTCATGTAATCTGCTTTCAAAGAAACTCAACTGATGATTAAGTTAACAGCTATCAAGCATAGTGTCCTTGCTTACAAAGTCAATAAACTCACCACTTTGGCTGATGAATTCGTGGCTCAAAGAAAACATAAGAAATAAATGTTTAAGATTTTGCCCTGCTCTTTTTCTTTAACGATTCAAAGAATTAGTATTTTTTAAATTAATAGCAAAGTATTCCTGCAGTCACCCCTACACCCATAAAACTATATAGGATTATATTTTACTATGTATCTAGATATTTTATAAATCGTATTTTCAGGAACAACAGTGTTTAATAAAATAAAATTAAAATTAAACACCAATGTTTCAATAAGACAACTCTTGACATCAACTGTCGTTATCTTGTCTAAACATTGGTGTTTTAATTTTAATTTTATTTTATTAAATACTGTTTCTTCTGAAATATATGCCTGTAAAAACTTTCATATATATATAATTAGAATATTGTAAAAAGTTATTTTACAAAAATTCTACGGGATTATGACAGTTTTATTTCATTTCTCAATTCCTTTTTTCCCTTTCTTTTTTTTTTTTTTTGTTTTTTTGCCTTATGTATACTTACCAGTAAATGCGGTGTTACTGATGTTTTTATTTTGATCCATAAGTTTTCTTTCTATAAAAACATCAATATAATCTCTTTTATTGTTTTTATCAAATGATTTTTCATGTTCTTTAATAAATTCAAAAATATATGATTTAATACTATCAATACATTCAATGTATTGTTTCCAACTTTTTAGAAAGAATCGCAGTGGAGGTAAAAAATTGACTGGATTAGTTACTTTAAAACCATCTATAATAATCTCAATATGTTTTAGCACAGTTTCATAAATCTTGTCATCATACTCCAACCTTTTATTGCAAGTCAAAGATAAAATAATATTACCAGATGATTTATAAAATAATAATTGTGGATTGAATGATTGACCATTTTGTTTATTTATTTCTTCAATTATAAAATGTGCTTCTTGATTGATTCTTCTTTCCAAACTTGCTTTACCAAATCCAAAGTCTCTCAAGGTTGATAGTACAAATCGTCTCTGCTCTTTCCAAACATCTCCACTTGAAAATATTATACCTAATATAAATAGAATAACCAGTAATGTAACAACTAAAAGGAAAATTGAAGCAATATTAAGTATATAAATCTCAATCTATAATATTTTCTTTTATATATATATGAAAAACAAATACAAGTTAAAAACTTGCTAATGCTTGTATTTATGTCAACAGACGGCGTTCTACCAAAAACACCGTCAAGAGTATTTCGTTTACATAAACGTCAGAGAATGCATTCACTATCTCTAATTTTAATTCCACTTTCAGATCATGATTTCAAGCTATTTGCTATTGTCAGTGAAAGACAGGAATAAGAAACTAGATCTAAACACAAACTCTGAGCATTTATGAAACAGTTTCTATTCAGCTTGCAAGCGTGAATTTTTTAGACACGTTAATGTCTTCGAACTCAGCATAGCAAGCCAGATAGCTATATGGGTCTCATATCAGTTCAGCATCAGCACATAGTAGAAGCCTCTGCAATATATATCATTGCAAGAAAGACCTCAAAGATACATTTATGAAAAACAAACACAAGTTAAAAACTTGCTAACGCTTGTATTTATGTCAACAGATGGCGTTCTACCAAAAACACAGTCAAGCATATTTCGTTTACATAAACGTCAGAGAATGCATTCACTATCTCTAATTTTAATTCCATTTTCAGATCATGATTTCAAGCTATTTGCTATCATCAGTGAAAGACAGGAATAAGAAACTTGATCTAAAGACAAACGCTGAGCATTTATGAAACAGTTTCTATTCAGCTTGCAAGCGTGAATTTTTTAGACACGTTAATGTCTTCGAACTCAGCATAGCAAGCCAGATAGCTATATGGGTCTCATATCAGTTCAGCATCAGCACATAGTAGAAGCCTCTGCAATATATATCATTGCAAGAAAGACCTCAAAGATACATTTATGAAAAACAAACACAAGTTAAAAACTTGCTAACGCTTGTATTTATGTCAAAAGATGGCGTTCTACCAAAAACACCGTCAAGCGTATTTCGTTTAAATAAACGTCAGAGAATGCATTCACTATCTCTAATTTTAATTCCACTTTCAGATCATGATTTCAAGCTATTTGCTATCATCAGTGAAAGACAGGAATAAGAAACTAGATCTAAAGACAAACTCTGAGCATTTATGAAACAGTTTCTATTCAGCTTGCAAGCATGAATCTTTTAGACACGTTAATGTTGAACTCAGCATAACAAGCCAGATAGCTATATGGGTCTGATATCAGTTCAGCATCACCACATAGTAGAAGCCTCTGCAATATATATCATTGCAAGAAAGACCTCAAAGGTAAATTTATGAAAAACAAACACAAGTTAATAACTTGCTAACGCTTGTATTTATGTCAACAGATGGTTTTCTACCAAAAACACTGTCAAGCGTATTTTGTTTATATAAACGTCAGAGAATGCATTCACTATCTCTAACTTTAATTTCACTTTTAGATCATGATTTCAAGCTATTTGCTATCGTCAGTGAAAGACAGGAATAAGAAACTAGATCTAAACACAAACTCTGAGCATTTATGAAACAGCTTCTATTCAGCTTGCAAGCATGAATTTTTTAGACACGTTAATGTCTTTGAACTCAGCATAGCAACCCAGATTGCTATATGGGTCTGATATCAGTTCAGCATCACCACATAATAGAAGCCTCTGCAATTTATATCATTGCAAGAAAGACCTCAAAGATACATTTATGAAAAACAAACACAAGTTAAAAACTTGCTAACGCTTGTATTTATGTCAACAGATGGCGTTCTACCAAAAACATCGTCAAGCGTATTTCAAGCTGAATAGAAACTGTTTCATAAATGCTCAGAGTTTGTGTTTAGATCTAGTTTCTTATTCCTGTCTTTCACTGACGATAGCAAATAGCTTGAAATCATGATCTGAAAGTGGAATTAAAGTTAGAGATAGTGAATGCATTCTCTGACGTTTATGTAAATGAAATACGCTTGACGATGTTTTTGGTAGAATGCCATCTTTTGACATAAATACAAGGGTTAGCAAGTTTTTAACTTGTGTTTGTTTTTCACAAAATTTACCTTTGAGGTCTTTCTTGCAATGATATATATTGCAGAGGCTTCTACTATGTGGTGATGCTGAACTGATATCAGACCCATATAGCTATCTGGCTTGCTATGCTGAGTTTGAAGACATTAACGTGTCTAAAAAATTCATGCTTGCAAGCTGAATAGAAACTGTTTCATAAATGCTCAGAGTTTGTGTTTAGATCTAGTTTTTTATTCCTGTCTTTCACTGACGATAGCAAATAGCTTGAAATCATGATCTGAAAGTGGAATTAAAGTTAGAGATAGTGAAAGCATTCTCTGACGTTTATTAAACGAAATACGCTTGATGGTGTTTTTGGTAGAATGCCATCTGTTGACATAAATACAAGCATTAGCAAGTTTTTAACTTGTGTTTGTTTTTCATAAATGTACCTTTGAGGTCTTTCTTGCAATGATATATATTGCAGAGGCTTCTACTATGTGGTGATGCTGAACTGATATCAGACCCATATAGCTATCTGGCTTGCTATGCTGAGTTCGAAGACATTAATGTGTCTAAAAAATTCACGCTTGCAAGCTGAATAGAAACTGTTTCATAAATGCTCAGAGTTTGTGTTTAGATCTAGTTTCTTATTCCTGTCTTTCACTGACGATAGCAAATAGCTTGAAATCATGATCTGAAAGTGGAATTAAAGTTAGAGATAGTGAACGCATTCTCTGACGTTTATGTAAACGAAATACGCTTGACGGTGTTTTTGGTAGAACGCCATCTGTTGACATATATATATACCTATTTAATTACTATTATTTAATTATTACCAAATAAAATTTAAAATTTTATATAACTGACCATTTAAATAGAGCTTTATATATATAAATAAAATGTCCGTTAATCAAACAAAATTGTAATTATAATAAAAATAATAAATTTAACAGTAATAAACTATTATAAACAATCGTTAAATCCGCAGAAGTACTTTGGCTAATTTCTTAAACCTGCCTCAACTACCATTAAATTCTTATTTTTATTATAATATATATATAAATGTTTGGGTTCAATGCTTATCAAGCCTTATTTAAATGGTCAGCTATATAAAATTTTAAATTTTATTTGGTAATAATTAAATAATAACTATTAAATAGGTATATTATATCAGTGGTGTGTTATCATAATTGAGGAACTATATTATAAAATAGGTAAATTTAGTCAATAAATCTTCTGAGAGTGATAAAGAATTGGATTGTTCAAGAGACATGCCAGGGTCTCTGACAGATTGTGTATGCGACTTTTTATATGCAGTCTGTCAGATAAACTAATTTCAATTGTATGTAAAATAGTAATTTATTAATGAATAATAATCAAAGGAACTTGAAATTATAGCTTTTCTAAATTAATCTTTATAATTAATTCTCTAGCATGTTTCTATTGCAATTTAAAATAGTTTGAACAGTTTAATTCACTTAGGCTTCTAGATAGAAAATTATTAATTGTATGTTAATGTATGCACAAACAACAATTCAATTAGTTATCAATTCGTACAATGATTCTCTCTGATAAAAGTTTATAAACAGCCTAACATATATCTTTATGGGGAGGACTGGAGAGAAACAAGGAAAAACAAGGTGAATTAAATGGAAAAATGATAGCAACATCTGAAAATAACACAACTGGAAATTATTAAAAAGTAAAATTGAATTTGAATTGAATTTAGAATGGAATTGAATTTTATTATAACTTACCAACTATTGGAGTAGAACTCCATTTGGCCTACATACATAAAACTCATTGCTGCTGTGAATCGATAACTGTAAAGGATCACATTTAAAACTGACAGACATATAGGAAGAAGAAAAGCCTACCAAAATGATCAAAATTTATAACATTGAAATTTTATTTTTAATTTTATAACCATTTTAATTATTATATTCACTGTTTGCATTATAAAAATAATTATGACATATTTGGGAGAATAAGAAGAAAGAAAATTAATTATTTAGTACTTTCAGTCATAATGAATTTAAAAATATGCAGAACTGTAATATGATACTTTAAACATCTTCTATTTCCGTTTTTGAATTTATAAAACACTTGCAACATATTTAAAGTAATGTGAAATATTATAGTAAAGCTATCTTCAGCTGTCACAATTCTATTATGCTATATTAATTTTATTGCATAGAGAAAACAAATTAAAAAAAAGAAAAATTTTACATTGCAATTAAATAAAAAGTATAGTAATAACTTATACCTACCTGATAAAATAATATAAATGAAGATACTAATTATAAAAGTTTATAAAATATTAATTAAGACTTTTAATATGAGGTATTCATAGTGTTGCCTTTAAAACTTATGTTAGGGCAAAAATGAATACACCATCTGCAACTTCCGATTAACAGATGGAATTGACATATTTATTAAACAAAGTTGTAGAATCTTATGAAAAGTAAATCAAACATCAACTTCAATTTTAATATATTAATTATTATGTTAATAATATTGTGGCTCATATTTCTAGTTTATTAATTATTACATAGTGTCATTAGTCAATAAATTATGTGAAACCTATACACAGTGATGAAGATAAGAATCAATATTTATCTTCAACATTCCTGGTATAACAAAGTGCTGAAGTTAATGGATGGGAAAGACAATTGCTATTGGATCAGGCAGCACACTAGGATTGTAATGTAAATTAATAAATCAATATGAAATATATCCCATATGGGAAAGAACATTTATCAATTACATAACATGTAAGAAACTATTACAATTTATTCTTAATATTTTTCTTTCTAGAATAAAGGCTACAATTGCTGAATAATAATAATAATAAATGGGTAGTATATGACTTTGATTAATTTAAATGCATTAAATATATTATATTTTTATATGTAATACTTAACTAATTAATAGCTAATGATATCTATAACTATGGGTCATTCTTAAATTGATAATGATAGTTATAAATTTTATATATCAAACAGTAATATATTTCATTTTGCTAGTGGCTTTATATATTTGTGGTGAGGTAAGTAATATTAGTATTAGATTTATCTGTTGTCATGTTGAATGATTCCAATGATAAGTATATAATGTTTTGTAATATGTGGTAGGTCCATGTTGCATCACACCATGAGAACTTATTCTCTTTCCCTGAATGATAATTTACATGACAATCATGGGTGAATCATGAATAATAACTATCAAACTTTGAGCAAATTAATCCCATACTTCTGTAGTGTATCTATTTATTTATTACATAAAGAACTGATAAATCTTTCCTTTTTCTCATATCCCTAAAGGTGATTCAGAAGTGACACTGATATTCCAAGCCATGTATTGGTATAGTTATTTCAAACAAGAGATTGATAGCCCCTTTGTTTTATATCCCCTGAAGTGACCCAAAAGCAACACCGGGTTTACTAACCATATACAGTCATGAGATGACCATGGTCTAGGTTTTTAGTCTGTTCTCTTTGCCTTAGCTCAACTCCATTATATTTCTAGATATACTATATGTTTTATTATGCTTATATTCTTTAGTTCTAATAGTTTGGTATCAATAACAGCAAAATCATTCCTGAAATCTGATACTTGAAAATGTACATTGTATTTAGAACTGATTAAAACACTGATAAAAATAGTATTAGTTAAAAAATATTTAATTGTAATTGCCACTTAATGCCTATGCATTTGAGATGATCCCATGTTAACCAATTTGTTTTAAAATGCTGATTTTTTTTTTTAATGTTAAAAGGTCCATGTAATATTTTTTTTTAATAATAAAAGAGTCCTACAAAGTAAAAATTAATAATTAAAGGGTAGAAAAATGATAATATTGATTCTTAAAGCAGTGTTGGCTATTTAATAGCTGAAATAAAAGAATTAAAGCAATAAGTCAATAGTTTATAGTAATATATGGTAGCTTAAACTATTATATTTTAAATATATTTATTGTGTTATCAGGTGTAATAATATTGGTAGCTTATTAACCATTGAATAGAGATTTTGAAACATATTTCCTGCTTCTACTTAAAGTGGATAAGTTCTTAAAATCATATTTAGTAAATAGCTAAAATATGAAATGCATAGTAAGGTAAATAAACAAAATATGAATAATAAATTTAAGTACTAATAAATTAAAAGGTAATAATTTATTAAAGTATTAAATACATCCTAAGAAATCTTCTCTTAATCATAAAATGTAATTGAATCTTGTTGTATGTAATTTTTTGTCACAATTGTCCAAGATTATGTGTTTTCTTTGTTGTTATTAGTATATTAAAAAAACTTGTAAATCATATAAATAAATTTTGTGTGAAAATATATTTAGTTGTCTACGGCCTTATTGCTAATCCCTATGCATACTGTTATATTCTATTGCTATCAACATATTATTTTTATTGTTCTCATAAAAATCATCATCAGTCAATATAATAAATTTATTGTGTGTCAGCATATCCATATAAATTTTATTAAACTCTTAGATTTAAAGTATATAAAGTTTTATAGTTGTAGATCAAGATACTATTGTTTTTTAAGCACATATATTATTTTTCAATAATATATTAAAAATTAAATATTTAGTTTTGGAAGAACCTGTTTATCTAAATCATTACATACATCATCCATTGATCTTGATCACATTATCCATGACCATTAAATGAAAGATAGTTTGTAAATTATTATATTCACTTTATTAAAAGAATATGTTTTCATAAAATTTATAGTTCACATTATTGTTAATATTGGAATTGCCAAATGTTCTTTATTAATCCTAATTTGTTTTATGAGTTGTCTTTACTTGTTAAATTTGGGTAGTGGCCAAAACTTTCTCACTGATACAAATATATATTTTAAAACAGTAATATTTAAGTTATTTGAACCCTGAGAAAAATAAATTATTAGTTAGTAGTCTCAAATTTTGAAGTTATTGTAATTTTTCATTTCTTGAGATATTTATTATGTTAGCTTTGATCTCTTTCATTTATTCTTATTGTTTGATTGACTTAGTAGAATTTTTAAGATGTAAGTTTCTTTTCTAGTTTAAAACTTATGATCGATTTTAATTTAGTGATTAAATATTTTTAGTTAAGCTTAGAATACTTGCTTTATATCATTATTGTCTTGCTATTGTCTGATACAATATTAGTTTTGTAGATAAGGATCTTATTCTTCGTCATCAACATTGTTTTCATAACTCATCTATATTTTTCTTTCTTTTATATTTCATCTTCATTTATCTTAAGTCATCATAATTCATTCCTCCTTCATTGATTCCTATTGTATCACCACCTTAATTATTCATCCCTCTAACACATTTCCCCTTTTTCCTCACAATTAAATTCATTCATTTACATTAATTAATCACTATTGGTCTTTCATCACCCATTTAATCATCTACAACTTAATTAATTTATCACTCAACTCATAACTCGAATTCCATATTCATTTCATATTCCTGATTAGTACCTATTTAAAAGAATTGCAAATAAAATTTATCTTGGTAATATTTTGCTTAGATCTTAAAGTTTATTTAATCGATATTTAATATTGGAGGTTATTATCTTCATGTTGCACTTTGTGACATCTTGCTTTTAGATTTTCTCATGCATATGCTAATCAAACATGTTTCTAATATTCCATTTTGTAATTATGACTTATAGGCTATAAGAGATAAAATGCTGACATAAAATACTAAGATCAGTAGTGGGTGATACTTTGTGACCTTCCTTAGATTTATGGATCCATGCTAGCTGAGTCTTACTTACTCCTTTGGATTGTTTCATGTTCACGCTGAGCTGAGTTTATATTGAGATAGTAATATTTTATTCTATATTGGATGTTACTATATATATATATATATATATATATAGTAACATCTAATATAGAATAATATATATATATATATATATATTGTAACCTTAGGGTTAGACTAGATATTTGTCAAGTCCTATTTATGTGGCAAAATTTTAAATTTTAATTGATAATAATAGAAATATAATAAATAAGGGTATAATATCAGTGGTGTGTTGTTATGATTACTAAATTATATTACAAAAATAAGTAATCTTTGTCAAGATTTCCTGGAGGTGATAAAGAATTGGGATGTTTCAGATGTGTGTTAGACCATCTGCCAGATAGTGTATGAGACTTACTATATGTAATCTGTTAGATGGATTAATTTGAAGGGTATCGAAGTAGGGATTTGTTAATGTTAGGATTAAATTAAAAGTATAGAAATATTTAGTATTTTGGTATTAATATTACAGTTTATAAAAACATAGCACTATATAAAATAAATGTCTTATTATTAAATAGGTATCATTAAAAAGACTTAAAATATATAGGTATTCTGAATTAATATTTTTAATTAATTATAAAGCATATATATATATTACAATGTAAAATAGTATTGAGCAGCTAAATTAGGTATCATTAATGAATATAGATGGAGAAGTATTAACTATATGTTAATGTATGTACAAACCACACTTTAATTGTTCTATTTTTTACACAATAATCCTCTCTTATAAAAGTTATAAATAGACTAATGTCGATTGTAGAGGGAGGATCAGAAGAACATGAGGAAAAATAATAGCATCAAAACTATAATGAAATTAATAATCAAGGAGAAGCTGAAAATTAGTAAAATTAAATTTTAGCTTGAACTAAAAATGGTATTGAATTGTATTTTGACTTACAGTAATGGAATAGAGACTTCATTTGACTTACACACATCTGACACAATGTTCCATCAATTGATACTTTTTAGGAGTTCACATTTTAAAATAGTAAATATTTTGTAAAATAATTGCCTCACCAAAAGGAATTTCAGTTTTAAACAAGACAAGAAGTTGCAAGCATAAAGTTTTATTATTTATTTTACAACAGTTTTAATTGTTATATTGATTATATGCATTACAAGATTAAGTATAATTTGTTTACAATGTTAAAAGAAAATAATAGAAAAATAGTATGTGCTTTCATTCATAAAATAAGTTTAAAATACCTTTTTCCTTTATTCCAAATGTGATTGGAACCAGATTAAAAGTAATTAAGACAAAACTCTCTGAACTTAAATTTAAAAAATGAAATTTGCTTCAAAGGAAATTAAAATATGCCTATTTTAAAATGTGCAATTTATGATGAATTTACTTTATATATATATAAAGAAAAAAATACTATTCTGATAAATTTTTGTTTAAAATGCCTATTTACGTTATTGATAAATATGAACTTTAGAATATGTTTACTGTATTGGTATTTGCAAAAGATATTTAACTGGTAAGTTAATTAAATGCATTTAATGGAATGTCTGATGAAAGAAAAAGGATGATAATTTACAATAGTGTTATAAAAGGAATGATTAAAATTACAGACTGTAAAAGTAAATAGCAATTATTTAATGTTAAGAAGAATATTTAAAATGCTTAAAATGTAGGAATTTGTTCATAATTATTGTAATGTATCACCGCGGACAAAAGGTCAATAAAAGTTCTCTTGATAATTTTTTTGTAGACAAAGTTGAAAATATTGTCCAAGCTATAGCTTAATTAAAAAAAATAGATTCCATAATTCTAAAAAAATATTTGTTAAGTGTTGATGTTTGTTTGCCAAAGAATAATACATGTTTTATTTTATTTTATCATGCTAAAATGTGAAACACATGGATGCATTACTCTTCAAAATAACCTGCAATCTAATAAAGCATCTTCCACAACAGATAGTCTGCTATAGAGTGAGTTTAAACTAGAGACTATGGGGCTAAATAAAATATAGTAATAATGAATTATTACTATTGTTCATTATTTTGTATTAGATTTAATATGCTATTAAGGTTTTTTTTCTTATTTATGGTATAAATACCCAATTACTCTGAAAACAGAGTATGGTAAAATTATATATATATATATAGTGGCACTACTGTATAGAGAGAGTTTTGCCTATTTTTTTTATTTGTTGGCTTAAAGTCTATATTGAATTAGGTTTGTCTAGATAGAAAAATACACATCTCTTACATTTATGAAAATTGTTTATTAATACTATATCTATGGGTAAACAGCCAGCATAATTTTTCAGAAGCTCATAATAGCATTTTAATTATGATAACATAATTATTGTATTATTTTGAGTTTTATATATAACGAGGTATATATTCATCTTATATTATTATAATATTTGTCTATATTTTACTCTGTACACTTTAGTTTATAGAATCTATGTTATTTCATTGACTGTATGTGCATTTATTATTGCCAATTTTATTATGCTTTTTGAAATATTTTATAGTCATTTGACTTATAGTAATTTTCTTGGTTTTGTACACTATTTAATGTATGCATTGTTCAAGGTTGGATATTTATATTTTTAATGTTTAATGTAAGAATAATTTTAACACCATTATTTTGCTGAGGATTTGTGCTTGCTCCCATTTGATAAGTGCATATAGTTTTATTAAATATATTATTGATCATGGGATGTGGTAGATAGAACATACTATCTCCATTGCTTATTCCATGAGATGATTATTGTTGATGCTTATAATTATTTTATGCTTAGCCAGCACAGTTTAATCCCTAGAGAGGATTGTTTTCATGGTATAAATTTCTTTTTCTTGTGTTGGGATGATGTCCACACATTTATGTAAATAGAAAACAGCTATTGGAATCTGCAATAGAGTCTTACAGTTAAATAGTTTTACTCTGTGGAGCTTTTATTTATTGTCTTATCCCTCATGATGATGCTTAGTTATTTTATCACCATGTATAGTAAAGTTCTTAGTGTTTTAGAATTGTGTAGCAATGCTTATATAGATCTTTTAAGTATATAGTTGCTTCAGGGAATATTTATTTACCTATGGTGGTGAGCTAAGTGAAAGTAAGGTATGCATTGTGCTGGTGTACCTTGCTAACAGTCACAAGCAAGCCAACAAAATATATTAGCAATTTTTAACACTTGTTTTGTACATAGCATAATAAGGGATACTAATATGTAATATCATTTTTATTTCCTTCAAGAAATAATCTGCTGATGGATTGATAAAAACATTTTAATAGTTAAAATTATTATCCTGTGGACATAGGTAAAATTTAGTATGTTGTATATATGGTTTCTGATATCTGTACCCATATTTATATAATTAATTGTTTAATTCTCAGCAGTAATTGTCTCATTTGTGTTTTATATGATAATTATCATCATCATATTACTTTATTGGTAAAGTTCAGTTATACTTTAATGCTGTCAATAGCATATTATAGATTGATATTATTAATAATAATTACTAGGCATAGAAGTGCATTAAAATTGCCAATAAATCTGAGGGAAACTTCCTTTACAAAATGAATATACCTTATTTTATCTTGTTCTGAGATATATATATGTTTTCAGTCGTTTGTTATTATTGTATAATATTGTAAATAGTGTAAATAAATGTAGTTGTTTGAAAACATATTTAGTTGTGTGTGGCCTTATTGTTAATCACCATCCTTCTTCTTATTATTATTATTATCAGCATCATCATCATCATTATTATTATATTATTATTGCTATCAACACATTATCTTATTGTCTTAAAATTATCATCAGACAATATAGTACACCTTATTATGCATTAACATATCACAACAAATTCTGTTATTGATCAGAACACTGCTGAACTTAAGTACATGTCTAATTTTAAATAATCTCTTAATGATGATGTATTGGTTTTGGAATAATATGTTATCAAAACCATTAAACACACCATTAACTGATCTTGATCACATATCACATGGTCATTAAATAAAATGTAATGCATAGATTATTATACTGATTTTATTAAGAATTTATGAGAATCTCAGGAAATTTAAAGTCCATTTATTGTTAGCATTGTCATTGTAAAATTTTATCTAGTAATTTCACCTTTGTTTTACAAGCTATCTCTTCTTGTTATATTTGGTACTGACAAAATCCCTCTCACTGATCCAAATATATAATTGAAAATAGTAGTATTTAAGCATTCAAGCCCTGAGACAATTAATTTACTGATTAATAGTCTCAACTTTATCTGTGTCAATATTTTTCATCTCATAATTCATTTATAATTTTTTTATTTTGAGCACTTATGTTTATCTTCACTGTTTTATTGATTCAGTATAACTTTAAGTTATAAGGTGGAGGTATTGTAAGATCGATAGTACACTTTGTGAACTTCCATTAAATTTGCATATGATAGCAAGCCATTTCATATATAACCAAATATGGTAATTCATATTATGAATTATCCTTTAAGTACACCAGTTTTCATATAACATGTACGATATTTAAGATCCCTTATTATAAATGTTTTTTCTTTGTCATATATGTTTTTTAGGTAACAGAACTTGTTGTTTGTACCACAGAATAGATACCAGATAATTAATATATAGATCAATAAATGAAATTTAGAAAAATGTCTATTGTTTTATTAAAATGAATTATATTACTGAATTTAGTCTGAGGTCATTAAATATTATGTTAGAATAGTTAGATAATAAGATTTAAAAAAATTGAGACAGGTGAGATGTGAGAAGAGGTGTTCTCTGTAGTCAATTTACAATTTTAGTGTTTATATAAACAGAGAAAATAATGTATTTCCATCTTTTTTGATAAAAAGTGATTGCCTTGACATCAGATTGATATTATTGATTGTTATTAATATTGGTATTGTTTAAGTGTTGACTGCATTTATGTGTTTACATTATCTACCTATCTAGCCTTGAACATTATTAGTTAATATTATCTAATTAATACATAGTTAGAGTACAGTTTGGAAGTTATAATTACAGTTAGAAAATTATAATTAACTATTTGTGAGTCTGCTTTCAAAACAGGTTTTATGTATCAGATAATGCAGTTTTCTTAAAGTTCTTTGAAGAAATAATTTCATCTCTGTAGTCAAGTTGCAATTTGTAGTGTCTAAATAAACATATTACACTACAGATAAAGATAGAATTCCACTTTTATGAATTAAAGGTGGTTACCTGACAACAGATTAAGATTGTTGATTATTAATAATATTGATATTGATTAAGTATTGACTAAATTCATATATATATATTCTAACCCAGTTAATTATTATATTTATTATATCTAGAAATTTATCTCTAGAACTCTATTTTATTTCTTTTATTGATATAATTACCAGTATTAATTAGTTATTATTATTATTTCCAACCCAATATCTAACCAGTTAGTTAGTTGGTTTATCCGCACTTGTGCCACTAATTTTTATCTGGTTGGTTGCTATGGCAACCAAAATAAAAAAAACAACATATCTATTAATTTTCCAATATGATCTAAATATTTTGTTACTATACCATTAGAAGTTTCAATTTCTTAAGCCATGCCACGCTTGTAATATTGATCATAATTGATCACTCCTTAATTTAAGAGCACTTATAATAATGACATTAATCTCAGGGTTCTCAGTTATATTTAAGAAAATGCTCGGCAGTATTGTGTTGTCGCATATGACTGACACTCTGGTCAGCTATAGGAAACATTTACTTTATTTAAATTCCGGGTATCCTCATCCCCATATCAACTATTATAATATTTAAAGAGATGATAACCAGATTCAATAACAATGCATAAATTTGAATAATACAGCCCTTTTTATCCAGAATCTCAGTCGGAATGATGAAAAGACAAGGGTGCTTTTGTGTCCTTCCATCATCCATGACAACACAATAATTTAACTAAGATTTATTACTTAGACACTTCACTTAAATGTGTACTGAACAATGTGCAATCAAAGCTAGTAGTTTGGGAATAAAGTCATTTTTACACACACATAAAATAAAATGTCTTGGTCTGAAGTTTTCAATCCCATAAATAATTCTTATTAAACTAAAATATAATGAAATATTCCAATCTGCTTAAATTTATCTGTCTGGTGTATTGAGTTTTAGGAGTTTAATGATTTCGGACTCAAGGAAAGTATTGCAAGTATTATGCAAATACACTTTTATTTAGCACACAAGAAAAATGACTCTAAACAACGTGTAACAAGACTATAATTTATTATTAAAGTTTAACAAGATTATAATTTATTATTACAGTTTAACAGGACTATACTTTATTCTTAAAACACTAAACAAACATATATAATTTATTCGATCCCATATGGATAAAACAACATGTAACAAACATTAATTTGTCTATACTTTTAGACCTGGATTAGAACTACTACTTCATCTTTTTACAATTATGCAAATTGGATAAAAAAAAATACATATTATTATCGATACATCAACTCATCCGTTTAGTGTATCTTATATGAGCTTCTACTTAACTTTATTAACTAAATATTAGTTTTGGAATAAAACAATCTGATTATATGCAATACATAAAACGATTTTTATTATAATATATTTAATTAAACGATGGTTTGTATTTAGATAACTTATTATAATTTATGGGCTATTTATCAAACGTTACACTTACTATTTTTATATTTAACTTAATACCACTTAAGTTGTGATACACACTTTATTCATAAGGATAATCTACATTATTAGTGTTGCTTACTCATTAACCAGAATTAAACCTAGTATTTGAATCCTCCATTGGCAAATAAAATTTCTAAATCACGCAATTTTAAACTTACTCTCTCCATTGACCCACATGTGAATTATTAGCAATATTCCGCCACACAATCCAGATATGGATCACAGTACTAGCGCACTATTTCTACTAAATGGATCTTGAGGAATTAACACCTCCAATATACTCGTTATCTTGCCATAACTTTTTAAACAAAACACAATAATCAACACCTTCCGTGGTGGAATTATCTCTATTTTCTCATGAGGAATATGGAATAACACCGAAGGTCAGTAGAGTTAACTACTACATTAAAATATTTTGGTGGTTTCTTGCCTTTTACTTGGCATAATATGAACACACACCAAATATAATCCTCTCCTGGGATTTAAACGAATGAAGTATACTACATGCGAGATAAATTCTTGATCGTCCTAACTATGAGAAGCGATCACTTGGGCTATAAAACATGCCCGAATACTAGATTTAACTATTCCCCTCATGGAAAACAAAGCTTTTGGGGAAATCATTTTCATCCCACAAAATAAACATATTATAAAGATTACCTATGCTGATATTAAGCATATACTGATGCTTTATCTGGGCAAGACAAGCAAATACATTAATTATACTAAAATCATGTTATGGGATATACTTAGATCAACATCTGAAATCAATGGATATCACTGAATAAAAGTATAATAATTTTCATTTTACCAAAGGAACACTCAACAAGTAATTGGTAGCATATTATCTTGAACTAAATAAAGTGAATGTGTTAATAAAGAATAATTGAGAATAAGTTCCTCAATTAATACAGTATAAATTCGTTTCAAGCTTTAGACAAGAAATATCTTGTATAGCAATTCTTTTTAATTACTTCTGATAATTTTTTTTTTATTTACTTTACCTATTAAGTATCTAAATGTTTTTCTTTTAAGCATCTAATATATAAAATTTATACCCATAATTGCATATAATAGTTAAAACACATTTTATAAAAAAATTTTCCATGTAAAATATAAATTTAACCTAGAATAATTACATGAAAACATACCTTTATGATTACAAGGTCATTTAAATATTACTTGACTATACAGCCTTTAACCTGTTGATATAAAAAAAATACACATAATTTTACAAATTAGTAAAAAAAAATCATTACTTAACAAGTGCTTATTATCTCACTAAAAAAAAATGTTTTCCGTTGGGCAATTTATCCAGATGAAGAACTTGATCCAGTCGTAGTTCACGAAGCAAATTTAAAATAAGAAACACATTTTATTATTTCATTTATATAAAAGTTGCCTCCATTCTGGTGCACTTAATAAATTAGGCAAAGAAAAACATAGCAGCGTTGGATGTTAACTCTTCCTTGAATTAAACTGCTATAATTTTGGAATCCAAGAAAACAATACATATTCTAACGTAGATGAATATTTTATTCTAAACGATAACACACACAATTCTTTTCCTTTTCTATTATTGATGATACGTACCATTTTTAGCTAGCTGGCTTATGAATAAAAAAAAATAATGCGCGAATTTTCCAAGATACTATTATTATAATGACTGCAACTGACTTATGTGGATATGAAGTTTTAATGACTCCAATTGATGTATAATATAACATATTATATTATGGTTATAATTAAGTCACTAATGTTTTTAGTTTTTGTTCCTACTCTGGGAATTGTAATTTTTCTTTAATAGGGAATTCTCCGTAAAATGCACACATACAAATTTTCCGATATTTGCCTTGAGAAAATTTATATATATATATATATATTTTTAAATATACAGGTGCATAAGTAAATATCATTTATCATTAATATTATTTCTAGATAATTTTCAGTGAATAAAACATATTTTAACGTGGGGAACTTACATTATTTTCAAAGGCAGACAATTTCTTTTAGAAAGAGCGCGAAATTTTTCTAGTTAACTTTCCTTGGCTTTTATAATATGTCTTTTAATTATAATTTTTCTTTTATACCATGAAAAGATCATTAAATAAGGTAAAGTTAACAAATAATTGATTATTTCCTGGAAATTACTTATATTACTTAATTTAAATATAATGACATTTTCCGTGATTGTTGTAGTTAATATGGTCATTTTGAACTTTAGCACAAGATAGTATATTTTGCATATAAAAAGCTTTAAATAGGTAGATAGCAACAGAAGATCAGGATGTCCCACCAAAAAGGATTAGCCACACATGATATTATTAAAATTTTACTTGAATTATATTTATTTCTGCAATTAAAAAAAAATGAAAAAAAATTTGTTACCGAATTTCAGCACTGCTCCTTCTTTGAAAAACTAATGTCAGACAATCTTTCTTCAAAAAAAAAAATTGGCAGTCTTGTTTTAGTGACCTCTTACAGAAAAATAATCATTTAATTATACCATAAATAAAAGAAAGGAAAAAAAAAACCCATTACAATCATATAGCTTTCGTATTATTTACCTGGATTACAAAGTAATTTGACAATATAAAAAAAAATAATAAATACATTAAATTAACAATCATTGATGTATAATTCTTTAAACATTATATATAAAAAATTTACCAGAAGTTATTGTGCTTTATGATAAGACACTCATCCACCCTCCCCTCTACCCATCCAGAAATCAATTACTGTTTATGAAATGTGCTTTTATACTATATTAAATTGCTCTTATTGTTAAAATTTTAATTAAATTATTCATGCTCTTCTTCAAAATGACATTGAATTACTAAATTTATTAGTTATTTGCTTAAAACACGTTAAAGTGAGTAAATAGCATATTTTATTAATCACTTAATATTATTATTATTTTATTTTTTTATTTTCTAAAAAAGGACAGCATTGTTTTCCTGTGGAAATAATGCCAAATAAACCAAGTGTCAATAACACTAGGTTACAATATATATATATATATATATATATATATATATATATATATATATATATATATATATATATAATGAAAACTATTTTAAAATATATGAACAATGCTAATGAAGCAACATTGTCTCATATGGACAAGCCAAAATTGTAATGGGCAATTATTAAAATAATGGTTAAAAAGCTGCCTGACTTACAAACGCCCACATATTTGAATAAACTACAAATTATAATGGATTAATGCTCTTACTTAGGCAACTACAATGACTAAAAAGTAAACAAATAAATGAATTAATTGATACACTGGCTATATGATAGTTTGGATTTACAATGGTTTCATGAATTTATAAAGCACCAATGGGTCCATAATAAGTATTTTTGCTGCTATGAAGATAAAGATCAATAAATAATATTTTACTTGCTAATGAGCTATAGGAATATATACTTACATATTTTAATTATAAGCAAATTGTGTAATAAAATAGTTTTATAATAATTATACAATAAATAAATCAAAGTAAATTTATTGAAGCAAACAGTAACTCATTGAGGTGGCTAAGACAAAGAACATAGTTTCAATTTAACCAACTGTAATCTAATATCATATAATATGTCTTTATAATTTACACTTGCCAGATTGCAATTGATAGAAACAATCTATGATTAAAATTATTAATGCATATAGTCATAAAGGGTTAATTACAAATTCTTTTTCGTACAATAAAACAAAACAAATGTAATAAAATGTTAAATATTATTACGTTTATATATTTTTCTTTTAGTATGTTTTATATCTTGAATTCAAGTAACATTTTTTAAAATAATAATTTAAATAAATTATATACAAAATTATTTATGTTTAATTTTAATTTGTTTTAAAAAAAATTAATGTTTACAATTGATTTAAGTCTTAATTATGCGAGCTATTATTTAAGCCTATGCTGAATGATAAGATGAACCTGCTTTGTAATTAAAATCATTAACAAAAAAGGACTTTGATAAATATTTTATTGTTAACCAACTATTATATTCATAATCATTATTGATAACTGAAATTTCATTCTATGTAGATAGATAATTTAAAAGAAATTTTTCTTTTAGCATTTGTTACCAAGTTGGCTTATATATAATTTCAGCTTAGATTCCACTATCTCACAATGTTTTCCTTGACACATCAATGGTGACAAAATACAAATGTCGATTTTCATGAACATTTTTATGCTTAAATAATATTCACTATTTCTTTTGTCAATATTACACTTCCTGGTAGATTTTGATAGTTTCATAGCTTCATGGAAGTTAAGCATACTGTTTGTTGTCAATCATTCCATTTTGGTCATAAAGATATCAAATGATGAGAAGTCTGTATTCCTCTTCTCTCTATAATAAATTTTCTACTCACAGTACATATTTCCTTATTATAAGTACAGAAACTATTTGCAAAAGTATGGTAAGATAAAATACAAAATTTTAAACAAAAGACAGTATATGTGTTCTCCCTGCTGAATTTGTTTCTGTAGCCAAAATATCACAAAATAAAATCTTTTTTTTTTCCATATTTTTAAAACACTGACTCAGGAACATAAGATTTTTTTTAAAATCTTAATAAGGCATTGTTACCATTCTATATAACTTAACAAAAATCCATTTCAATTTTAAATTTAATAAATAAAGTATACATTCACTCTCCAATTATCCCAAATTAACCAACAGATTTATTAAATATAAAACCTCAATTATTTTCTTTATATAGTTATTTATACATTACAAAGGAAAATACAACTGAAAACATGTGTACATCACATATTTCCATCTTTAATAAAATATAAAGAAAACAATTGTATGAAATTAACATAAGATCATCATGAACAATTAAACATTCTATGAATATCTTATGGTTAATTACAATTAAACCACCACAACAATGAAGTTAATGATTATGTACAATTATGTATTTTATACTTTTAAAAAAAACAGACTACAATTAACAAGACAAATATCCCACAACAATTATATTCATTATCATCCTTACATTTAATCCTAATTGAATATTTGTAAAACTAATTTATGTCATCATAAAATTGTGTGACATTTAATTTAAAAAAAATCTCCATTATTTCTAGTGAACATGGACTCTTCATACCAAATAAAATCATGAATATAGTCATGACTATAAAGTAAATATTTACTATTATACCTGTAATGATTAACACATTTATTGTAGCCTCACCATAAACTACATTTCACAAATTTCCAATCTCACAAGTCAAACATTTAAAATTGATCATATTCTGTGTTTGAGACAAATTTTTATGATCCAATCAAGGTGCCTACACTCTCAACTATGGACTTAGTGATGATAAAATATTTAGTTGGTAAAATCTTTACCTCTAATGATAAAATCTTATGTCTATCACCACTATTTAAACTTGCAATGGAATTACTTGTTAACAAATCCTGGTCATTTATGTTTTATTACAACACATCTAAGCTAATATCATAATACAAATGACACTGTTCCATCTGAGTTACTACACATTGAACCTCTTGTGTCTATCTATTCTGTACCTTTTCTAACTCTTTATCATTAATTTGCTGATATGCATTTAACTTAATTTCTAGGAATCTACCTTTATTCTGGCATTCTAATATATATATATTGTAATGGTATATAATATGTTGTTACATTAATTTAAGATTAAAATAAAAACTTAAGTTCGTAAATAAAAAACTAAAAGCTAAAATTAAAGAGTTGTTCAATGTACGTATATATATTCACACAGATGCAAAACTTTAAAAATTATTTTCTTTTTAAAAAAAAAATATTTGAACATACTAATCCGGACGATCAATATAAAAGAAAAAATATTGAAATTAAGAACAGTTCCAGCTTGTTTTTGTGAGAAGGGTGATAAGATGCACTTGTCGCTCTCTCTCACTTATTTCAAATGAAATGACTGTAATACCAGGATTGAACCAGCTAAGGCCACCTCCAGAACAACAGACTGGTCTTCAAATAGAGATGTCATGGGAATTGGCACTAAGAACCAGGATTCTTCTACTGTAAGACATGAACTATACAATTTAAAAGTAATTAAGAACTTTTGTTAAGATTTAACAAGCTTTTAATATTCAACTAACCTAAATTTTAAAAAGTACTTTTATCTGACTTAAATTTCCAAATTAATTATTGTTTAATTTTTATACATGTGAGTTTGCTAAAAATCATTTCCATTTTTCTTTTTATTAATATTTATTGTATAAATCATTTAAATGCATTAAATTTAAGTTGGGTTATAGACACTTGCATAGATTCGTTACGTTTAATTATGTTTTTGTTTTCATATTTGATTAGAATATATAGACATTAGGTAAATAATGATACCTTATGATGAGTATCTAAAATATATTTATTCAGGTGTCTTTTAAGTTATTGGTGTCAATGCGGCATCTTATGATGAATGACATTGGGTTTCTTGTAAATTTCCTTCTGCAATTCCATCAATGACTTTATATTTTGATCATTTATGTCTATTTTGAAATGTTTTTAACCATGTAATCTATGTAGCCGATCTATACTCAACATTAAAAAACAAACTTTTATAACATTCATCTGTGTGAAATTATACAAACGTTAAATTTAAGTCAGGCATGAATGGCTATATAGATTTGTAAAGTTATATTAATTAATTAAGAGAGGGTTAATTGGGGGTTATGTGTTTCGTAGTAAAATTGGGTCAATGGATTGGATATATTGGTATAATTAGTAGATGTATTATGACATTCGCTATGTGCAGGATCACATTATAAGCCACACACCCCCTTTTTGCCTATGGAAGGGAATAGTAAGATGGAAAATGCAGTCCCTTCCTATGGAGTTTGTTTTTATTGTTCTTCTTGCCAGACAGATGTAGCATTCCTGTCTGGACGAGAGTCAATGTCTTTTTAACCATAGCTGTTCAGATGTACAGATCTGACAGTATGGTATTTTGTGCTGTCATATTGATACTGCATTGAATACATCGATATATCAGATGGATTGATGTTGGTTTTGCTGCAAACATTTGGCCTAAGGTTAAATCAGGGATAGAATATTTTCTTTTCAAATGCAATCTATGTGGTTTATTCATACTCGACAATCTTAAAAAATATTATTAAATTCATCTGTTCAGATGGTTTAAAATTTTAAAATAATAATTTAAATTAAAAGTTAATAGTGAAATCTAAAATAATAAATGTTGTTTCTCAAATTTTAAATGATTATATATGTGCGTTAATAAATATTGTTTGTGTGTTAATTACTGGCAGTGGCTTTTATTTTTTTTATATTGAAGATATATTTTAAATAATTTATATTTTATAAGTCTCTGTGTCTCACTGAGCTAGTGACTGGGGCTAACAGCCTAAATATGAATAAAGTGGGATCTTACATGTCTGTTTACTATATAAATTTTCTAGGTTCAAATGCCTAGTGGCGCCCTGTAGTGCAGATACGGTAAGACAGAACATTCCACTATTCATCTGACCATTATAATTGGCTCCCATTTCTTTTCAGACCATTATAATTGGCCACCCAATGTGAGCCAATGTTTAATAAACCACGAGTACCCTGAGAATTTTAAAATAAATCATGCCAGTAACATTTTTCTTTATAAATGAGTATATATAATTGTATTAACATGATATTAGAGTCCGATGTTTAATAAACCATGTGTAACTTGAAAATTAAGCCAGTAATATTTTTTCTGAAATAAATGTATTTTTGTATTAACGTAAAGTTATAGGTTGAATTGTGTTTTAAAGGTACTGCCAGTAAGAAAAATTGTGCATATGTAAAGATAAATGTGAGGAATAAAACGTAATAATTAATATAAATCATAATTTTTTTAAAAAAAAAGAGTCTTATTTAAAACCCAACCAGTTAACTACCTAAGTAATAGTTAAAAGTAGAAGAAAAGAAACTTGGAAGGGAGGGGACAGAAACTTAGCTGGTAGAAAGGAATCAACAGTCAACATTTTTTTGTTTGATCATTCATTTTGTAATTACTGATCAAAGTTTTGTCCTTTTGAAATTGTCATATATAATCAATTTGTGTAATGTAATTACTAACACAAAGTACATTGTTTTTTTTTTAATGTTTTTGTTTTTTTGAGGAAGTTTACTGATATGTAATCGTATATAATATGTCGTTACATTAATTTAAGATTAAAATAAAAACTTAAGTTCATAAATAAAAAACTAAAAGCTAAAATTAAAGAGTTGTTCAATGTACGTATATATATTCGCACAGATGCAAAACTTTAAAAATTATTTTCTTTTTAAAAAAAAAAATTTGAACATACTTTTTTATAAAAAAGTACAAGATCTAAAGATAAAATATTTTTGTAAATGGAAATGATGTGTTTATTAATTAAACAAAAAGCAAACTTGCCCTTGGGGCTCTTATATAAAAAAGGCTGATAAAATATAGGTAAGAGAACAAAAATAAATGAGATGTCCAATAGAAGCAGCAATGAAGGCCCAGACCATAACAAAAATTAGGGAACAGGAAACCATTGTTCAGTGAATCCGGACATTCAATATAAAAGAAAAAATATTGAAATTAAGAACAATTCCAGTTCGTTTTTGTGAGAAGGGCGATAAGATGCACTTGTTACTCTCTCTCACTTATTTCAAATGAAATGTCTGTAATACCAGGATTGAACCAGCTAAGACCACCTCCAGAACAACAGACCAGTCTTCAAATAGAGACATCGTGGGAATTGGCACTAGGAACCAGGATCCTTCTACTGTAAGACATGAACTATAAAATTTAAAAGTAATTAAGAACTTTCATTCAGATTTGACAAGCTTTTAATATTCAACTAACCTAAATTTTAGAAAAAAAACTTTATCTGACTTAAGTTACCCAATTAATTATTGTTTAATTTTTATACATGTGAGTTTGCTAAAAATCATTTCCATTTTTCTTTTTCTTTTTATTAATATTTATTGTATAAATCATTTAAATGCATTAAATTTAAGTTGGGTATAGACGCTTGCATAGATTCGTTACATTTAATTATCTTTTTGTTTTCATATTTGATTAGAATATATAGACATTCAGTAAATAATGATACCTTACGGTGAGTACCTAAAATGTATTTATTTGGATGTCTTTTAAGTTATTGGTGTCAATGCGGCATCTTATGATGAATGCCGTTGGGTTTTTTGTAAATCTCCCTTTGCAATTCCATCAATAACTTTATATTTTGATCGTTTATGTTTATTTTGAAATGTTTTTAACTATATAATCTATGTAGCCGATCTATACTCAACATTAAAAAAAAAAAAACTTTTATAAAATTCATCAGTGTGAAATTGTATAAACATTAAATTTAAGTTGGGCATGAATGGCTATATAGATTTGTAAAGTTATATTAATGAATTAAGGGAGGATTAATCTGGTGTTATTTGTTTCATAGTTAAATTGGGTCAATGGATTGGATATATTGGTGTAATTAGTAGATGTAGTATGAGGTTCGCTACATACAGGATCGCATTATATGCCGCACACCCCTTTTTTGCCTATGGAAGGGGATAGTAAGATGGAAAACGCAGTCCCTTCCTATGGAATTTTTTTTATTGTTCTTCTTGCCAGATAGATGTAGCATTCCTGTCTGGATGAGAGTCAATGTCTTCTTAACCATAGCTGTTCAGATGTACATTCCTAACAGTATGGTATTTTGTGTTGTCATATTCATACTGCATTGAATACATCAATGTATCAGATGGATTGACATTGGTTTGGCTGTGAACTTTTGGCCTAAGGTTAAATCAGGGATAGAATATTTTCTTGTCAAATGCAATCTATGTAGTTTATTCATACTCGACAATCTTAAAAAATTTATTATTAAATTCATCTGTGCAGATGGTTTAAAATTTTAAAATAATAATTTAAATTTTAAGTTAATATTGAAATCTAAAATAATAAATGTTATTCCTCAAATTTTAAATGATTTTATATGTGTGTTAATAAATATTGTTTGTGTGTTAGTTACTGGCAGTGGCTTTTATTTATTTTATATTGAAGATATATTTTAAATAATTTATATTTTATAAATCTCTGTGTCTCACTGAGCTAGTGACTGCGGCTAACCATCTAAATATGAATAAAGTGGGATCTTACATGTCTGCCTACTATATAAATTTTCTAGGTTCAAATGCCTAGTGACGCCCTGTAGTGCAGATACATTAAGACTGGAAGCTCCAATCTTTTCAGACCATTATAATATATATATATATATTGTAACAATAGCTGGTTTGAATACGAGTGCTAAAGTAAGTAAAGGGTAATAATAGTTACAAATAGTGTTAATTGTGATTGGTGTTATGAATTAAATGTATATATGCAAGAAGATTTTTAAATAGTCATTTGAACCCTGTTACAAAAGAGTATGAAAGGAATACATAATCAGTTAAAGGCGTGGACATATATGTTATTCATGTTATTGTAATGTGTGTATAATTACTAACAGATTTGTATGTGAAGATGAAGAGAAGCGATTATGTGCGGAGTTGTGTTACTTTTTTTAATTTTTGTCTTATATATATATATATATATTGTTGTTTTGTTCATATCATAAACTATAGAATTAAATAATGCCAGTAATAGCACATGTTTCTTAATGAAAACCCATTAAGCATATAAGGTTGGAAAGTAATAAAAAGAATTGAAAGTTGTGTTGAGGGCAGTTTCAGTTAATGACTCTGTCCACCAGAATTCTTAGAACTGGTCAAGTTAGTATTTTTGAACAATGAAAATTAAAAGCATTCTTGAGATCTGGTCATCGGCGTACAAATAGATAAAAGAAAACTGAGATTAAAGAGCGTTAAAGAAAAGAACTTTTTTTTTCATAGTAATTTAGTCGGTGATTAAAATTAAAAAAATATAGATACAGGTAATAAAGAAGTGGGGGAAAAAATAAACGTATCAACATTATTATCAGTTAATAAAAATTTTTATTCGTAATGTACTCCATCAAAATGCAGGGGTAATTATAATTGTGTGAGTTCGTTAGGCCCATTTCAGTGGCCAGCTATTGTAGGACTCATCTCAACATTATTTATGGAGATTTGCTGTTTATTTAATTAAATGTAATGGCCATGAACTACAAACAGCTAGGACCCCTCTCACAAGCAAGTTAAAAATCATCTACTTAATCTTTATGATGGATTATTTTGTGCAGAATATTTTGGAGCATATCATCATCGTTCAGATCAATGACTCTCACTAAAGCCAGCATTCCTTTAAGACTGTAAGCTTACAGATCATTAGCCATGACCAAATGAACATTCGGCCTTAACTGAGGTAATCTTGACCTTTTCAAAAAATATATTCAATGAACATTTAATAGTAGATTAAGAAACATATGTTATTCCATTAAATAAAAGTAATGAATAATTTCTTAAATCATTTAATAAACAACTCTGATGTGTAATTGCACTCTTTTGTTAATATGTATATGAATATTATATATATATATATATATATGTGTGTATTGGAATAAATGAGTTGTGTGTTTAAAATATTGAGATATGCATATGTGTGTTAATAAATCTTAGAATTTGATTATAACTTGTATATTATTTACGTTCTGGGATTCTGATAACTTATGGGCTATTGTACTAGGATTTGTAGGCAGATAGAAAGCACAACGAGATATGTATATGTGACATCTCTTCATAAGATCACCTTAGCTTTGTTCTCTCATTAAACATTGATCTCCAGACCTTGAGATTGAGCTAGTCTGGATCAGCTACCCAAAGAGTGTTCACTGAACCCTTGTTTATGTTTTCGAGAGATATAAGTTTTATTAATGGATAAGACTGGCACTTGAGACGGGATTTAGCCCATGCTCATAATTATACCTAATCGAAGCTTAGGGAACTAACTTGTACACACACAATTCTTAGAATAAGATAATGGGTAGATGGTTAAAATTGCGTCCCAAAGAATGGGCTGTGAATAGTGGCGAATGGGCATTAAAACACCATCCTAACATAATTTAAAAAGAGCTTTCAAAACAAAAGTTGGAGAATGATTTAAAAAAAAAGAGATAGACAAAACAGAAAGAGTTTAAACATATATTTGGAAATATAGTTAAATATTGACATATTTTGCAATGTGTGGCTATACTTGTAGAAAAGTTCTCAAGTAGTCAGAAGGAAAATAGCGTTGATGGTCGATGATGTCTGTTTCGTGATATATATATATAAAGTCGCATGGTTCATAAAATAAGGGTTTAAGAATTTTACCAATATTTGGGATATTATAAAACAATATCTTTACATAAGGGTAGAAATTAGGTGAGGAAGGTCTATCAGATGGGTCATGCAGTGTACTACTGAAAGTCGGGGTGACAAACCTGGCACGTAATTGGAATAGTATTAGATATAGACGAATAGAATAAATAGTAGGTATAGGTACAGAGAAAAAGAAGTCAGAAAATAAGCAAAAAGTGGAACAGCAGAAGGTGAGGGAGAAGGGATTAAGCGTAATGGGGAAAATTTTAGAAAAATTAGAAAGCATAGAACTCTGAACTCAGAAAATGGCCGAGAGGCTCTAAATGAGATTTAAGAATTTATAACAGAGACTAGGGATGGAAAGTGAAAGTTGTCAAGGGAAAAAAAAGTATGAGGAAATGAAGGTGAAAGTATGGAAAAGGCTGAGAAGTCGAACAATAAAGAAGTAGAAGGGAGTTTAGATGAATGAGAGGGGGATGTGAAATGGAAGTGGAAGGTCTCTAAGAGAGAACTACTTAATGCACTGGACATGAGCGCATACATCCATAGTGTCCAGTTGGAACAAGGAAAGGAAGTCCAAGATCAGTAAAGTGTGAAGCTTGGGATGGAAGGACGATCTGATGGGGATGCAACATATAGAAAAAGAGGTGATGATAGTTATGGTCAAAGATGGCAGTATGAGCCAGAAGCTCAGCATCAACCCGACAAACCAAATTACAGTCAAATAAAGGGGTCATACAATGCACGGTCAATAAAGCCCATTGCAAACCCAAAGAGGGATGAAGGTAGAAAATAGCTGTTTAAGAAGTCATTCAAATACACAGATGGTATTTGAAGGCTATTGCACCCGGGGGGTATGTAACAGTAGCTGGTTTGAATATAAGTGCTAAAGTAAGTAAAGGGTAATAATGGTTACAAAGAGTGTTAATTGCAATTGTTGTTATGAATTAGATGTATATATGCGAGAAGATTTATAAATATTCATTTGAACCCTGTTACAAAAGAGTATGAATGGAATACATAATAAGTTAAAGGCATGGATGTATATATATATATTTATATATTTGTTATGTGTGTTATTGTAATGTGTGTATAATTACTAACAGATTTGTATGTGAAGACGAAGAGAAGTGATTATGTGCGGAGTTGTGTTTTTTTCTTATTTTTGTTTTTATATATATATATATATATATATATTTGTTTATATATATATATTTTTTTCTTATTTTTGTTTTATATATATATATATATATATATTGTTGTTTATTCATATTGTAAACTATAGATTTAAATAATGCCAGTAGTAGCACATGTTTCTTAATGAAAACCCATTAAGCATATAAGGTTGGAGAGTAATAAAAAGAATTGAAATTTGCACTGAGGGTGGTTTCAGTTAATGACTCTGTCCACTGGAATTCTTAGAACTGGTCAAGTTAGTATTTTAGAACAATGGAAACTAAAAGCATTCTTGAGATCTGATCATCGGCATATGAATAGATAAAAGAAAAGTGAGGTTAAGGAGCGTTAAAGAAAAGAACTATATTTTTCTCAGTAATTTAGTCAGTGATTAAAATTAAAAAAATATAGATACAGGTAATAAAGAAGTGGGAAAAAATAATAAATGTATCAACATTATTATCAGTTAATAAAATTTTTTATTTCGTAATGTACTCCATTGAAATGCAGGGGTAATTATAATCATGTGAGTTTGTTAGGTCGGTTTCAGTGGGCAGCTATTGTAGGACTCATCTGAACTTTATTTATGGAGATTTGCTGTTTATTTAATTAAGTGTAGTGGCCATGAACTACAAACAGCTAGGACCTCTCACAAGCAAGTTAAAAATCATCTACTTAACCTCTATGATGGATTATTTTGTGCAGAATATTTCGGAGCATATCATCATCGTTCAGATCAATGACTCTCACTAAAGCCAGCATTCCTTTAAGACTGTAAGCTTACAGATCATTAGCCATGACCACATGAACATTCGGCCTTAACAGAGGTAATCTTGACTTTTCTAAAAATATATTCAATGAACATTTAATAGTAGATTAAAAAACATGTGTTATTCCATTATGTTATTCCATTAAGAAAAAAGTAATAAATGATTTCTTAAATCATTTAATAAACAACTCTGATGTGTAATTGCACTCTTTCATTAATATGTATATGAATATTATATATATGTATCGGAATAAATGAATTGTGTGTTTAAAATATTGAGATATGCATACCTGTCTTAATAATTCTTAGAATTTGATTATAACTTGTATATTATTTACATTCTGGGATTCTGATAACTTATGGGCTATTGTAATAGGATTTGTAGGCAGATAGAAAGCACAATGATATATATATATATATATATATATATATATGACATATCTTCATAAGATCACCTTAGCTTTGTTCTCTCGTTAGACATTGTTCCCCAGACCTTGAGAATATGCAAGTCTGGATCGGATACTCAAAGAGTGTTCACTGAACCCTTGTTTATGTTTTTGAAAGATATAATTCTTATTAATGGATAAGACTGGTGCTTGAGATGGGATTTAGCCCATGCTCATAAATATACCTACTCAAAGTTTAGGGAAATAACTTGTACATGCACAATTCTTAGAATAAGATTATGGGTAGAAGGTTAATATATATATATATATTCTAACCTAATAAACGGATACATTAGAAACTAAATCAATTCGGAAGCCTAATCGCTTCCGTATAGGACGGGAAGCAAACCCTATATTACCTAATATAGCTCGACGTTTGGTTAGTTATAATAATTCAGCTACAGCGATATGCAGTTCAGACAGAGATAGACTTAAAAAAAAATTATCATTAATAAAATAAATTTAAAAAGAAAATTTAGAATAAACTAACATTCTTTCTCTATCCAAAACACATTCTCTGAGCTGTAAGTACTTGCACTGTTCGACAATGATGATGATGATTTCATGTCATTGTTAATATTACTGACTAAAATAAAACATTCATTAATTTGCCAATATGATCTCAATATTTTATTATTATACAATCAGAAGTTTCAATCTCTTAAGCCATGCCACGCTTGTAATATTGATCATAATTGATCACTCCTTAATTTAAGAGCACTTATAATAATGACACTAATCTCAGGGTTCTCTGTTATTTTTAAAGAAAAATGCTCGGCAGTATTGTGTTGTCGCATATGACTGACATTCTGGTCGGCTATAGGAAACATTTACCTTATTAAATTCCAGGTGTCTTCATCCACACATTAACTATCATAATAGTTGACGAGATGATAACCATATTCAATAACAACGCATAATTTTGAATAATACAGCCCTTTTATCCAGAATCTCAGTCGGAATGATGAAAAGACAAGGGTGTTTTTGTGTCCTTCCATCATCCATGACAACACAATAATTTAACTAAGATTTATTACTTAGACACTTCACTTAAATGTGTACGAAACAATGTGCAACCAAAACCTACTAGTTTGGGAATAAAGTGATTTTACACACATATAAAATAAAATGTCTTGGTCTGAAGTTTTCAATTCCATAAGTAATTCTTATTAAATTAAAATATAATGAAATATTCTGATCTGCTTACAATTGTCTATCTGGTGTATTGAATTTAAGATTTCATAAATGATTTTGGACTCAAGAAAGTATTGCAAGTATTATGCCAATACACTTTTATTTAGCACACAAGAAAAATGACTCAAAACAACTTGTAACAAGACTATAATTTATTATTAACTTTTAACAAGATTATAATTTATTATTACAGTTTAACAAAACTATCCTTTATGATTAACATAATAAACAAACATATACAATTTATTCGATCCCATATGGATAAAACAAAATATAACTAACATTAATTCGTCTATACTTTTAGACCTGGATTCGAACTACTTCTTCATCTTCTTTTTACATTTATGCAAATTGAATATAACAAAATAAATATTATTATCGATACATTGACTCATCCATTTAATGTATCTTATATGAACGGCTGCTTAACTTTATTAACTAACTATTTGTTTTAAAATAAAAACAATCTGATTCTAGGCAATATGTAAAAAAAAAAAAAAAAAATATTTTTATTATCATATCTTTAATTAAATGATAGTTTTTATTTAGATAACTTATTATAATTTATGGGTTATTTATCAGAAGTTACACTTATTATTTTAATGTTTACCTTAATAACAACTGACGTTGTTATACACACTGTTTTCTCAGTATAAGTTATATTGTGAGTGCTACTTAATCATTAACCCGAATTAAACCTAGTATTTGAACCCTCCATTGGCAACTAAAAATTTTTAAATCACGCAATTTTAAACTTACTCTCTCCATTGACTTACGTGTGGATTACCAGCACTATTCCGCCGCACAATCCAGACATTGATCATATATACTAGCACGCTATTTATACTAAATGGATCGTGAGGAATTAACCTCCAATATACCCGTTATCTTGCCATAACTTTCTAAACAAAACACAATAATCAACACCTTCCGTGGTGGAATTATCTCTATTTTCTCATGAGGAATATGGAATAACACTGAAGGTCTGCAGAGTTAACTACTACATTAAAATAGTTTGGTGGGTCCTTGCCTCTTACTTGGGCATAATAGGAACACACACCCAATTATAATCCTCTCCTGGGATTTTAACGAATGAAATACACTAAATACGATATAAATTACTGATCGTCCTAACTCTGAGAAGCGATCACTTGGGTTATAAACATACCCGAATACTAGATTTATCTATTCCCCTCATGGAAAATAAAGCTTTTGGGGAGATCATTTTCCATCCCACAAAATAAAGACATTACAATTATTACTTATGCGAATATTAAGCATATACCAATGGTATATCGGGGCAAGACAAGCAAATACACTAATTACACTAAATTTATGTTCCGGGGTATACTTAGATCAATGTCTGAAATCAATGGATAACACAGAATAAACCATAATAATTTTCACCTTTGCCAAAGAAACATTCAACAAGTAATTGGTAGTCTAGTATCTTGAACTAAATTAAGTGAATGCATTAATAAATAATAATTGGGAATAAGTTCCTCAATTAACATAGTATAAATTTGTTTCAAACTTTAAATAAGTAATATCCTGTAAAGCACTTCTCTTTAATTACTTCTGATAATTTTAACTAGATATTTTACATATTAAGTATCTGAATTTGTCTTCTTTTACGCATCTAACATATAAATTTATACCCATAATGCATATCATAAGTAAACACATTTTATAAAAAAAAATCTTTTCTTTTTTTTTTCATGTCGAATATAAATTTAACCTAGAATAATTATATGAAAACATACCTTTATGATTACAAGGTCATTTAAATATTACTTGACTATACAGCCTTTAACCTGTTGATATAAAAAAAAATACACATAATTTTACAAATTAGTAAAAAAAAAATCATTACTTAACAAGTGCTTATTATCTCACTAGAAAAATGTTTTTCCGTTGGGCAATTTATCTAGATGAAGAACTTGATCCATTCGTAGTTCACAAAGCAAATTTAAAATAAGAAACACATTTTATTATTTCATTTATATAAAAGTTGCCTCCATTCTGGTGCAATTAATAAATTAGGCAAAGAAAACATAGCAGCGTTGGATGTTAATTCTTCTTTGAATTAACTGCTATAATTTTGGGGATCCAAGAAAACAATACATATTTTAGCATGACGAATATTTGACGATAGACGATCACATATACAATTCTTTTCTTTTTACTATTGGCGATACGTATCATTTTTAGCTAGCTGGCTTAGGAATAAAACTAATGCGCGAATTTTCCAAAATACTATTATTATAACGACTGCAGCTGACTTACGTGGATATAAAGTTTTAACAACTCCAGTTGATGTATAATATAACATATTATATTATGGTTATAATTAAGTCACTAATGTTTGTAGTTTTTATTCCTACTCTAGGAATTGTAATTTGTCTTTAATAAGGAATTCTCCGTAAAATGCACACATACAAATTTTCCGATATTTGCCTTGAGAAAATTTATATTTTCTTTTTAAAAAAAATATACAGGTGCATAAGTAAATATCATTGATCATTAATATTATTTTTAGATAATTTTCAGTGAATAAAACATATTTTAATGTGGGGAACTTACATTATTTTCAAAGCAGACAATTTCTTTTAGAAAGAGCGCGAAATTTTCTAGTTAACTTTCCTTGGCTTTTATAATATGTCTTTTTAATTATAATTTTTCTTTTATACCATGAAAAGATTATTAAATAAGGTAAAGTTAACCAATAATTGATTATTTCCTGGAAATTACTTATATTACTTATTTTAAACGTAATGACATTTTCCGTGATTGCTGTAGTCAATACGGTCATTTTGAACTTTAGCATAAGATAGTACATTTTTGCATATAAAAAGCTTTAAATAGGTAGATGGCAATAGAAAACAGAATATCTTATCAAAAAGGATTAGCCACGCATGGTATTATTAAAATTTTACTAGACTTATATTTATTTCTGCAATAAAAAATAATAAAAAATTTGTTACCGAATTTCAGTACTGCTTCTTCCTTGTAAAACTAATGTCAGACTAAACTTTCCTCAAAATTTGGTGGTCTTTTTTTAGCAACCTCTTACAGAAAAATAATCATTTAATTATAACATAAACAAAAGAAAAGGAAAAAAAAAACTTATTACAGTTATATATTTCCGTATGATTTAAATGGATTACAAAGTAAATTGACAAATAATGAAAAATAATAAGTACATTTAATTAACAATGCTTATTAGTGATGTATAATTCTATATACACTATTATCTAAATTAATTTAAAAACTACCAGAAGTGATTGTGCTTTATGACAATATACTCATCTACTCTCCCTCTACCCATTCAAAATCAATTATTGTTTATAATATGTGCTTTTGTACTATATTAAATTGCTCTTATTGTTAATATTTTCATTAAATTATTCATGCTCTTCTTCAAAATGACATTGGATTACTAAATTTATTAGTTATTTGCTTAAAATATGTTAAAGTGAGTAAATAGCATATTTTCTTAATCACTTAATATTATTATTATTTTACTTTTTTATTTCCTAGAAAAGGATAGCATTGTTTTCCTGTTGAAACAATGCCAAATAAACGAAGTGTCAATAACACTAGGTTACAATATATATATATTATTTTCTATAATGTGAATTCAATTGTGCTCTTTTTCTATACTCTCTTTTAACTTATTAATCTTTATTTGCATTTTCTCTTGAGTACTTTCCATTTTAATCTCACATTCATTAATCTTATTTTTCAAATAATTTATTTGTTCATGTCCCTTACTTATTTCACAAATTAACTCTGTATGCACAAGTTGATTTCTTGTTTTAACCTAGTTTCTAATTCACAATGACCCTCAACCATTCTCATAATTAACATTTCCTGATATTATTTTGATTTGAGATTATGTATTGCTTGAGTTTTATTGAGCTTATTCATTAAACCTCTTTATAGTATTTTTTGGCCTTGTTCACACTTTCTTGGTTTTCCTTAATCTTAGACAATAAGTTTCTTGCTTTTTTTTCTGTTCAATGTTTACTATTAATCTCTGCAACATTGCTATTAGAGATTTGTTTTATTCAGTTTTTGATATGACAGAGATTTCATTAACTCTTTTTTCTAACATGTGTAGTTCTTTTTCACCTTCCATAGTTTGTTTTATTTAGAATTATTATTTTGATTTAGAAAAGAAAGAACATGACTTTCTTACTCAATTCATTATGCCATACCAAACAGGAATGAATAACTTGTTTTTCTACTATATTTTATATGCTGACCCATACAGTTTAATTAAATTTCTATTCATACACATTTTGATTATGTAAAAGACCCCTTTAATATAAAATACCACCAAAAGCATCATGTTTCAATAGATATTGATCTACCTATTCACATTAATATTATCGAAAAACTAACATATTAGAATTTTCAACATTCAACTTATATCATGCATAACACAGCAAAAAATCTCATGACCATAGCCAAAAAAACTTTCTATCATGTGCTTTCCAACAATCTGAACAGTAAGCACCAATGCTTTTCATTTATTTTTTAAAATAATCAGGAGACAATTCCATTACTAAAAAATATAGCTTTAACAATATTTATTAGTAATGAGTCCACATTCTTTTAGCATTTCCTTAACATATAGAATATATCTGCTTTTAAAGTTATGAATATGTCAATTCTAATTTTTATTATTATATGGCACATCAAGGCATCATCATGTGGTATGTTGCTTTCACATGTCCCTTTTAGGCATATTTTCAAAATATTTTATTTATAAATCACTTTAAAACTCAGAAATTTCTCAATTCATGTATTTTTACATTATATTTTTGATAAAACATTTGACAACCTACTCTATATTCAAACTCTCAACAAAGTACAACTACAAATTTAAAAGTATTGAATAGTTAATCAATTTAATTATAAAAAAAATAGCTGATAGTAATTGTGGCCTTATCTATTTATCAATTTATGTCTCCAAATTTCTCATGGGTTATGAATATGCATGACCCTATGTTGGGTGCCAAATATGTAATAAAATTCTTAAAAACATATGAATAAGGTAATGAAGCAACATTGTCTTATATGAATGGGCAAAAATTGTAATGGATAAATAATGGATGAAATACTTCCTGGCCTACAAATACATATTTGAGCAAGCTAAAAATACAAAAAATAAATGTTGTAATTAAGTAACTAAAATGAATAATAAATAAAAAAATAAATGAATTAGTCTATAAATTGACTATATAATAGTTTGGATTTGTGTCTACAATAGATTCATAAATTTGTAAGAAACCAATGGATTCAGAATAAGTAGTTTTGTCTGGCAAAGAAGATAAAGTTCAATAAATAATATTTTACTTACTGTTGAACTATATTATGAGATGAAAACTTAAATATTTTAATTGTAAATAAATTGTGTAATAAAATAGTTTTATAATGATTATGCAGTATGTAAATCAAATTACTTAGGTTAATAATAATAATAGTAATAATAATAATAATAATAATAATAACAATAACAATAATAATAATAATAATAATACTAATACTAATACTAATACTAATAATAATAATAATAATAATAATAATAATAATAATAATAATAATAATAATAATAATAATAATAATAATAATAATAATAATAATAATAATAATAATAATAATAATAATAATAATAATAATAATAATAATAATAATAATAATAATAATAATAATAATAATAATAATAATAATAATAATAATAATAATAATTTATTGAAATAAACATTAACTCACTGGCATGGCTAAAACAAAGAACATAGTTCTAATTTTACCAACTGCAATCTGATGTTATATAATATATATTTATACTTTACACCTGCCAGCTTGCAATTAATAAAAATTATCTATGATTAAAATTATTAATGCATTCCCTAATAATGGATTAACTACAAATTCTTTCTCATACAATAAATAAAATAACTAATGGATTAAGTATTAATATTATTATGTTTATATATTTTTCATTTTAATATGTTTTATATCTTGCACTCAAGTAACTCTTTTTAAAATAATAATTTAAATAAATTATATAGAATATTACTTACATTTAATTTTGATTTATTTTCAAAATAATTAATATGTTAACACTTGATTTAAATCTTAATTATGTGAGTCTATTATTTAAGCCTATATCAAATGATAGGTAAAACGCTTTACAATTAAAATTATTAATACAAATGACTTTGATAAATATGTTATTGTTAAGCTATTTTTATATACTTAACTATTATTGATAATTGAAATTTATTTCACATAGATAATACAAAAGAATTTTTTTCTTAGCACCTGTTACCAAGTTTTGCTTTTATATAATTTCAGCTTAGATTCCACTACCCCACAACATTTTCCTTGGCAAATCAATGATAACAAAATACAAATATAAGATTTCATGAACATTTTTATTCTTAAATCATATTCAACTATGTATTTTATTGATATTACAGTCCATGGAAGATTTTGATAGTTTCATAGTTTCATGGTAGTTAAGCATAGCATGTGTTGCCAAATATTTTGGTCATAAATATATCAAATGATGGGAAGTTTGTGATTTTTATCTTTCCCCCAAATAAATTTTCTACTCGCAGTATATATTTCTTTGTTATAAGTTCAAAATCTATTTGTAAAATTAAGGTAAGATAAAATGTAAAATGTTAAGCAAAAGAAAATATGTGTTCTACTTGATGAATTTGTTTCTGTACCTACAGTAATACAAAACACTTTTTTTTACCTTTTTTTTAAACATTTGAACATGTGATTTTCCTTTTTTTCTCATCTTAATAAAGTATTGTTACCATTTGATGTAACAATAAAAATCATTTTATTTTTTAATTTAATAAGTAAAATACCCACTCTTCTTCTTTTATCCCAAATTAACCAACATATTTATTAAATATAAGACCTTTAATTATTTTCTTTATTTAATTATTTATACATTACAAAGGAAACTATAGATGGTAACATGTGTACATCACGATATATATATATATATATATATATATATATCGTGATGTACACATGTTACCCATATACATATATATATATATATATATTGTAATGGGATGAGAGGTGATTAAATAGAAAGAAGTGAACCTGGGGTGATGAAAAAATCATCAACCCCAGTAAACAAAATCAATAATTTATAAAAAGTATATTTAAGTATAAATATTTAATAAGAGCATGAAATCATGAGATTAAAATCTCTGAGAACATTGAGAGATCATCCAGCAACTAAAAACATAATTATTTATCAATCATATATCAACCAGCTTTATAATAAGTCAAAGTAAGTATAATTCAAAATACCATAAAATAAACAGACCATCCTGTGGCTGGATTTGAACAATAACAATATAAATCAACAGTCAACCTGTGACTGGATTGGAAATGGGTCTTCTGTAGACCAGGCTACCTATTGAGCTTTTGCCAACTTGGGCAATTATTAAAACATAACTTGGATGCACCAGCCTAGTGCCCATCCATTAAAATACACAAAGGACAAATCTAAACAATAATGCTGGGACATTAAAACATGCTGATTATCATCAATGATATGGCCACTTAGTACCATTAATGTACTGTCCAACTATAAACTTACATTTTTAACAAGACTGAATTAAAATAAAATATAGTGCATGGGCTTTAAAGAGTGTCCTCTTTTGCACCAAGAAGGATGATGATTAATCATCTCTGGATGCCCAAAGCACTAAGTACATCCCCATTTATCTGTGCATGAATCTAGCCCAGAGAACATGAAGCTCTATTACTGTATGTGAACAAGAGATGATGGAATACAATTTTAACAATTAAATACAAGTTTAATAATAACAAAAAAATAAAAATAAATGATTAAGGTCTTATAAAAGTTATGATTTTGAAAGATACACAATAATAAAGTCATCCCTCTGTTATTTACAAGATTACTACAAAATTCACATTATTACATCAATTTACATTATTTCTTAATTAGTTTCTATAAATGCATATATATATATATATATCCATACACAGATGGGCGTTTTATAATATATGATGAAGACACTTCAATTAAACATAAAATAATTATTACATTTGTAATTCACATAATTACTATTCAAAATTTAAATTGTCACATTAATTTACAAAATTACAAGTTACAATTCATGTTATTACCATGGTTTACATATATATGCGCACAGATGTGCGATTTATAATATACCATTAATATTGAATAATAAAAAGATTAAAATTTGCATATATGTCCAATTTGACAAGCATTGACATATATGTGCGTGCAGATTATTTATAAATTTAATTTTGTCAAACAATAAATAACAATACTTTTTACAATTAATAATGAATAATTCCATTTTGAATATACATAAAATTTATATTTTTAATCAATATTAAAAAAAAAACTCAGTTTATCAACTTCTATTACAGCTTTCTTAATTCTTTTTTTAAAAAGAAAGTATAGTCAATTTTCGAGAGGTTAGAAAGCTTTTTATTAGGTTACCTCTTAACTAATTATAAATGTCTTTAAATTTAAAAATTTAGATTTAAAAATGTCCATCAAATAAATTATTGAAAAACAACTGACTTTTGTATGCAAGTTTATCTGTGCTTCTCTTCACATATGTAGACACATCAGCATACATATAACTACTTGTTTATTCAGCTGCTCTCTTGGGCAAGCTGTTTTTTCATCATTCCAGGAAATTGTCATCATCAGGTAAAAGTAAATAATTCAGGTATGGTTGGCTTTTTCCTTTCTGTAGTCAGTTCCACTTATACTTGGATTTTGTAAGCTTCAGGTCAGAACGCTGTTTTCCAGAACACCTTTTAAGCTATGAATTACAAAGAATCTTGACCCAATTCCTCCATGTAAATTCAAACTTCTCCAGTGAAATGTAGAGCAGCCACTTCCTTGCATTCTTAAATCCTCATGGCAGTTCTCTTGATTATTATACTAGCCATCTTTGCAGCTAGCTTTACTATGACTATTTTCTGCTACAGTTACCAACTCTTCACAAAATACTTGAGCCAACTTTATAGCTAGCTCTTCTGCTAACTCTTCTAAAACTGCCAGCCAAACTGTTCTTTTTAAAATCACTCTCCAGACTGACTGATATTTTTTATCAGCCCTTTTTATAAAATCATCTACACCTTGATTAAAAACAGAATTTTATTTTTATCTCTCTAATCCCTTGGAATCTATATACATGTTTTTACTTAGGGAATTTCTAATAGATAAAAATTTTGTTTAATTAATTAAAAAAATTCCAAAAATAAATATGGTGTTTTTACATTTCAAAATCAGAATAATAATAATAATACAATATTTATATTTATTCAGACCTTTTAAAAGTTTAATTTATAAAACAATATTTTAAATCAGAGTTATTATTTATTTATTTCTATTTCAGTAAATGTAGAAAATATCTACTATAATTTTTGTCTGTGTTTATTTCTACTTTTCCTTTACTTTATATATATATGCACACACACTATATTATTATGGATGTACCATGTAACCCAACTGGTTACAATATATATATATAGATAGATACGAAGATTTTAATTGGTTGCATATATAAATGACATATTTTGTGAGTTCATCCATGTTAAAAAATGTAAATATTGATATAATGACATTTTGACTTGATCACACAAATCAGCTACTGGATGATAAAAGGAAGAAATATGGTTGTAGAGACACTACAATATTTTAATTTTTTAACATGGATGAACCTGCAAAATATTCATATATATATATATTAATGAAACTTGAATATATTCCAAATAATGTTAAACAATTTAAAATATAATATAAATAAAAACTCATATAGAAATATGTTCAATTATATTCATAATCATTATCAACTCAACTCAAATTTCAAAATGGAATCATCTATTACTAACTGGAAATACATGTCTATTTAAATATCCCACAATTAATTAAACCTAACATTTGCTGATGGACTATTTATTATCGTATTTTTATACCTATTAATAAAAACTGCCTCTTTAATTTTTCTTTTTTCATTATCTCTTTCTTGACCTAAAATTTTTATTTTTTTATATCAAAATCAAAATCAAATTTAAATTACAATTCCTATCATGATCATAAAAAGAGACTCAGTATATAACTTCACTTCATTATTACTATCACTATATATCAGTACATTTTAAAAAACTCTTTTATACAATAATTTATGCACTTTAATTCTTTTTCCCATATTACATCTAGATTCCCTCATATATGATAAGTTACACCCTCAAAAAATTCTATAAATTACATTACTCATATTATTTTTTTCTAACATATCTTTTGACTTATTAATCATTTTATTTTATTACCCTACCCATAAAATGAAACATTATATATTCTATTATATAACTTTTTTTTGTAATACATTAAAGATCAACCTTTTCAAGCTATTGTGCATGCACTTTTACAAGTGTTAATAATAAATGAATACTTTCACTCCTAACACAAGATATATAAATTTTACTTGATTATTATTATAAAAAGGCAAAGAAATCCATTTCTTCTCTCAATTTCTTCATCACCAACATTTCTATTACTTTTCTTATATGTAAATGAAATATTTATTTTATATAGTGCTATATTTATAAACTGTAATATTAATAATCAGCCATAAAGCTAATACACATGTGCTTTGTGGATTTTTAACTATAAATGAATACCATTGGTAAATTTTATAAAATGAGTAAAGGATGGCCAATGGAATTACCAATGGTGGCATAGTTATGTAGTTTTGTTTTGTCTTATTATGAAGAAAAGATTGTAAATAAATTTATATTTATAGGAAATATTAAGATATATATGAGATATGTGGATGATGTTTTTGTATGTGCTTCTTCAGAAATGATTGATAAAAATTTTGATGAATATAATAAATTAAAAGGTCTTAAATGTACTATGGATATAGAATTTAATAATAGTATTAAATATTTAGATTTGATGATTTCAAGGAGCAATAATATAATTGACTATAAATTGTTTATTAAACCTATCAAAACGAGAGTATATTCCATATTTATCTAAAGTGTCACATAATTATAAAATGACTACTTTTATGCCATTGTACATAGAAATAATATTTTGTGTAAATATTCATGTGATAAAAAGAAAAATATTGGAAATTAGGTGTATTGATTATTAAGTGTGGGTTATAATATAAAAAAAAATTATCAGGTGATTTGTCAATTTAATAAGAAAATTAATAGACATGTTGGGGATGGAGAAATTGAGAGTAAAAAGTGGATTTCTTTGCCTTTTTATAATAATAATCAAGTAAAATTTATGAAAAAAGTTTATAATAGAATATATGATATTTCATTTTATGGATCAGGTAATTTAAATAGAATGATTAATAATTCAAAAGATAAGTTAGAAAAAAATAATGTGAGTAATGTAATTTATAGAATATTTGTGGGTGTAACTGATTATATGTGGGGGGATCTAGATGTAATATGGAGAAATGAATTAAATAGCATAAATTGTTGTATAAAAGAGTTTCAAAAAATGAACAGATATATAGTGATAATAATAATGAAGTGAAGTTATATACTGAATCTGTTTTCTATGATCATGATAGGAATTGTAATTTTAAATTTGATTTTGATGTAAAAAAGATAAAAAATTTAGGTCAAGAAAGAGATAATGAAAAAAGAAAAATTAAAGAGGCAGCTTTATTAATAGGTATAAAAATACAATAATAAATAGACTGCTAGCAAATGTTCAATTAATGAATTGCAGGATATTTAAATTGCCATGTGTTTCTGGTTAATAATAGACGATTCCATTTTGAAATTTGAGTTGAGTTGATAATGAAATGAATATAATCAAAATATTTTTCTAAGTGTTATTATTTATATTATAAGTTGTTTACCATTATTTGGAATATATTCAAGTTTCATTATTGTATTATTAATATTAGTAGACATTTTATTTTGTTTTAATATATGTATATATCGTCTCATTATAATTTGAATTTAACCTTGATGACTTATGTACATAAAATTTATATTGGCTTAATTTTTTTATTTTAATTCTAAAATTATCTAAATTAAATATAAATACATAATTAAAGTACTTTATGTCATTATTAAATAGTAGTTTTAAATAATACATTACAATATAACATGGCCATATATATTTTAACAAGTGATATATCAAAATTATCTCATGGCAAAAATGTTAAGATTAATGGTTTTTTTATTCTTAAGATATATAAATAATCAAGTTAATGATGTATATATGCTATGTTAGAGATTTATATAATACAGGCAATAAATACTTTTATATGATAGCAGTAATAAAGTACATATTAACAAATTCATTGTTTGATATTTTGTTTACTGCTTTCTTTTGAACAATAATATGTAAACATAAACAAACATGATATAAAATTGTTAGTGTTAAAAGATGTGTATTCATTTAGATGCATTTATATGTTGATATAAATAGACAGTACTAAATTATACATATACAGAACATTGTTTTAAAATATTTAAGTTAATTAAAATGGGCATTTAAAAAAAATTGTTTAAAGTATATAAAAATAGATATATAGAATAAAAGGAATGTCTATATTTTATTTAAGGTATAATTTTAAAATAGATTTCATGTTTTTAATTTATAGAATTATATTTTTATTAATTTAAAAACATGATGTAATATTTTTTATAAAGTTTTAATAAAATATTTTAATTTTGTGGAACACTGATGTATTTGAAAGATGATTTATTAAATGGATATGTGGATAAATTTATGTCTTAATAGAAAAAAGTATAAAAATTAATGGTGTTAGAAAGTATTGTGTAAAATATCATGGTAACAGTATCTAGGATATGACATAAGTATGATATCATTTTGATAAAACTATTTAAGCCCCTGATCATGGGATTAGACACTTTTTTCATTTTTGTCTTAATAGCTAAACTATCTATCTATCTATCTATCTATCTATCTATCTATCTATCTATCTATCTATCTATCTATCTATCTATCTATCTATCTATCTATCTATCTATCTATCTATCTATCTATCTATCTATCTATATGTCTGTCTGTCTGTCTGTCTATCTATCTATCTATCTATCTATCTATCTATCTATCTATCTATCTATCTATCTATCTATCTATCAATCTATCTATCTATCTATCTATCTATCTACCTACCTACCTACCTACCTATCTATCTATCTATCTATCTATCTATCTATCTATCTATCTATCTATCTATCTATCTATCTATCTATCTATCTATCTATCTATCTATCTATCTATCTATCTATCTATCTATCTATCTATCTATCTATCTATCTATCTATCTATCCACCAACCTATCTACCTATCTATATATCTGTAACTGTCTATCTGTCTGTCTATCTATCTACTTAACTATCTATCTATCTATCTATCTATCTATCTATCTATCTATCTATCTATCTATCTATCTATCTATCTATCTATCTATCTATCTATCTATCTACCTACCTACCTACCTACCTACCTACCTACCTACCTACCTGTCTGTCTGTCTGTCTGTCTATCTATCTATCTATCTATCTATCTATCTATCTATCTATCTATCTATCTATCTATCTATCTATCTATCTATCTATCTATCTATCTATCTATCTATCTATCTATCTATCTATCTATCTATCTATCTATCTATCTATCTATCTATCTATCTATCTATCTATCTATCTATCTATCTATCTATCTATCTATCTATCTATCTATCTATCTATCTATCTATCTATCTATCTATCTATCTATAGCATTTAAAATCTTACCTATATTATTAAACTTACTAACAATCTTATAAATTAATTTATGATTATAATCATAAATTAATTTATAATATTGTAAGTTTAATAATAATGATACGATTTTAAATGATATAGATATTGATAAAATGAAATATACTTAGATATCAGAAAGGAGTTTGCTATTAACTGAAAGGAGACCTTTGATTTCTCTTAGAGGCCTTAATGCAACTGAGCAGGGCAAATTCCTAATGTCCATTCAATACGTTCTTGTCGTTGCAGCTGTTATTACTAGGTGATTATTCATATAGTATATGAACATGTATGGGCTGCTCACCAACACGCATTAGCCAGTGTCGTGAGTTTATTGGCTTTTTACCTCTGAGTTTAAGATCAAGAAACACCATGGTCTTTCTTCTCAGTGCCTGATAAGGCAGAATGAATGTTTGTGTAAATGATAAATATTTTTCCAATACATATATACAATTATGACAGACAAAAATAAAGCATGGCCCTTATTCCCAGGAGGCTGTAAAGTCACCATCCAAGGCAGCGCTTAGTGGCTGAAGGCGGAGGGTATTAAGAATCTCCTGATTGTGGACACAGGCTTCCATTTGATGATGACTTTTTATTTAGGTACTTACAACTGCAGATCGCTTTCAAGTTAAGAAGGGTTGCAAGAATTAGAAGAAGAACTGTCTTATATTAAATGGGACATTATTGGACTTTGTGAAGTTAGAAGAAAAGGTGAAGAGACAATTGATTTAAAAAGTGGACATATACTCTATTATAAAGGCACAAATATTGGAAATACAAGTGGTGTAGGATTCATTATAAATAAAAAGTGGAAGAACAATATTGTGGAGATTGATGGTGTATCGGACAGAGTGGCAAGATTAATTATACAACTTAATAGCAGATACCAAATGCAGATAATTCAGGTTTATGCCCTAACAAGTTCTCATACTGATGAAGTAGTAGAAGATTTTTATATGGATGTACAAAAGGCTTTTGACCAGAGTAAACAACATTTTAAAATTGTTATGGGAAACTTTAATGCTAGAATTGGTAAACAAATTAAAGATGAAAGTGTTGTAGGTAATTTTGGTTATGGTAATAGAAATGAGAGAGGACATAGAGTTGTGGAGTTTGCAGAAAAAGAAAAACTTTATATTATGAATTCTTTTTTTGAGAAAAATGTTAAAAGAAAATGGACATGGAAGCATCCAAATGAAGGTACAGCAGAATTGGATTATATTTTGACTAACAGGAAATATATATTTCAAGATTGTAATGTTCTTAATAAATTTAACACAGGAAGTGATCATCGATTAGTAAGGTGTAAGATACGTGTTAATGTAAAACTAGAGAGACAAAAATTATTAAGAAAAACAATACTTACAGTTGATATTCCTAATCTTCAGAAACATTCTAATGAATTTAAATTAGAACTTACAAATCGGTTTTAAGTATTAGTAGATTTTAAACATGATTCAGATTTGAATGAAATTAATATGAAAATAACTGATACACTTTTAAAAACTGCAACAAAGATAGCTGGTAGAAAAAAGCAGCAATTGATCAATAAAATTTTTACTGAGACTAGAGAATTTATGAAGAAAAGGAGGAATATGAAGATATACAAAAATGAGTCATTAAAAAGGATTGAATATCTCGAATTTTGTAAAATGGTGCGAAAAAGAGTTGAAAATGATATAAGAAAGTATAACGGTGAACTAGCAAGAAAAGCTATAGTAGAAAATAAAAGTCTCAAGAATGTAAAACAACATTTTAGTATTGGTAGGAATTTTATATCTGCAATAAGAAAAAAAGATGGAATTATTACTAAAAAGAGAGATGACATCCTGGAATTGGTAAAAGATTTTTATCAAGCATTATATAGTAATAAAGAACAAGTACCTCCTATATCTATTACATCTTCCGAATTGCCCAGAATTTTAAATGAAGAAGTGGGACATGCAATTAAATGTATGAAGAAAAGAAAGGCTCCTGGTAATGATGGAATTATAATTAATATATTAAAAGAAGCAGGTAAAGAAATAGAGAAAATTTTAGCAAAGATATATATCAAATGTCTAAATGATAAAGATGTACCAGATGATTGGAAGAATGCAGTAATAATATTAATATTTAAAAAAGGTGATAAAGAAGATATTAGAAATTACAGATCTATCAGCCTTTTATCAGTTTTATATAAAAAATTTTACCAAGATAATTACAATTCGTCTACAGAGAACATTGGATTTCCACCAACCAAGAGAACAAGCGGGATTTAAAAGTGGTTTTAGTACAGTAGATCATATCCAGGTATTGAGAGAAGTTATAGAAAGGACAAATTAATATGAGTTGTCATTATGTTTTGGATTTGTAGATTATGAAAAGGCATTTGATTCTATAAACATTTCTTCAGTGATTAAAGCATTGGATCATCAAGGTATATATCCAGGACAATTGTCATATTTTAAAGAATATGTATAAAAATGCAACAGCAACAATTAGGTTACATAATGATACTGGGAAAGTCAACATTGAGAAAGGTGTAAGACAAGGTGACTCCATATCTCCAAAACCTTTTACAGCAGTGCTGCAAGAAGTATTTTGTGGATTAAAATGGAAAACTAAAGGAGTGCAAGTAAATGGAGATTATTTAAGTCATTTATATTTCACAGATGATGGAGTTGTTTTTGCACATAATGTTTCAGAGGTGCAAGAAATGTTGCAGGAGTTATCAGATGAAAGTAGGAAAGTAGGACTAAAGATAAATGTTAAAAATACTAAAGTAATGTTTAATCAATTTGCTCAAAATATGAAAATAAAGATTGATTGTGATGAATTAGAAGAAGTTAACAGTTACAAATACCTTGGTCAGATTATTAATACATATGGAAACATAATGGAGGAAATTAATCATAGAATTAAACTTGATTGGAGTGCTTTTGGTAGAAATAACTTGATACTAAAAGGAAATATGCCTATGTGTTTGAAAAGGAAGGTTTTTAACAAATGTGTTTTACCAGTTCTTACTTATGGATCTGAGACTTGGACACTTAATAGAAGAGCAATACAGAGACTTCAGACCACTCAAAGAAGTATGGAGAGATGTATGTTGGGAGTAACAAGAAGAGATCGAAAATGCAATGCGTGGGTAAGAGAACAAACAGGTGTTACTAACCTCATTGAAAAAATTAAAAGATTGAAATGGAGTTGTGCTGGACATATTGCTAGAAGAGATGATAATAGATGGACAATTGAAATTTTAAACTGGATTCCAAGAGATTGTAAAAGACCCAGAAAGAGACCACATGTGAGATGGATGGATGAAACAAAAAAGTGTGCAGGGATGATGTGGAGAAGAGAAGCTAAAGATCGGAGAAGATGGATTAAACTTGGAGAGATCTTCATCCTGCAGTGGATTGATAATGGTTGATGATGATGATCAATACTATTTATTTGTAATGAGCAAGTAAAATTTATAAAACAGATATATAAAAATATATGTAGAGTTGCATTTTATACTATTCCTAATTTAAATAGATTGATAATTAATTCAAAAAATAGATGAAGTATTTTAAATCAAAATTGTGCAATATATAAATGACTCTGTGTTTGGGGAAAGGCATATATAGGTGAATCTTGGTGTACATTGGGGAAAAGTTCAAAGGAGCATTGGTTGTTATATAAACAAGTGCAAAAGTCAAGATAAGAGAATGTTAAAAATGATGACGTATCACCTTCGGTATTTTTTGATCATAATGTTACATGTAATTATGGTTTTGATTTGATTTTAATAAAGTTAAGATTTTGTGTATTGAAAGAAATAATAATAAATGTAAAATTAAACAAGCTATGTTAATAAAAAATGGAAAGCAACATTTGATAAATAGATAGGATGCTAATATAAAAATTAATGAATTGTGGGAACATTGATGTATGACATAATTTTTTTTTGTATGCATTTGTAAGATTTTTTTTGTAATAGAATTTAAATCTGAGATGAGTTTTAATATGTGGAAAAATGTCAGTTATAAAAAATTTCTTTTTCTTTGCTTTTTATGGTGGATATATTAACTTATGGAGCATTGAATTGTGCTGCAATGATGACATTTTTATTGATGCAAAAATTTTACTATTCATTGTATTGTATAATATTGTGAATTGACTTTATTCATTTAAAAAAAAATGAATATGTGAATAATAAAGCATATAGTTTGGACAAAATTATTATTCTTTCATTATTATATGTTTTTCTTACCTGCATTCACACTAAATTACAAACATCACCACTAAATATTTAATATCTCAAACATGTTTGTAATTTTATTTGTAAAATAATAAATCCAATACTTCTGTTATTATAAAATACATATTACAATATAACAAATGACTATTATATAAAAACATTAAAATAATATAAAACACTATTGGCAAATGCTTTCAATTCAGTGAACTCAAATGAGTTGTAAGTGTTTGGCCATAGTGTTTTATATTATTTTAATGCTTCTTTGTTTTATACTATAGATCTATTATTATATTGTGTTTTTTATTTTATTTGTATAAAATTATAGCGGAATAATATATATGTGAAAATATATTTCCAGGGTGTATTATCAATTGTTTAGTTTTTTTAGAATGAAAAAATAATATATGCATTATGAAACTTCAGGGTTTGTTGTCTGGAATTATTCTAAAATATTTGTTTTGTTTGCTATTGTTCTTATATAATATTTTTTATTATAGAGACACTGGATTAAAATTGACCAAAGAGTTAATAAAGAGTATTACTATAGTTATGTTGACATCGATTGAAAAATGTATGGATAGAAGTGAATATAAGTTTTGGCTTCAATAGAAGTGAATCTAACTTCCTTCATGTATTTTTTTTGCTTATTTTTAAAAGTATATGATTGTAAAAATGGATAAAATAAAGGGTGCTTGTATTATAGATAAAGATCCCGTTAGATGGCGCCGTTTTCACGCTAAAACTATAAAATATGAACATTCATGGGCCGTTGATTGTAATAATTTTTCTGTGCTTTTTTGTAATGCAAAAATAAAAACAAAACAAAATCGTCTTTTATAAATATTATTTTTTATTAACGTATACAATTTAAATGATAATAATAAATGTAAAATAAAATCAACAAATTAAAATTTGATTCGTGTTTTTCTATCGTATATTTTTTTGTGTTACGGCTTTTTTTTATACATTTTCTACCAGATATTTTTTTACTTGTGTTACGGCTTTTTTTTTATCACTTTTTTATCGGATATTTTTTTACTTGTGCTACGACTTTTTTTGTTGTTGTTTAACTAAAAAATAATAATTGTAATAAAAGTAAAAGTTATTACAGTTAGATTTAGGGTTAGTTTAGGGTTAGGTTTAGGATTAGTATTAGGGTTAGTTTTAGGGTTAGTTTAGGGTTAGGTTTAGGGTTAGTTTTAGGGTTAGTTTTAGGGTTAGTGTTCTGTTTGTTTGTAATGCTAAAATAAAAAAATTCAAAATCGTAAGCGTACTCGGACAGAAGAAAGAAACTCAAACTTTTTTAAACAACAACAAACACATACAAATGTCTTCTTTACTTATTAAACATGTTTATAATATTTACTTTTTATTAAATTTACAAAAAAAAAACTGTATATTTGGACTTTTCTTACTGGATAGTTTTTTCGTACTGCTCTTTTTTACTTCAAAAATATACAGATGGTAGAATCTTCTTTGTCTCATGGAATGTTACTAACAGTACGTTACTTGACATGTTACCTAATTGCAACTCAATAAAAACATAGATATTTAACATTTATGCAAATAAATGTTCAATACAGTACATTGTAAAAAGTCTTATAATTATTGTTTTAAAAAATCTGAACATTTCAATAGTTTTTTAAAAAAAAAAATCCAATGAAAACAACATTTCAATACAATTCAAATACAAACTTTCTCATCAAGCTGTAATTATTTTATAAACTGTGTGAATTCGGAAAATGTAATTGCTGCTTAGCGACATACATGCTGTACTGTGACGCGACATAGTGGCCTGCATTCTGTAGCACAACAAAAAGTTGTATTATACAAAATGCGGGTTTGAATGTGTTGGCCGCGGAAACTGCATTTTTATGTGTTTTAGCATGAAAACCGCATCATAGAACGGCATCTTTAGCTATAAGATGAGTACTAAATAAAGCATAAAAGCAGTAAGCCTTGTTGAATTTGTGAGAGGTGAAAAATTATTGAAAATATGAAAATTAATTCTTAGCATTTTAAAAAGCTTGAAATATTTATTTGATTTAAAAATGGATATAACCTACTTTTCAATGAGGTATTATTAATGCTAACAACAAAAAGGTGTATAAATATTATATACACTGCTGATATAATTTTATGAGTTTGATGTAATATTTATACATAGGTAGAAATTGTTTCAATTTCTATAACATTGTCATGTATGAAACTAGTATCTGTTCACTTTTAATGTTTTATGAATTAATTAAATGCTAAATGAAGAGGATATCTACATGGATATAAATTAGTTTTACACACTTATAACATTATATAGATCAAATATATGTTGAATGAAAAGATAATTTAGAAATATAGTAAATATTGGAATTAATAAAATGTGCTTTAAATCTAAAAGCTTTTCATAATATTTCTACTTTCTTTGAAATAACAAATCATCATTTGTTTATATTTACTATTATTATTGCTTATATATATATATATAAGACATATTTTGTGGGTTCAGCTGTGTTAAAAAAGTTGTAAATATTGATATACCGACATTTCGACTTGATCACACAAGTCGTCCACTGGGTGATAAAAGGTAGAAAGATGGTTATAGAGGCATTACAATCACTGATTTGAAAAAAAAATGTTAAAGTTCCACCAATATCAGAAATGTTAAATTAAGAATGTTTTCTTAAACAAACTTTCCAAATAGGAAGAAGATTGCATGAATCATCTCACTTATTTTACAATCTGGCCTTTTAAGTATCTCAATGACTTCTCTAATTTTGCACTGGTAGAGATTATCACATTTGGATATGATCCCGGTATTAAAAAAACCAATTTTATGATCTGAATCTATAATATGGAGTGAGAGTGCTGCTTCTGATGATTGTTGTTTAAGTGCATTAGCATGCTCATCTCTCCTAACATGCTCACCTCTCACTCCATACTGTAGATTCAGGTCATAAAATTGATTTTTCCAATATCAGGATCACATCCAGATGTGATAATCTCTACCAGTACAAAATTAGAGAAGCCATTAAGATACTTAAAAGGCCAGATTGTATCACTAAGTGAGATGATACATGCAAACTTCCTTCTATTTAGAAAGATTTTTTTAAAAAATATTCTTAATTTAACATTTTTGATATTGGTGGAACATTAAGTTTTTTTCAAATCAGTGATTGTAGCACCTCTACAACCGCCTTTCTACCTTTTATTACCCAGTAGATGACTTGTGTAATCAAGTCGAAATGTTGGTATATCAATATTTAAAACTTTTTAAACACGGATGAACCAGCAAAATATGTCTTTTATATATGCAAACCGTGAAAATCTTCATATCAATATATATATATATAAGGTATGGTTTTATTGGTATAAATAGTTTACTTCATATTTTGTAGCATAGTAGTTATTTTAATTTAAAATATTCATTTTTTTATTTATTGATTATAAATTAACTTCAGGTACATCACTTATAATAAGAGTTTAAAAGGATTATATTGTAATAAGTATTTATTTTATTTTGTTTTTTTAAATTTATATGAACAAATAAGTATATATATATATTATTTTGATTAATGATATTTTTGTATAAAGTACAAAAAGAAAATATATTTTTAACCCTCTTATATTTCAGAAAATATCAACATTCTACAAAATAGTTGGATTTCATAAATATATATGTTTTGTATTTAATATCTAATAGATGGAGATTGATGTCCAATCATGTATTTGAATATGAAGTTAATGTCAATTGAAAATCTAGTACCTAAAACATAATCAGATCATATGCACATATATTACATGTTTATTTGCCATATATATATATATATATATTGTACCCTTTATAATTGGTACAGACAGTTAGATAAAGTTGAAAAAATGGCTATATTTAAAAAAAAATTGAGTTTTCTAATATATAATTTTAATGTTATAGATAGTAGAGGTTCAAACTCTGTAGACAGAAGCTTATAAAGATAGATTAGGTAGTTTCAACTCATTGTTAGGTGAGTTAAATATAAAATGATACAAGAAATTATTTAAAATATAGTATTATTTTTATTTATTATAGTTTTAAAATACTACAGAGATAGAATAGCTTAATAATAGTGATAAATATTTTTAAGACAATTATTTTGTTTAAAATATTATTTAAAATGATAATACTAAGCTTGCATTTTATACACAATTAATGAAGCTATACATAACAATTGATAAGCTAAGCATTTTTGGGAATTCTATGTTCCCATATTTATAGCTCTTTTCTCTAGTAGTTAGTTAATGTCACAGTAATGCATGCAAATTTATTCAGTAATATTTAAACAGCCCACTTTTTAGAAATAGTAAAGCTGACATCTCTTCGGTTGATCACTTTGGGATCATCTGCAATAAAACAAGCCTCCTTCACTTTGTATTGCATGTCATTGCATTCTAATTAATATATTATTTTAAAAGTGCTGAACGTATCACATGATTAGATGTGTGTGAATATGTGCGCTCTCAGAACGTTAGGGAAAGAAAACTAATTTTGGCTTACTAACAAAGATTTGATACAATAAAATCTAGCAAAATAATCAGACTAGAGAAAATATTCGAATAATAATATTAAAACTTATTATTATTTTATTTATGTATAATAATTCATTTATTTTAAGTCAATTTCAGGGTTTTAAATATTAAAAATTGTTTTAATAAGAATATTTAAATTTTTAGATAAAAATATTTAATATTCATGGCACTTTATGATATTTAATATTGATGAGTCATAATTTTAAACTTAATTTTAAAAATCCTATTTGATGTAGTTATGTAAATTTGCAAATTTATACAAGCAGTATTGACCAATGGAATCATTGGATCAAGATCAATATAAATACTAAGATTTAGACCAGTCTAAGATTTTACACAGACTTTTTGCAGATTTTATAGATTTTTCATGTTAAATGTGTTTTAAGTGATTTCAGTTTTTTACAGTTTTAGTTTGAAATTTATAACTATATTTATTTTATACTATAATAGTGGTAATTTCTTTTAAACATTTATTATTTTGCTTAAAAGTGTTTTGAAAAATATAAATAGAATAATTACTTGAATAATGAATCACTAAACACTAACATTTCCTATCAGTTTATCTACTTGATCTTAGCTTAGGACCTTCAATATTATACAGATTGTGACAGTGGCTACTGAGATATCGTGAAACTAAACACCACATACCAGGAGAATTAATGCAACAAATCTGGAGTGAATTTGCATAAGTAACTTTGTAATTTTTATAGATTGTATGATTGGAATGACTGACTGTTTATTTCAAATGACTTTATTATATTACAATGCAGTTAATTTATTTAGAATGATTGAGAGAAATGGAATATTCAATTTGAAAAGAGAAAAAAATTGAACTTTAAATATCTTATGATATGATGAATATTTGCTTTATTCTATGAGTGATAGTAATAAACCACATTTAATTTGTCTTTGAAGAAATCTGAATGAACTTATATTTTAAGAATGATTTATTTAGAGTCAAATTGAAGAAAATGGTTGTGAATGTCTTTTATGCTTTTTAAAGAATTTTCTAAGAATCAACTTAATAAATAAATTATATACTTTAAAAGTAACTCTATCTGGAATTAATGATTCCAGACATGTTTTTAAAGATTAAAAATATTATCAGTTAATAAAAGTTAGAATGTTATAGCTGTTTTACCTGGGCAAGAAAAATATTTAATGGAAAAATATATGTTTTAAAAGGATATAAAAAAATCATAATATATCTGCTGATAAACGTATTTAAAATAATAATTTATATTATAATGTCTGCTACTAATATTTTTTCCAAGAAAAATATGAATCTTATATTATATTTATTAAATATATTTGTTTTACACAATGGCTGAAGGGTACATAAGGAAATATTTCATATTGTAATAGTAGCCAGGGTTAAAGCCTGTTACAAGGGAATTTAATAATGTCCACCAACTGCCGCCCAGATTGCATAAGTTTTGATTTAATTTATTTGATTACCATATATAATGAGTGATATATATATAGATTTTTTTTAGTGATGAGTGTAAATACCTGTTTTAGAAAAATATTTTGGGACTTATTGTTAAAAAAAATGGAAAGAAAAAGTAGAAAAAGAAAAAAAATAATTAAAAGAAACGGTTATACGTTAATGTATTATTATCTTTTACTTAATGTACATTTCTTTTGGTTTCATAATCAGATGTCTTGTTTTATTGAGGGTAACAAAAGACTTTCTGCCACAAATTTTCCCAGTTGTTTCTTTGTTATTTATAATGGCTATTTGATCTACTAAATTCCAGGAAAAGTTGTTGTTTAATGCACTTTGAACAAAGAGAGTGGATCTGGTTAGGCAAAATGTAAAATATTAGATCAACAAGCAAATAGAACGGTAAAAAAACATTTCTAGGTAATTAAGCAAAGATATGAAATCTAATAGAACAAAAATTTGAGAACTGTAATTAATGTAATGAAAAATAATAAAAAAAGAAAAACAAGAGAGCAAAAAGTAAAAGAGAGATAGGAGAGGGTGTCAATCAAATTGGATCTATGGGAGAAAATATATTTTTTGTGAGTGCTATGATCTTATGGTCTTTGACTGGATAATCTAAGTTTGTGTATTAGCCAAATTGCTGAAGGCAATGCCTTTAGAGTCAAACTTACTAAAAATGTTTAAAACCTTAACTATGGGGTAGAAGCCATATATGGGTAGGACTATGGCTTTAGTACCTAGCTATATCTGTTGCTAGCTTGTATATACAGTGACCTTGCAGATCCCATGGATTACATCCTGGAATAGCACCAAAAAGAAAGAAAATATATTTGACCTTATATGCTTGCTAAATTTCAAACAAAATCTTTATCACTGACCACAAGAAAAAAAAGATATTGGATTTTGTGTGCTTACAAAGTTTCAAACAAGGACTTCATCACTGACCACCACCATTAGAATTTGTTTCTATACTAAAACTCTGACCCAAAACATTCATTCCAGACTCTTGCTAAGTGCATGTATTTATATTACTTCAATTATGGAAGAATATCTCTCCTAGAACAAATGCCTTGGGAAACATAAGCTTATGTGTAAGAAATTAAAACATCTGTAAATCCCAGGTAAAAAAGGTAAATGTAGTTTTTATAATTAAACTTATAATAATGTATAGTTTCCCTCAATGTTTGCTTATTCATCATTAAGATAGAAAATGAGGTGTGTCATATAACAGCATTTTTTGTTACTTTCTATTTTATTCAATCTATTTTATAATATAGGGTATATGAGCACAGACTATCACATGACCCACCACTCTCCACACTATCTAATAACACTGATACACTCAAGCACATATATGCTGAAAAGATAAATAATCACCAATATACGTATTTCATGCTAAACCAGCAATCATCAGTTGGTCCAGATTATCATCACCCACACATATATACTATAAGTGCTCAGATATATATTAAGATAGACAATCTTCATACTTTAATGGACTGGCTCCAATCTACTACACACTCCAACTCTTCAACCATCCATCCAATTGAAAATCTGATGATGGAATGCTCGAAGGCCACCCTGAGGCCGAGATTCTTGTCACACCCATGTTGACCCAAGGTCAATCTGAACCCCACATGTGTGGGAGATGATAATCTGGACCAACTGATGATTGCTGGTTTAGCATGAAATACGTATATTGGTGATTATTTATCTTTTCAGCATATATGTGCTTGAGTGTATCAGTGTTATTAGATAGTGTGGAGAGTGGTGGGTCATGTGATAGTCTGTGCTCATATACCCTATATTACATATATAGACACATGGTATATATTAAGCCTGTGTTTCAGTTATTACATTGTACAGATGTCTGCCCATCCTTGCATATTTATTTAATGGATTATGTCCTGTACATGTGGGGTTCAGATTGACATTGGGTCAACATGGGTGTGACAAGAATCTCGGCCTCAGGGTGGCCTTCGAGCATTCCACAGTTGAAGAGTTGCAGTGTGTAGTAGATTGGAGCCAGTCCATTAAAGTATGAAGATTGTCTATCTTAATATATATCTGAGCACTTATAGTATATATGTGTGGGAGATGATAATCTGGACCAACTGATGATTGCTGGTTTAGCATTCAATCTATTTTATGTATTTTTTATTTAATATTGTTGATATATAAATTTTAATAAATCACCCCATTGATAATAAAAAAATATAAAAGTGTGTTCTTACTTATGAATGGTAATTATTTGCCATAACATTGATGAGTTGATTTATTATATTTATTCTCTGTTTTTTTATTATATCTAGCAAAGTTAGCAATGCCCAGTCTATATGAGTACACACCTCATCTAACATATTTTAGATCCTAACCTTAAATCCAGCACATAAATTGTAACATAGAGCAGTTTTGAGTAGCAATTTAGGAATGTCAAGGCGGTTAATGTAAAATTATTTGTGAACTATTCTTAAAGCACAGGTGGTTTGAAAGAAGCCAATATAACTAAACAAAGTTACTGTACATTCTCAAATACCTCCGTTCATTCATTAGTGTTTTCCTCCCATCAGTTGAGATTGAGCTAGCTAGGGTTGGGCAACTGATTAATCATGGTTTACAATCCAGTAGTCATATGATAAAGTGTAATTATTACTGCAATAGTGGGGGCACTTCATGTCAGCTTCCACCTAATGTTCATAAATATGCTTTTACTGCAAAAATATTCTATTAATAAGATAACAATCCATACAAGAAATATATAACGCTAATCATCACATAGTATATGTATGTATAAGGTTATTTCATAAAATTCTTAAATAGGATCAGTTCATACCAACATTTGGTAAGGTAGATAATATTAAAGCTTTATCTACAAGTGTTATGGTGACTAAACGACCATAGTTATACTTTATCTTTTTGGTGTAATACATATCTCCATTAATTTATAGATTATACCTACATCATTTTCTGAAATACCACATCAATACCCAGATTAGCCTGGTAAAATATAAAATAGATTAAAATTATTATATTATGAAGATATTGAATCCCTGGATAAAATCTTCAGAAAGGACTGAAATAAACAATTTATCTTACAGAATGTTAATATTTTCTATGGATTTTGTTTGATTTTACTTGATTTTAATGTTGATATTTGTACATTTCTTCACATGACACTAAGATAAAAATGTAATTTTCAAAATGCTGTTCAACTGTAGCTAAACAATGGGGGAGTTTTCCTTGACAAGCAAATTCCAGACAAGCAATTCAACATTACAAGCAATAAAAAAATCATTTTGTAACTTTAATCTTTATTATTAAGATTATTTATTTTTTTAATGTTAAGTTTTAACATTAATATTTAAAAGATTATAATTATTTATTTTAAAATTAACTTGTTGTTATTAAACCATCAAACATCACATGATCACCATCTCTATAGTTTAGCACAGGGTGGCACTACTGTATGGGGAGTTTTGCCTTTGTTGTTATTATATAGTTTTAAAATAGATTAATTTTATTATGTATTAAAAACAAATGGGTTTTGAGAAAGTGATTTTCGGAACAATACAAGTTTCAATCAAAATTTCTTTGAATGTATGGTTTTGGAGAAGCAAACAAACGTAAAATGATCTCAGCATAGAAAGATATCATTGGTATTTTTTATTGTTACTTGGATTATATTTTTGCTTAATAATTTTGTTTCTTTTATTTAAGAATATATATATCTTAGTTAGTATTTTTAAGTTAATATTATACATGCTTGAATTTAATTCTAAATAATGGAAAAATGAACCATTAACAAAATTATTGTGTGTATTTTGTGAAAAAGTTGACAAATGTGTATGAATGTTTGAAAATATCTAAGGATATTTAAAAATAATTTATTTAAAATGTGAATGCTTGGATATGCATAAATTATATAGCATTGTTAAATTATTATAATTTTATGTTATGAATAGTATCTGTTTTAATATAAGAAGGCCGTAATATTGATCTCTAAATAATATTCTAAGAAATAAATAAAATGTATAGTACAGATGAATGTTTATTGATATCCTTTGAGCATGAAAACTAAAAAATAACATCTTGAAATGAATTTAGATCTTTATTGTTTTCTCTAGTATTGTGTTTTGGAAATTATTTAGAATGTTGTTGGTATATTTTCTTATGATGTTGAATGATTTATACAATGGGAAAATATATGATAGTGGTCAGGAAAGTAATAATATTCTTATGAAATCTTAGATGTTAGGCTTATGTTGAAAACTATTGTATATGAATTATATTTCCATATTTGAAATATATTAAGGTATATAGATAACATAGGGCTGTATATCTTTTGCCATGGACAGTAACATTTCCTCATCATCTAAAGTGCTATAATAGAGCTATGACCTGTATCTTAGGTGCCCAATGAATATGGACCTACTCTTATGGTTTGCACTGTATCCATAATGATATAATTTTATTTGTGAAACATTATTGTTACTATTCCATACCCTACACTTTAATTGCTATCTATCACCACAGGTATCATCATAGAAAATAGTTTATAAGCTGGAAAAGTAATGACTGAACCGTTTTTGAAGTAGATAATTATGGTGAGAGGGCAAGATGTAGTACATGAAGTTTTTCTTTCAAATGATGTTGAGATGTTTACTATTTACCATAATATGTAATACAAGAGAAGAAGAATTGATGCCTATACAAAATATTTAAAGTCACTTATCTTAATAAGATGCATATTCAAATGGAATGAAAGTGAGAATAGTGAAAATGATTTTGGGATTATATATATATAAGCGTATCAAAATGAAAGTAAAACAAGCAATATAACTTATGAATAGATTTTTTAAATTTTATTATTTATAAGTTAAACCTAATTAAGTTATAAAATTTATAAAATTTCCTCTTGAATATGTTTTTTGCATAATATTCAATTAATTTTATAGAGGTAGATATTTATAATTTATTTTAAAGTTTTTCTGATATCCAAACATTAGAATTGCACTTCATTAAATTAGGAAGAAAAATTTAAATATTTTTTTTCTTTTAATATTTTATTTATATTTTAAGAAATGCGTTTTTGAAATATAAACTTGTATTGATGTGTTTACGTCATAAGTAACTCATTTATGGTAGAGTAAACATAATATTAAGTTTTGTTTTAAAAATTGGGAGAGGTGCTTTAACTATTCCCAATACAAATAATAGAACACTATTTTACTAAATGAAGATTACATATCATCATAAGTGTTGTAAGTTTCATTTTTATTATATTTTTTTGAAATGGCCAAAGTGAAGGCTATTTATTCTTATTTTATTTCTTGTATTTATGTGCCATATTTATTGTAAATATTTTTTTTAAAATTTATGTTAAATAATGTTAATCTACATTTTACTTTGTAAATATTTTATTATATTATCTTATAAATCTAATGGTAACTTATAAATAAATTTGTGAATTGTTTTTTTTAATTTTACTTTACTCAAATTGTGATTTATCTGTCTGTTGCTTATTGATTTTTCATTCCGCACGCACCATTCACAGAAATCAATAATTTAAAATATTATTTATTGGGTACATGGTCCATAAAGATTTCATATACAATATTTTTATTTCATTTGATTAAGTAATCAAGTATATTACCATTATTGTTTAGAACATATGATCATTATTAATTATTTTTAAACTGATACAACATCAACGAGAGATGCTTGATATTGTCACAATATTAAAATACATTATATTTTTTAAGAATACCACATTAAATAAGGATAGATTGTACAATGTTTTCTACATAAAATTTTATTTAATTTAATACACTGTACATGTTTACACACACTTGCACATTTATGTGTGTGATCAGACGGGTCAGCAATATGAGATGGCATGGAGAGTTGAGGTCATGTGAAAGTCTCATTTCAAATCCCTTATATAACATTTTATTATAATATTATATGTTTTTATTCCTAAATTTTAACTATTAAATAGATTTAATATTGAGATCCATTAAGATATTTAGTTGTTTATTGTTGTTATTATTTTCTAAAACTAGTTAAATATCATATAAAATCCCTTATCATATTTAACTATAAGATATTAATTAGTTAATTTATTTTGTTATTAGTATGTTAGAGATGAACCTGAGATTATCATAATCATCATCATCATAGTCTGAGTTCGAATTCTTTATATAATACATTATATATGTGCAGGTATGTGTAAGTCTGTACAGTGTATTAAATTACATATTAAAACATTGTGCATTAATGATCTGCCCATCCCACGCACATGTATATAAATGGATTATTCTCCAGTACATGAGGGATCAGAATGACTACCATCAACTAGGGTAGGATGACAACCTTGGCACTAATGTGGGCTTTGAACATTCCATCATCAGATTTTCAATGAAATGAATGGCTGAAGAGTTGTGGGTTGGTGTAGTTTGAAGCCTGTCCATTAAAGTATGAAGATTGGTCATCTTACTATAAAGCTGAGCACTGATTGTGTATGTGTGTGGAGATAGTAATCTGGACCAACTGATGATTGCTGATCTAGCATGAAACACATATATTGGTGATTACTTATCTTTTCAACATGTGTGTGATAAGGTGGGTCACCAATATGAGATGGCATGGAGAGATGAGGGTCATGTCAAATTCTGAGTTTGAATCTTTTATATATTACATTATATATGTGCAGGTGTGAAAGCCTGTACAGTGTATTAAATTGCATATTGAAACAGTGCATTAAAGGTCTGCCCAGTATGTAAATGGATTATTCTCCAGTACATGAGGGTTCAGAATGACTAAGATCAACATGAGTAGAATGACAACCTTGGACCTAATGTGGGCTTTGAATGTACCATCATCCGATTTTCAATGAAATGGATGGCTGAAGAATTGTGGGTTGGAGTAGTTTGAAGCCTGTCCATTAAAGTATAAAGATTGTCTATCTTAATATAAAGCTGAGCACTGATTGTGTACATGTGTGGAGATAGTAATCCAGACCAACAGATGATTGCTGATTTATCTTGTCAACATGTGTGGGTTCATGCATTAGCAATATGAGATGGCATGGAGAGTTGAGAGTCATGTAAAAGTCTGAGTTTGAATTTCTTATATATTACATTATATATGTTCAAGTATGTGTAAGTCTGTACAGTGTATTACATTTCATATTGCAACAGTGCATTAAAAGTCTGCCCTTTCATCACATATGTATGTAAATGGATTACTCTTAAGTACATGAGGGATCAGAATGACTAACATCAACATGAGTAGGATGACAACCATGGCACTAACATGGGCTTTGAATGTTCTATCATCAGATTTTCAATGAAATGGATGGCTGAAGAGTTGTGGGTTGGATTAGTTTGAAGCAAGACCATTAAAGTATGAAGATTGGCTAGCTTAATATAAAGCTGAGGACTGATTGTATATATGTGTGGAGGTAGTAATCTGGACAAACAGATGATAACTGGTTTAGCATGAAACATGTATATGGGTGATTATTTATCTTTTCACCATGTGTGTGATCAGGTGGGTCAGAAATATGAGATGGCATGGAGAGTTGAGGGTCATGTAAAAGTCTGACTTCGAATCCCTTATATATTACATTATATATATGCAGCTGTGTGCAATCCTGTACAGTGTATTAAATTACATATTGAAACATAGTGTGTTAAAGGTCTGCCCATCTGTCGCATATATATGTACATGAGAGGTCAGAATGACTAACGTCAACATGGGTAGGATGACAACTTTGGCACTAATGTGGACTTTGAATGTTATATCATCAGCTTTTCAATAAAATGGATGGCTGAAGAGTTGTGGTTGGAGGAGTTTAAAGCCTATCTATTAAAGTATGAAGATTGACTATCTTAATATAAAGCCAAGCACTAATTGTATATATTTGTGGAGATAGTAATCTGGACCAAATGATGATTGCTAGTTTAGTATAGAATACATATATTGGTGTTTATTCAGCTTTTCAACATGTGTTTGATCAGATAGGTCAGCAATATGGGATGGCATGGAGAATTGAGGTCATGTGAAAGTCTGAGTTCGAATCCCTAATATATTATTATTATTATTATTAGTGTTATTTAACAGGAATGTATATTCCTTATTGAGAGATAAAAAGTAAAGTTATTAATTAATATTTTATTAAAGGAATATTAATTAGTTTGTAATAAATTTACAAAATTATATTTTAAGATATATTCTCAATGTTTAAACAAGTGTATCTTACTGAATATCTCATATTAGGAGATTCATAATTATATTTATTATTTTGGCAGAACCTTACGTTGTTTATAATTGTGAGTTATTCATAAATTAGACTTATTAGTAAATGAATGGATTATAGTGAGGAATCCTAATTATTTATTAAGAACATAAGTATTATATTTTATTATAATAAGATTTTCTTAAATTTAATTACCGAAAAATATTATTTTATTAGATATTATATATTGAGCTAATATATATATATATAACCAAAGGAAATACTTATTAAAAAAAATCAAAAAAAAAGACATAAATTCAAGAAATAATATAATATTTCAACCACAATTGCAGAATAAATATTATCCACACCATAATGTACTTTTTTTACAGAATACAGATTTTACAAAAATAGAAAATCTTTTTAGTTTTTTAGCCCATGATGACAATCATTTGAACATGTATGGAGCTAGATGTTTATCCGATGGTTTTATATATATATATAATGTCATTGATGAGTTGTAACAGAGTTTATAGTGTGAATTCAGGGTTGAGTGTGATGGAATATAGTTTTGTTAATGTTGGGACTCAAATGGAAGCTGTGTTGACATGTGAACTGGGTAAGCAAACTGAGATATTTAATTGTCAGAAATCACAAATTACACCGTGTGATACTAATAGGATCCTAATAGATGTTGAAGAATCTTGCTTGACAGGGATTGTTTTAGAGGAATAATTACAGGATAGATCTCCAAAAGTTTTTAAAGATCATACTCAATGTAAAGATGATTCTTTAGACCTTTCATTAGATGATATAATTTTTAACATTTCCCAACTAGAGAACTTTTTAAGAATGACTATTTCTGATGTTCAACAGATAGATGGTTTTGCTGCTTTGGAAAACATATAGATGGTGTTAAATGAGATCTGGGTAATTTAGTGGTCGGTGTAGTTAATTAAATAGATATTGAACTGGTAACTAGCACTGGATTTAATAATATATCTAGCATAGATACATAATTTGATATTAATAGGGATTAGGTATAACATTAATTAATACAGGGACAATGCCTAAATGTTCATAATAAACAGGTTAAAAGTAATTGACAAACATTACATAGTACATAATTTCTTAAACTTAGGAAATTATATAATAAATTAGATATAGACAACATATTAGTAATTTTGCATATTTTATTGACAATAACATAATTTCTAAAGACCTCAGAAGAAACATTATTGCTAACATAGACCAATTTCTTAGGGAACTTGCAATTAAATGGGATAGTACAATAAGAGAAGTGTCTGTTACACTAATATATATTTTGAAAGATTCATTTTTGGTAAGACTTAAATTAATTAAAAAAGAAATTGTACAATTTGGTAGTTGTAATTTAATGAATATAGATGAACAGAAAGAATTACAGGAATGGGTTTTTTGAGAAAGAAATTATTGGTGAAGAAATTTTGTAATAAAATGCATCATTGATTCAAAGTTATGGCTAATGAGCTAGGATTTGAATTAATTATTAATCAGTCATAAATATCAATTAATTGTATGACTTCTGATAATCATATTGTGTCAGATATTTCTACATTGGATATAATGCTAATAATTGGCAATATTGGTATTGATATTTATCAGTCATTTGTAGCATCTTTACATTCATTAGATTGTGCTGAAAGGTTACCATCTAATCTTGATAGTGATGCTGCTTTAGCATTGGTTCATGGAGTTACAGATTCTTTTAAATGTACAAACAACAGTTTGGGTTTTGGAAACACAAATACTAATAAATCTAATTCAAATATTTATAGCAATGATTTTTCATGTTTATCTAATAAGGAAAACAATGTGATTAATCTAACTAACATTAATCTTAGTGAGGCAGATGTTCACTCTTAAATAAAGGTTTATCTTTTTGCCCTACAGTTCAGTCATTTTATCAAAAAAATGAATTTAAAATTCATCAGGATTTAGATAATTTTTCAAGGAGACTTAGATTAAGAGATTTTTTTGGAAACCAGGAATGTGATACTATTGTGAAATTATGATCTGATTGGACACTGCCACATCAAAGAAATGTGTTATAAGATATGTACATTGATAATGTATATCAGGATATTATTAATGAAATTATACTTAAACAACAAAGTAAATGTAGAGTAATTTAACATTAAAAGAGATGAATGCATTATGCAATTTAGTGAAAAGACAGGATATTATTATAAAACCAGCTGCCAAAGGTGGATCGATAGTAATTATGAATAAAGATGAATATGTTAAAAAAACTCTGGAGCTTTTAGATGATAAATTTTTTATGAACCTATTTCACTAACCATTGTTAATTCATTATTCAAGCATATACTTTTTAGTTTAAAAGATCACATTATCACCATCTCTATACTAGTACATAATTGTTATAAATAAAGGCAAAACTCTCCATACAGTAGTGCCACCCTGTGCCAAACAGAGTAATCAATGGACGCCAGAAGGCTTGTGCATAAAATCCCTATCTAGTGCCTACTCATCCAATATCCCCAGACTAGTTTCTGGATTGTGGCCATCATCAATGAGGAGCCTTGGATCTGAGAGCACTGCACCTAGATCTAATGATGGTCGCAAGCCAGAAACTAGTCTGGGGATATTGGATGAGTAGGCACTAGATAGGGATTTTATGCACAAGCCTTCTGGTATCCATTGATTACTCTGTTTGGCACAGGGTGGCACTACTGTATGGAGAGTTTTGACTTTGTTTACAACAATTATGTGCTAGTATAGAGATGGTGATCATGTGATGTTTAGTAGTTTAACACCAATCCTGCCTAATAGGATAGTGGTGGCTATGGTTGTTTAAGGGCCAAAGACACCAAAATATATGGGTGCTGAATTGAGTTCAGACCCATATGACTATATAAGCTATTGAGCTTGGATTGAAGATATTAACAATGTTTTCAATTTCATTTTCATAGTTTTGTAGTAAAGTAGAGTTAAAAGGTGGCTGCTAGAGGGTTGCATTAGATCCTAAGATCTAGGTGTAATGCTCTCAGATCCAAGGCTCCTCACTGATGATGGCCACAAGCCAGAAACTAGTCTGGGGATATTGGATGAGTAGGCACTAGATAGGGATTTTATGCACAAGCCTTCTGGCATCCATTGATTACTCTGTTTGGCACAGGGTGGCACTACTGTATGGAGAGTTTTGCCTTTGTTTAGTTTAAAAGATATAGAATAATGTATATATTTTTTTGCTAACAACCAAAATTCATCCTAGTAGTTTTTATATTTTTCCAAAGATTCATAAACCAGGTTGTTCAGGCAGACTTATTGTAGCTAGTATCGGTAGTCCTACAGAAAATATTTTAGCATATGTTGATAATTTTATTAAATTTAATCCATCATTTAATTCTTATGTTAAAGATACTACTCTTTTTCCTTGTGTGTTAGAAAATATTAAATCTGAATTACCAGATGATTGTTTTTTGGTTACTTTGGCTATTGTATCACTATACACAAATATACCTCATGATGATGGAGTTGAGGCTATTAAATGTGCTTTACAAGATAGAAAGTATGATCATGATCTTATTACTACTATGGTTGAATTAATATAGTCTTATTACTACTATGGTTGAATTAATATATTTGGTTTTAAGAAATATTTTTTTACTTTTGATTCTAGATGCTATTTATAGAAACAAGGTAGTGCAATGGGGACAAAGATGGCACCAAGTTATGCGAATATTTTTATGTCAAAACTAGAATCCTCTATACTTGATAATGCTAGGCTGAAACCTCATACTTGACTTAGATATATAGACAACATTTTCATGATATGGCCACATAATGAAGTTGAACTTCATAATTTTTTAAGTTATTTAAATAATTTTAATAAAAATATTAATTTTACAATGAACTTTTCGAAATCAATTGCTCATTTTCTTGATGTTGAAGTTATTTACATCAATAGAGTTCTTACTACTACTGTATATAGGAATCCAACTGATAATAACTGCTATCTACATTTTTATAGTAACCATCCTAAACATTTAAAGGCTAATATTCTTTATAGTCAATTTTTAAGAATGAAGAGAATTTTTAATAATGAGAAATTTCTTCAATAAAATAATAGTATTTTATATAATAGATTGGTCAATATGAGGTATCCTAAGACATTGTGGGATAATGCAATAAGGAGATCTTCTTTAATTGATAGAAAAACAGTTAGATATTAAATAAATAGTTTTATTGGGATCATTAAAAACAATCCTAAAATATAAACAATCATGATATAATGTCCCCACACAACACATCATGAAACAGAAATTGGATAGAATAATGTAATTAAGACTAGAAAGAATATTAAAAAAAAAATTATTTAATATTTAACAAACAAAAATGGCAAAACAGTTAGACGTTCCACCATTGGTTCTGACTTTCAATAGAGGTTTACTTAATATTAACCGGATATTGGTGAAACATTTCAACATATTACACTCTACAGATTATATAAAATCTATTTTTCCAATCCACCTAAGGTTGTATATCAAAAATATAGGTCTCTTATAGATATACTTGTCAAAACAAATTTTATTAGAAGTTCAGTACAGGAAAAAGGATATTATCCATGTGATGATAAAAGATGTTTTACATGTAAACATATTGTTGTGACAAAAGTGTCCTAAGTACTAGGAATTGTAATTTTAAATGGTATATTCCTAATTATATTACATGTTAAAGTGTAAATTTGATATATCTGATAGATTGTAGTAGATGTTTAAACCAGTATATAGGTGAGTCAGCATATAGTTTACATGTCAGAATGACTAATCATAGATTTGACATTTTGCATAAGAATGAAGATAGACCGGTTTCAAAACACTTTTATTTACCAAATCATTCAAGTGATGATTTAAGAGTAGTAATTCTACAGGAGGGTTTTTCTTCTACAAGAGAGAGGAAGCAAAAGGAGAGTTTTTTATTTTTAAATTCAAGACCTTACACCCACATGGATTGAATTTAAACATTGGGACTATCACATCTTTAGGTTACCTGGTCTCCTAAAAGATTTTTATATGTAAGGGAGTTTTTTTATATGTGAAAAATTTTCTTAGATGAGATTTTTTATGTAAAGATTGGTTATATGGATGTTTAATATCTGTCTTTAATTGGTATATAGGTGATTAATTAATTATTATAAATAATTATTGTACTTTACTCTAACTATAATTTTTGATTAATATGTAGAAGTATTTTAGTTTTTAACGACTATTAATATGAACATGGTCTATTTTTTGTTATGTATGCATATATAAATAATTGCTTTTATCATTTTGGATTTTTTATTTATTTATTATTTCAATTTAAATAGAATTTAAGCTTGTTTAGAAGAAAATGTACTTTTTTTTGTTTGTTTTGAGTATGCATTGGAATAATTTTGTCATTGGTTGGTTAGATATTTTGTGTTAGATTTTGTGACCAATCGGGAGGGGGGGAGGTGTTAAATTTGTAGTCTTTTATCAAATCTGTAATTTTTGAATATCGCCATTTTACTGTGTGTGTGTATATATATATGTTTCTTTCTGATGAAAACCAGTCCTCTAGTAAAATATATTATTTCTTGGATTTATAAATCTTTTTTTGGTTTTATATATATAATAGGAATAATAACAATAGTATTCAAACATACAATTGATATGAATATATATATATAGTTAACACAAAAATATTACAAAATATAAGCTGAAGGCTTATATAAAATGTACAAATTGTAAATTCTTTTCCTGCATCAATTTGAAAACATGTAGATGGCAGATACTATTGGATACAAGTTGTTTCAATAAAATTCTTTAGCTCCCATGAATAATTATTTTTGGTTTTATTTATACCCTTTCAAGGGTCAGGAATAAATAATTAAACTAGTAATATTAATATAGTGTGACCAGGTGGTTATATAGCTGCCCTATAAAAAATAAATAAATAAATAATTAGATAGTTCATAGAATGTTCCTCAGGTTTGAGAATTTAAAAAAAAAAGATTAATGGGGAAAATAAAATTTCATTTATCATTACACATTTTATTATGGGGCTTTATTTAACTCAATAATTATAAATTTCTCATATGATTGTATGAAATTTTCAAACATTAAATATATTTAAAAGTATTTTTAAAAATAAAAATAAAAAAGAGGGAAGAGTGAAAATAGGAATATAATAATTTTGTAAATTTTAATTTATCAGAGTTGTTTTTCTTTCTTTATCTCTATTTAATGAAATGAAATAATCAAATCAATGCAATTCACAGATTTTATTGTTGTTTTGCAAGATTTGATTTATAATTTTAAAGGAATGTCAAAAATTTTATGTTGTTAAATTTAAGTTCTTGACTTGTTTTTAATCTGATTAAGGAGATAATAAATGAATAATTGTTTTTATAAAATTTTATTTAATTGGTTGTCATGAAAATGATAGGATAAGAGACAGATTGTAATTGGCTTGTGAGCAAGATTGTTCTAAAAATATATGTAGGGGGATGAATTATTGATTATTTCTAAGTGTCTGCAGAGGTTATTGCTAACATAACAGTTGAAGAGAGCAGTCAAATTCTAATTCTACTGCTGAAAAAGATAATAGAAGAAATAATTGCTAACTTAACTGTTGAAGAGATCAGTCAAATCTTAATTCTTCTGCTGAAAAAGAAAGTATAAGTTATTCCTAACTTAGCCTTTGAAGAAAGAGCAGCCCAAGCTTAATCTAGCTGATACCAAACTATTGAATAAAATAGTACTTTTTTGTATCATGTTTTTAACATAATATGAGTTTAGCATTAAAATGGTTTGTACAATAAAAATCATGTTCTAACTTCAGCTAAAAGCTAGGAGCCACCTTCCTCCATGTAACTTACCTTCTCTGGAAAAAAATTTAGGGAAGGTATGCACCCCCCTAATGTAATCTGCAACCAGTTCTTCAACAAAGAGCAATGAGTCTCTGTCTAACTTTGTCTCACCTGGAAATTCAAAAGAAGGAAATGGACAAATTTTGCTATTTTTTTAATTACCTGGAATTGCTACAGACCAGGAAAAGGACACATAAACCATGATATGTCTAAGAGGCCTTCAAGGAGAAACTCAATTGAATAGAATACTGAAAAATGAAACTGAAAAGGACTCAATCAACACTAAAGCCATGAGTAGCCATATTATTTTTTATTATTTGCACACTATATTTTTATTAATAGAAAACCTGTTTTTTTGTTTCATAAATGTAGAAAGTTTTTTCTCTCAATTTGCTCTCTGATTAGAAACAAAAATTGCTACCTTTGATTTTTGAAAATGATTAACAAACTTTTAGTTATTTCTTAATCCATGAATAAAAATGAATTGATATATTCATATAATTTTATCAAACTGTATATTAATTTATTTTTTATGATGAAATGGATCTTTGAAATTATCTACTATCATGCCATTTTTTGTTAATTAATTATTAAATAATTGTTTTTTTTTTTTTAAAAATATTTCTAATCTTAATTACATTATTCTATCCAATTTCTGTTTCATGAAGTGCTGTGTGTGTGTGACCTTATGTCATGATAGTTTATATTCTAGGATTGTTTTTAATGATCCCAATAAAACTATTTATTTATAGGTAGGGGAAGCCCATGAATTACTTAAGATTACTTATAATAAGCAAATTTATTCATTTATTTCCCTCTTACTCACAATAATAAATTATAGAGCTCATGTTTCTGGGGTTAGATTTGTGTGTAACAGCTATATGGAATAGTGTGATTTTATGTAGGGTATGACATCTAGATGATGACAATTCCTGGGTTGGTGCAAAGAAAATATTCTTCAAAGTTCATGCACTACATTTTATTTAGTTTAATCTCTATTAGAATTAAAATTTATAGTTGGCCAATACACAAATAATATTAAGTGGCCAGAGCATTGATAATGATCAGCATGTTTTAATATTCCAGCATTATTGTTTTTCTAGTCATGTATGCTTATGGATTAGCACTCAAGTTAGTGCATCAAAACTATGGTTTAAGTAGTTGCCCAAACTGGAAAAGGCTAAATTGTTAGCCTGGTCTACAGAAGACCCAGTTCCAGTCCAGTCACCAGATGGACTGTTGATTTTATCTGACGTATTTTGATTGATCATTTATGATGATGAATGGTTATTTTGAGTGGTACTTACTTTGACATATTGATAATGCTGCTGGATGTATAGGTAAGAATACTTGTAGTTGCTCTTCTGAGTTCGGTGGCTGATCTCTCATTGATGTCTCATGCTCTCTTATAATATATAATATTAATTATATACTTTGAATGTTAAACATTATTTTAACATTCTTTAGTATTATCTTACTTGAATATTATACTTTTTATGAATTTTAAATTTAATTTAATTGGGGTTGATGATGATGTGCCATTAGACGAGGTCCGACCATCCCGATTACCCCATCCCATTACAGTAGATTATTTAAAAAAACAGATAATCATACAATTACTAATCTCTTAGCAAATTGAGATTAGCTTCATTTTATGATTACTCTAATTGCTATGTCTAATTTGAGGATTACAACATTTGCATATTTGAATTCACAAAATATCTGTTACATAAATGTAAGCATATTTAGAAATCCAGTCTGTTGCAAATTTAGTAATACCGGTAAATTATTGTAAAAAAATGTTTAAATAAATGCAGTACATTTGTTTAAAGTATATATAAAATAATCAAATAAATATAATCTCTTGATGATCAATGTAATAATAGCAGTAGTAATATACATTGTTGATAAATTTATGAGTTGAAATAACATTAACTCAATGGCTAATAGTATTAGTTAAGAACAAGATAGAAGACAGAGAGGAGGAGGTCGAAGAAGAAAGAAAACAATTAATGGAGAAAGAGAACAATAGGTAATATTTGAATATCCATAAATAATTATGAACTTTGATACTAAATAAAATTATGTAATCTATATAAACATACATCTAGTAGTAATGTTTTCTTACCAGAGTTTTCACAATAAGTATCTAAAACAAAGGCTTTTGGTCTACCGGAAAACACGTCCCCATGTTTTAAAAAAGCGTCTTTAATAATTTCATAATCGCTTAAAACAATTACCGGTTGTCCAAAAAATTTAAATTCAAATATTGGTCCATATTGCTTTGCTAGTTGCAAAAATGTTTTATAAACTTTGGATTGTAAAAGAAAAATATTTCCAATAATTGGAACACCTGTGGGACCAGGTGGAATTCGTCTAGGCTTTTGCTTTTTACGGATATATAAAATTAGCAAAACAACGCATAATATGCCTATAATTATACTTATATTATAAGTAACTATATCTACACCTTTCGTCATTGAACTCAATTTAAATCTATTTTAAGATTAATGCAAGATAACAACTAACGTGATTAAATATTTGCAAAAAGAAAAACAGGTTTGGTTTTAAAAAAAATCATATTATCTTCATAATTATTTAATTAATATTTAACTTGAAAATATATATCCCTGCGGACAAAAATACACGCATTTTAAACATATATACATGTTAAAAGAAAAAAACCTCATTATATCGATTAGAATTTAGATTTAACTCTTTTGGGCTGATTACAAGTCAACAAATATATAAGTAATTAATATTAGCTGGAGAATGAACCGAGGATAAATTAAATAAAATATCCGCAATCTAAACATTGACTCTTCTGGAAAACATTTTTTTATTGTTCTATTGTTTCCCATTGATATAAGTAGAAGTAGCATTTTATCTTCAGCTGACTAGTTAGTCTGTCTATCCTTTTATTTATACATTGCTCGTTTAGGAAACCAGATATTAAGACAATCAAATATTATATTGCCCATAATAATACTAGATCATCGCTATTCGGAAAATATCCAATAATTTTAACATATCTAATTTAACATTTTTTTAATATCTTGCCATTATTATTATTTTAAGTGAAAAACTATATATACTTATAAGATTAATCAGTTATAAATTATATATGTATACTATTAAACAGAAAGATAAATTCACCGTTAAATTATGTCATATATAGGAACTTACACTGTAAAATCTATGAAATACTTGCATGATAGTTAATCTTTTTCTTTCATTTTTAGAGCTTGTGTAGAAGTGTATAAGCTGAACTATGCCACTATATATGCAATAATTAATTCATAGGAGCCATCTATAAATATTCGCCCAATTAATTCACAAAGGAGCTATTCATTTTAAAAGTGTTCAAAGCAACATCAAATCATACTTATAGCATTAAATAGAAAGTGCTATTAATCAGAGATATTTTTTTCACATTACAATGCTTATCACATTAATGCAATATCAAACAATATCAAAACTAGGAATATATATATATACGCTTTCATTAGGTTGTTTGAATCAGATAAAGATATCAGAATGCATGAAAATTAAATAAGCAGTAATAATCAAAAAAATTCATTCCAATTAGTTTATTATAACTCAAAACTAATTATGATTTACATCTACTTATAAATATATAAGAATTCACAATGGTTACAACTGGTATATAATATTGTTATAAAATTTCTACTATCTTAATTTCATGTATTATATAAAATAAGTGACCATCTCATATCTTGGAAAAATCAAATTAGTTTGTACTTACTTCATATAGTGTAAGTTTTATTTTCCCTTCTTGTAACTCACATTTGTTGAATTTAGATGGGAAAAAATGTTTCTCCATGTTAAACATGTTATCATTCCTTTTTTCTAATTTTTATAAATATTATTATATAATAATGAACAAATATTATAATAACAGATTGTAAGTAAATGTTAACTGATTTCAAATAGAAGTTATTTTTTTCTCTATTTTTGCAACTTTATAGCTGTATATTTTTTAATTTTCCATACAAATGTTTTAAAATTTATTATAAATAATATTTATAATAAAAAAAGTCAAATTTAAAACATTTACATAATATATATATATATATATTAAGAATAGTATGAGATACTCCTTGTAGTTTAAATGTTTTATATCATATTGTAGCCATTGAAAGTTAAATTACAATTTATTATTACATTTCAATTATATTATATGAACATTAGAAAAGAAGTAGTTTATAAGTTTGAATGTTAACAATTAAAACATGACTCAAAAACAATTATATAACATTCATTATATGATTGCAAACTTTTAAAATATTGGATAAAAAATACAAATAAGATTATGCTTATTGAAAATGATATGTTTTATTGATCTTTAATAAAAATTAAATCTTGTACTGAGATTCTAATCAACTAAAAATTGACAACTACAGCATTCAGAAAAAATGTATAATTCCACTAAATTTAGCATATATATATAACTTTACCCCCCCCCCCCTTAGTGATGGTGATTGGTCCTCCAAAACTCATCATTAAGCAAGAATATTGTACACAGAATGTGTATTTATAATGGGGATCTAAGGGGAAAAAATTAGTTGTTCCTAAAGCTAAAAAATTACACTAACTTTGGAATAAAATACATATAAAAAAAATATTTATTGAATGCAGTGTATAAAAATATGTAAAACCAAAACCCTTAATGTAATATGCTTGTGTAAACTGTGCTGTATTATGCAGATATTCACTTAAAATATGTATGTACTATACACACTGCACTGTATGTATATGTATGTATGATAATACAACTTAAATCTATGCAGATTATTCATTAACACTTATTTTAAATGCAATCTGTTTTTCTTTTAAAATTTTTGTCTAATTCAATATTCGTGTTTTAAAATGTTTTTCTTTTGATTTGAAACCACTTGGGTATAAACAACTTTTTTAACGAAGTTACATAATTAACCAGGTGTTTTAAAAATAATATGCATAAAATTGTGATGATGGTATTTTAGTTGTACTGTATATATTGGACTATTTCATCATCTAATATAAGTGTTGAATGTCTTTAGAAAAATTAAACTTTATTTAAATAATCCAAGTACTGTACATTATATTTAAATAAAGTTTAATTTTTCTAAAGATTTTTCAACACTTATATGTATATAGTATTATAGATTCATTAATTATATATATTTTAAGTTTATCCATTCTATAATCAAAATACTGAATGCAGTACTAACACTGTGTTTTATGAATAAAATTCTGTATGTGCTATACAATTTCAGCAAAGTCATTACCTGTATATATATTACAGTAATGTATTTTTGCTTTTTGGGTGAAATGACTTTAAAATATCTAATCTCTGATGTCATCACTGATGCAAAATTCAAGATGGTTGACCCAAAAATTAAATTTTTTTCCCCCCAATCACTATAGTGAATAGTCAATTGTGAATCAAAGTAGTGGATACAAATTGATGATGATTGCTATTGTAAAATATCGCTAAGTAGACAATTGCTGAGTGAGATCTAGGTGTATATATAATTTGTGTATCTCTAGAATAATTTTTGGCACTATAAATAGCCACTGATGAATTGCTGACACAAGGTAGTGGCAGACAACTTAGGCATTTTAGTGAAGATATATATATAAAGCATATATTTTGTCCAGGACAAAACAAATTTCAAATTTCATGCAAAGTTCAAAGACATAAAATTCATATATCATTGAAACTTGAAGAAATAAGAGTGACACAGTCAATATGACTAATCAAAATGTATAAACAAAATATGAAAATAACTATATAAAAATAAATATTGGTTCCATTTTAGTTGACTCTGTAGAGTATTTTTAATACTAGGAAGAGCAGCAAAATACTGCCAAATTAGGCAAGTGTTAAACAGCTTTAGATATTCTATAGGAAGTCATTATAAAGTATTCCAGATATTTTTTCAAAGCCAAATAAAAAAATTTAATTTTATTGAAACAAAAAAAAAATATTATGACAAAATACAAAATTAAAAAAAAAAGCTAATATAGTATGAAAAATAATTACATTAAAATATTTACTTTATACTGTTTACTTTTGAATAATAAATAGCCAGAATATTATCTGAAATTAGAAAATGTTATTTGTTTAGAAAAATGGACATTTCATAAAAAATACTTATAAACTGCTACACATTACAAATTTTCTCAAAACAACAACACCAAAAAAAAGTATGGAGGCAGAATACAAAATTTTTCATATTTTATAAGTTCAAAAAAGTTATGTGAGAAATATTTATTTAATCTTGAGAAGGACTAAAAATATAATAGTAGATATTAAAATCGAAATTGATTTTACAATTATTGAAATATGATATTTTATTTTATAATGAACACAAATGTAAAGGCAGAATACAGGGACATCATTAAATAATAAATATGTTATAATATTAAATAAATATGCATCATAATAAAAATAAAATAACATAATCATAATAAAATATTTGTTACTAATTTTAAACAACAAGTAAGTAAAATAATATATAAAATTAGAGAAAATTCAGTCTCAATTCTTTTTGAGGCTTAGAACAATAAAGAGAAAACAATGGAAATGTTTTTTATCTATAGTAATATTTTTATCTAATATTTACAGTCATTAACTTCTTCTAACTCATTATAATCAATCTTTATTTTTATCTTTTGAGAAAATCCATTGAACATTACTTTAGAATTTTTAACTTTATTTTCAGTTCTACTTTTTTACTTTCATCTGATAACTCCTACAATGTTTCCTGATACTCTAAAGCATTATTTGCAAAAAAAACACTACGTCATCTGCATTATCTAAATGACTTAAATAATTTCCATTTAGTTTTATTCCTTTAGCTTCCCAATTTAATCCACCAAATTCTTCTTGCATGCTGAAAAATTTTGGAGATATGGAGTCACCCTGTCTTACACTCTTCTTAATCTAAACCTTCATGGTATCATTATGCTATGTAATTATTGCTGTTGTGTTTTTATAAATATTCTTCAGAATGTGACAATATCCTGGGTCTATACATTGATGATCCAATGCTTTAATCACTGAAGAAATACTTTTAGAATTAAATGTCTTTTCATAATCTACAAATCCAAAGCATAATGGCAACTCATATACATTGGTCCTTTCCATAACTTTTTTCAATACTTGGATATGATCTATTGTACAAAAAAACCACTTCTATGTCCAGCTTGTTGTTTTTGTTGGTTGAAATACAATGTTCTCTGTAGATGAGTTGTAATTATTTTGGTAACAATTTTGTATAAAACTGATAGATCTGTCATTTCTAATATCTTTTTACCATATTTTAATATTAATATTAATACTATATTCTTCCAATATTCTGTAACATCTTCATTTAGACATTTGTTGCATAACTTTGCCAAAAGTTTTTCTATTTCTTCACCTGCTTCTTCTACTATATTGATTATAATTCCATCATTACCTGAAACCTTTCCCTTCTTTATAAATTTAAGTACATGTCTCACTTCTTCATTAAAATCCTAGACAATTCAAAAGATATATTAGATGTAGGTGGTACTTGTTCTTTATTACTATATATTTATTGATAAAAGTCTTCTGCCCATTACACGATGTCATATCTTTATTTTAGTAATAGTTCCATTATTTTTTCTTATTGCAGATATATGTTTTCTACAAATACCAAAATGTTTTTCACACTCTTGTCTCCTCTTCTACAGCCTTCCTTACACAATTGTAATTTCTTATATCATTATCAACTCTTTTTGATACCACTTTACAAAATTCCAGATATGCAATCCTTCTTAATGCATAATTTTTATATACATTCATATGTCTTTTTACTTCATAAATTCTCCATTCTCAGTACAAATTTTATTTAATGATTGCTGCTTTTTACTATCAGTTATTTTTGTTGTAGTTTTTAAAATAGTATCAGTTATTTTCCTATTTATTTACTTCAAATCTGAAGCATGTTCAAAATGTACTAATACTTGAAAATGATTTGCATGTTCTAATTCAAATTCATTAGAATGTTTCTGAAGATTAATAATATATCAACTGTAAATATTGATTCCACTTAATTATTTTTGTCTCCCTAGTATTGCATTAACATATATCTTACATCATATTAACCGTTGATAATTTCAATGTGTTGAATTTATTAATGTAATTACAATCTTGAAATATGTATTTTCTGTTCATCAAAACACAATTAATTTCTTCTATTGGATGCATCCATGTCCATTTCCTTTAAATATTTTTCTCAAAAAAAAAAATCATATTTTTTTTCTTTTTCTGAAAACTCCACAAATCTGTATCCTTTCTTATTTCTATTTTCATAACCCAATTTACCTACAGCTCTTACATCCTTCTTTTGTTTAGCAATTTTAGAATTAAAGTTTTCCATAACAATTTTAAAAGTTGTTTAACTTAAAAAACCTTTTTTAAAACCCCATATAAAAAAACTATTCTTCCTTATAATAAAAAATATTGTTAAAAAACCGGAATTATTTTTATTTAATATTTTATTGAGTTTAAAATTAACTTTCCCCTCTTTAAAAACCACCCCCACCCTCCAAATTTTTTTTCTTTTAATGAATCTTACTCCATGTGTGCTTCCAATATTTGTGGCTTTGTAGTAGAGTACATGTCAACTTTTTAAATCAATTCTCGCTTCAACTTTTTCTTCTAACTTTACAAAGTCCAATAATGTTTCATTTAATAAAAGACAGTTCTTCCAATTTTTTCAATCTTCCTTCACTTGAAAGTGATCTGTAATTATGAGTATCTAAATAAAACGACATTATCAAATGGTAGCCTGGGTCTGCAATCAGGGGATCCTTAGCACCCTTTACCTTTGGTCACCAATGACTGCCTTGGATGGTGATTTTATACCTTCCTAGGAATAAGGGCCATGCTTTATTTTGGTCTGTCATTATCACACATATATTAATTCTGCCTTATCAGTTATTCTTAATTTTAAATTCAGAGATAAAAACCCAATAAAATCATCATGCTGGCAAATGCACATTGATGAGCAGCCCATTCATGTTCATATAATATACAAATAATCACATAGTAATAACAACAGCAATGACAAGAACAAATGGAGTGGGCATTAGGAATTTACCCTGCTCAAGACGAATCAAAGGCCTTACTTCAGATCACAGTGCACTCATATATATATATTGTACCGAGGTACATTGTGATCGAATATGTAGTATTATTTAAAAGTAGTAATATTTAATAAATCTCGCTTTTAAAAATAAAGTGGGAAAATTACGTTAAAATCAAAGTTAAAAGTTGAAGGAAAAGAAAATTAAAAACAAAAGAGTAGGGTAGGGGGGCTTATTATTAAAAAAATAAATAAATAAACGCTTTCAAAGAGGGTAATATTTTTTTTTTAAAAAAAAGAAGGGTGAAATAAAAATGATTTAATATTATTTTTGATTAGTTTGTAATAAAAAGTAATTTGTTTTGTTTTATAATAAAATAATTAAATGTGTGCGTGTGTGTAAAAATTTTGAATAAAAAAAAATAGAAGCTCAATCAGAGTGAAGGAAAAGTACAATAATTTCACGAGATAGCAAACTTTGTCATTGTTTAAGACATTTTTAAAATTTCAACATTCCATTATTATTATATTTTAAAAATATTTCATAAAACCAAAGAATCAAAATAAAACTATATAAATTGTTATACAGACAAAATGTTGCATTGTTAAATTTATTGTATTGTGGAACTAACTGGAGCCTTCACTGCAATACCATCGGCAGATAGTTCAGAGGGCAAACAATGTTCGGATAAAGTCAACAGAGTAACAGAGTGTCTATGCAGAAAATTCATGAAGGCCATGTAACATCACGAATTCAGGAAAGATTTACTGGAGGTTAGCGCTAACTGGTCAGAGATAACGTTTTATAGAAATTACATTGTGCTGTACGTACGTCAATTCAGATTTCAAATCCTAGGTAATGTTCAATTTTCATATTCTCTAATTCTTGATTTTTTTTAAAAAAAACTGTGATAAATAAATGAATAAAACTTTCAATTTTACCAAGTAGTATCTGGAAAATATAAATGATATTGGCTCTGTGTTGAACTTTATTCAAAGACATTAATTGTATGTGTGTGTTAATTTTAATTCAATCGATTATGTATATTTCTAGTTGTTTATAATGTATTAAAACATTTACGTTAATGAAAGAACGTGTGTGGTTGAATTATAAAACAAAATGATTTAATCTGTCATTTGAATTATTTATATAAATAAATGAATACACATATTTATGATGAAATAATATTTTTAGTAAAGTGGGAAGGGAAAAGACTTAAATGTTACAGAAAAATGATTAAGTTAGAAATAAAAGAATAAGGAGAATTCTTCTTTTAAAATGAGGATTTGTTTTTTTTTTAGGATGCCAAAGTCTAACATACGGTAAATCTTCATTATTATTTAAAATAGAATTTTTAGATTGAGCGAAGGTTTCTTTTCTTTTAAGACAGCTACAATTTGATGAGCTAGCTGGGGTCTCAGGCACTAGATTTGTTTCTGGTCAGGTAAATACGTTAATTACTATGTGATTAACTGGCGCCTAAAGGGTTTACCTTAAAATAAATAAAGTGTTTATTTGGTCAGGATTTGTCTAGTAGCTGAGTGTTTATATTATTAATAGCTTGCTGCCAATGATATTGTTCACTCTACCTGAGGATCAAGCATCTTCAAAGATTGGATGGTTTTAGTAAGGAAGGAAAAATAATAATTTATTTCTATTTGTTATTATTATATAAAATAAAAAAGATGGGCAGTTCAATATATATATAATAAACCATTATCAATCCATTGCAGGATGAAAGTCTCTCCAAGTTTAATCCATCTTCTCCGATCTGTAGATTCTCTTCTCCACCTCACCCCTGCACACTTTCTTATTTCATCCATCCATCTCACATGTGGTCTCTTTCTGGGTCTTTTACAATCTCTTGGAATCCAGTTTAAGATTTTAATTGTCCATCTATTATCATCTCTTCTAGCAATATGTCCAGCCCAACTTCACTTCAATCTTTTAATTGTTTCAATGATATCAGTAACAACTGTTTGTTCTCTTACCCAAACATTGTGTTTTTGATCTCTTCTTATTACTCCCAACATGCATCTCTCCATACTTCTTTGAGTGGTCTGGAGTCTTTGTATTGCACTTCTATTAAGGGTCTAAGTCTCAGATCCATAAGTAAGAACTGGTAAAACACATTTGTTAAAAACCTTCCTTTTCAAACACATAGGCATATTTCCTTCTAATATCAAGTTATTTCTACCAAAAGCACTCCAACCAAGTTTAATACTATGATTAATTTCATCCATTATGTTTCCATCTGTATTAATAATCTGACCAAGATATTTGTAACTTTTAATTCATCATAATCAATCTTTATTTTCATATTTTCAGCAAATAGATTAAACATTACTTTAGTCTTTTTAACATTTATCTTTAGTTCTACTTTCATCTGATAACTCCTGCAACATTTCCTGCAGCTCTGAAGAATTATTTGCCAAAACAACTGTATCATCTGCAAAATCTAAATGACTTAAATAATCTCCATTTACTTGCACTCCTTTAGTTTCCCATTTTAATCCACAAAATACTTCTTGCAACACTGCTGTAAAATGTTTTGGAGATATGGAGTCACCTTGTCTTACACCTTTCTCAATGTTGACTTTTCTAGTATCATTATGTAATCTAATTGTTGCTGCTACATTTTTATAAATATTCTTTAAAATATGACAATATCCTGGATCTATATCTTGATGATCCAATGCTTTAATCTCTGAAGAAATGTTAATACAATCAAATGCCTTTTCATAATCTACAGATGCAAAACAAAATGGCAACTCATATTCATTTGTCCTTTTTATAACTTCTCTCAATACCTGGAAGTGATCCACTGTACTAAAACCACTTTTAAATCCAGCTTGGTCTCTTGGTTGGCGGAAATCCAATGTTCTCTGTAGACAAGTTGTAATTATCTTGGTAAAATTTTTGTATAAAACTGATAAAAGGCTGGTAGGTCTGTAATTTCAATTATCTTCTTTATCACCTTTTTAAATATTAATATTATTACTGCATTCATCCAATCATCTGGTACATCTTTATCATTTAGATATTTGGTATATAACTTTGCTAAAAAAATTCTATTTCTTCACCTGCTTCTTTTAATATATCAATTATAATTCCATCATTACCTGGAGCCTTTTGTTTCTTCATACATTTAATTGCATGTTTCACTTCTTCATTTAAAATTCTGGGCAATTCAGAAGATGTATTAGATAAAGGAGGTACTTGTTCTTTATTACTATTTAATTTTTGATAAAAGTCTTCTACCCATTTCATGATGTCCTCTCTCTTTTTAGTAATAATTCCATCTTTTTTCTTATTGCAGATATAAATTTCCTACCAATAGCAAAATGTTGTTTTACATTCTTGAGACTTTTATTTTCTTCTACAACTTTCCTTGCTAGTTCACAGTTATACTTTCTTATATCCTTTTCAACTCTTTTCTGTACCATTTTACAAAATTCAAGATATTCAATCCTTTTTAATACATCATTTTTGTATATCTTCATATTCCTCCTTTTCTTCATAAATTCTCTAGTCGCAGTAAAAATTTTATTGACCAATTGCTGCTTTTTTCTACCAACTATCTTTGTTGCAGTTTTTCAAAGTGTATCAGTTATTTTCATATTAATTTCATTTAAATCTGAATCATGTTAAAAATCTAATACTGGAAACTGATTTGTAAGTTCTAATTTAAATTCATTAAAATGTTTTTGAAGATTAGAAATATCATCTGTAAAAATTGTTTTTTTTAATAATTTTTGCCTCTCTAGTTTTGCATTAACTCATATCTTACATCTTAGTAATTGATTATCACTTCTTGTGTTAAGTTTATTAAGAACATTACAATCTTGAAATATGTATTTTCTGTTAGTCAAAATATAATCCAATTCTGCTGTACCTTCATTGGGATGCTTGGCTTCCATGTCCATTTCCTTTTAACATTTTTCTCAAAAAAAGAATTCATAATATAAAGTTTTTCTTTTTCAGCAAACTCCACTAGTCTATGTCTTCTCTCATTTCTATTACCATAACCAAAATTACCTAGAACACTTTCATCTTTCATTTGTTTACCAATTATAGCATTAAAGTCTCCCATAACAATTTTAAAATGTGGTTTATTCTGATCGAAAGCCTTTTGTACATCCATATAATAATCTTATACTACTTCATCACTATGAAAACTTGTTGGGGCATAAACCTGAATTATCTACATTTGGTATCTCCTATTAAGTTGTATAACTAATCTTGCCACTCTGTCTGATACACCATCAATATCCACAATGTTGTTCTTCTACTTTTTATTTATAATGAATCCTATTCCACTTGTATTTTCAATATTTGTGCCTTTATAATAGAGTACATGTTCACTTTTTAAATCAATTGTCTCTTCACCTTTTTTTTTAATGTCACACAGTCCAATGATGTCTCATTTAATATAAGATAGTTCTTCTTCTAATTCTTGCAATCTTTCTTCACTTGAAAGTGACCTGCAGTTGTAAGTACCTAAATAAAAAGTCATCATCAAATGGCAGCCTGGGTCTGCAATCAGGGGATTCTTAATACCCTCCACCTTTGGCCACCAACTGTTGCCTTAGTTGGTGACTTTACAGCCTCCTGGGAATAAGGTCCATGATTTATTTTTGTCTGCCATAATTGTATATATGTATTGGAAAAATATTTATCATTTACACAAACATTCATTCTGCCTTATCAGGCAATTTTGCTGATTCTGGTAGGTCTTCTTTTACTCATCGTAAATTTAGTGGAAGTTAATCAAGCTATGAATACAGAAAATATAAATATTTTGTTCATATTTCTATAAAACATAGCTATATTTCCTGATTAACTAATCTACCAATTATTTCTACTTAAGTTAACAGTGAAATCAGCTTTTTATCTATTTTTATAAGGTGCCGTGATTCATGTAAGAATCTGCTGAAATCCATCATATCTCACATGGTAAATTAAAAAGAAAATAAGTTAAACAGATGAGATTATGATTTCCCATAACTTTATTTTTTTTTTTTTAGAGAATATTATTCCCAGATCTTAATAATTATTGACCAAAGTAAATCATCCATTTAAGCATAAACCCATTTAAGTTCTAATAAACTAAAATAAATAGCATCACACTTGATAACCTAATAGAGAGACTCAGTAAAGACTCAATTTTTGTTTATATAGTTTCTGGTGCATTATATTTATTTTATGCCTTGGAAACAATACCACAAAGCACCCAGTCACATTCTCTAATAAGCTCAAACAACCGAAGCCTAGAGATGGTAAAATTACACACCCAGATATATTTGCTGCTATATGGTCAGTATTAAAAATCTGAGACAAACCATAACCTCACAAAACAAATAATGACTTTTCTGTAACAAAAACAATTATTAATTTTTTGTTGTTGTTTACATATCCCTTTTTCAACAATTTTTTAAACACCACATCTGTATATTGAATAGTCCAAAGGATATATTTTAATTCAATTGAAAAGAATTTAAACTGATAAACTAAACCCCCAGACAATGAAAATAAAACATAGGCAAATACATAGTTTACAAGTTTACATTTATCAGGTACCTGCCTAACAATTTGTTTGAATTGTAACAATAATATCTATCTGTTTGTTGCAAAGCTATATAGTTTTAAACCATGTATTTTCAACAAAGTCATTTTTGATAAACAACAAAATTTTGATTTGGAACACATAGATAAATAAAAAGAAAGAAATCATTACAAATAATAATAAATGTATAATTGGTAATGTAAATATTTCTACACTGTAAAATTTTTCTATTTAATCTTATCTCTTTTAATTGTACTGTACTCATCTATGTTAAAATGTACCCAGTAACTAATAATTTGTAAACCTATTTGAACAATGCTATAAGTTTTTTCTAATTGATAACACATTTGTTAGACCAGTCATGCATTTGTAACATCGGAAAAACCATTGTAAATCCATGTAATCAATTTTTTGTACAATAAAGTATATTATTGAAACACAATTCTAGCCCAAATATTATTGATAGTTTTGATCTATAATCATTTCTAAAGATAACGAAAGATAAAAAAAATTACTTTAAGTTGTTAAGCACAATTAAAATATAAATAAGTTATCAGTGAAGCTCTCATCATGACATATTGTTACATCAATTCAATGAACTCTCCAAAAGCTTATCAGTGTGAAAGTAAAACTTGAGTGATAGATTTACTAATAGAATTAAAAAACACAAATAAGTTTATTATCAAGCCTAATAAAAATTGCTATTGTTTTTTAGTAATAGTTTTTAATCATAATTGTCCTGTATTGTTTTATATCTGTCATAATTTTGTGTTTTCCAAAAGATGTAACAATATTTCCAAATATGATGATAGATTTAAAAATCTTAGTACTAATTCACATTTTGAATACTGATTTCAATGATAATTTTAATAAAATAATTACAGTGACAAATCAGCTTTTATTTACAATAAATTGTTGCTGTTTTTGGTGCAATTTTCACCTTTTATGTAATACATAGTTTATTTTGTTTGATATTACAAGTTTAGTCATTATTAATAAATTATTCATTGACTTTGACTATCATAATTCGATAAACATAATATTTATTTGTCTTAACATAATTTGAAAAAGACATTTTTTATATAGTCATCCAAGAAAAACCTCGCATGGATTTACACTATGTAAATCTGTTGCTACTATTTTCAAAACATTTTAAATGCAATGTTATTATTCAAAGCAAGAATTAATTACATTATTTCACTTTGACCTATGAAAGGTCTTTGATGAAGTAAATAATTACTTTATTTTGCTAATTTTTCTTGCAATTTGATTCTCATAACTTCTTCCGTTATAAATTCTTATTTTTGTTACAATAAAAATGGTGCTCTTTAAAAATTTATTTGACTACTTCTCTTTCCAATATAGAATTTGGATGTAAAATAAATGGGCTATTGACAATAAGATTTTTTTTTGTTTAGTGGTATAAAATTTTAAAAAAAAAAGTATTGCTAATTTTTAAGATTTCAAAATTGTATTGTCAGATATCCAATTCCATGGTTAGACTCTGGAAAATAACATAAAGATCAGTGTCACTAAACGCTGTATATTCTATGTCAATTTCTTTACATATCATAATCAGTATCTTCAGCTAGATATTAATTTTAAAAAGTATCCAGAAATAACTACCATAATGACAATAATATGTTAATATTAACAAAACATTTAACAATAATTTAATATATCATTGTTAAAAGATGCAATTTTATGAGTTTGACTTTGAATCCATAAATTATATATACTTATTTGGTGCCTTTGTTCTTCTAATTTGATTTAGAACTGCAGTCCTTTAAGTCAGAGAATAGTAATGATATTTTAAAACTTTCTAATGCAATCTAATTATGAAAAATAATAAGATGTTAACTTCTAAACATCACATGATCACTATCTCATACTAGCACATAATTGTTATTAAACAAAGCAAAGCAAAACTCTCCATACAGTAGTGCCATCTAGATAGGGATTTTATGCACAAGCCTGCTGGCATCCATTGATTGCTCTTGTTGGCACAAGATGGCACTACTATATGGAGAGTTTTGCTTTGCTTTGGTAAGATGTTAACTTATAAATGATAGATTACCCCAAAATTTAAAAGTGAGATTTAAATTAAAAATATAATAACCTACCCAAATTTTGAACTAAAAGCAACGAAAAATATAAGAAAACCGTTCTTACAAAAAATATTACAATCTATGAATAGATAATTTAAAATTATACTAATGTTTGCATCATTTCTTTTTTGAAAGTCATATGTTAAATGCATGAAATAAATGGACTATTAATAATTATAATAATTTCTTGAATAGTAAAAACACATCATTTGTCAAGCGTTGTTAGCCGAGAGGTCAGCGCACCTGCCTTACAAGCAAGCAGTTGCTTGCAGACAATTGTTGCGAGTTCGCCTCCCGGCCGATGCTATGACATATGGAAAAAAACAAACAAAAAAAAACAACACATCATTTAATTAACGCGTCGCTATAATCTTAATTAACAAATAATAAATACTAACATATTTCTAATATAACTATCTTATTTTATTATATGTACTATGAATTAAATCTAAGATATAAATTTGTGATGTTGTTAATGTTGACTTTTTTTTTTTTTTTTATGAAATAACAATTGTTATCCTAATAAGTTTTGTTGTGTTACCGCTTTATATTAATTAAGGTTTTCGATTTATTTGTAAAAGTAAATTGTTAAAATCATAATTTTAAATAAACTTATTGATTTAACCAATCTAAATCTTATTGATTATTACAAAAATATAACATTTCTTTATAAATTTAAAACGAATTATTGAACTGAAAAAAAAAAAATGGCGCATTTTCTTTATCCTTATGATCTCCCACATCTGTTTATTACAATATATATATAATAGAATCAGTGCTTATAACTTGCTGAAATTCAAATATATCTTTAAGACTCTACTGCTACATTTCTTTCAGCAGCGCTATCTTGCCTGTGCTGTTAAATTCAGCCTTTATCTTTCTTTATAAGGAAGCGCTGCTGAAATAAATATTGCAATAGGTTTTAATGACATTATATATACGTATCATTATGAGAGTGTGTAAATGTGTGTTTACATAGGCATGGATAGTTATATGAATGAAACCAATAGTATTTCAAAATAACCTTACGCATTATGATATTTATTTTGAATAGAAACAACTATTATTATGTGCATAGAAAGTCACCAGAAATGATAGATAACTTATGTATATATATCCTGTGATCTTGACTAAGCACGTGTTTAATTTTAAAGTTTGAATATACTGTACTTGCAATAATTCTAAAACAAATGATTGATCATGTTTTTAATAACTACAATAGAAAAAGCGGAAGCATTAGTTTAAAATAACTTTTAAAAAAAAAAAAAACAATGAGATATAAAAGAAGCCGACAATTTAAAAAAAAAAACAAAACAAAGAGGTTTATTAGTTCTTTAAAACATAAATAAGCAAAAAATAATAGAGAGCAAAAACTTTCTAAATATTTAGTGAATTATTAAATAAAAACAGGAATATATATATATGTATTTGAAAAAAAAAATAACACGTGTTTTGCTATTTTTTTGATTTCCATAATTTTTAAAATTAAATAAATTGGTGAAATTAACAAGTTCAATTATAATTGTCTAAATATTGTTTTTTTTTAAATGATAATAATATATATCAACAAAAAATGAATTTATTAGTGTAATTTAATAAATGTAATTTATTATTTAAAAAATAATAATTTAAAACAAATATATTACTTATATTTTATTATGAGGGGATTAGTCATCCATTCCATCCCTTACAACAGACACACACGACTACATACATGTGAAAAGATAAATGATCTCCAATATATTTTATGCTGAACCAGCACCTCATCAGTTGGTCCGGATCACTATTACCCACACACATATATATAATCAGTGTTCAGTTTATATTAAGATAGTAAATATTCAAACTTTAATGAATAAGTGTCAGTCTTCTTCACTCTTCAATCCTTCAGCCATCTATATCATTGAAAATCTGATGATGATAAGTTCAAAGCCTTTGTTTGGTAATTTTGTTGTCATGCCCATGTATGTGGTCATGTGTAGTTGCTGTATGGGATTGAGTGGATGACTAAAGAGAGCTTGAATGTCTGGGTTCAAATCCCATCAAATTACATCTAGCTTAAAGTATATATATATATATTATACTTGTATTTAAATATTACACATATTTCACAATATAGATGTGATAAAAATTACAATAATAAAAAAATATTCACTTTTTATTTAGTTTGATTGTTCTTTTATGCAGTGGATCATTTCATCAATATGTGTTTTTCTTCTACAACCATAATCTAATTTTCATAGAGCCAATTTTATTTATTTAGCATTTCAAGCTTGTGTTTTGTAAAGTTTAGGATTTCTTGAAGTATCCTAAAATTTTAAAAGGTTGTTTATATTATATAATGTATTGATTGTGTATTTTCTAAAATTTGACTCAAATCCCTATAAGTATGAAATATTACTTAAATATTATTATGTGTCTCTTTTTAATTAAAGTTTTTAATGGTAACAGAAGAATACTACCCTCCTTAATAACAATAATAATTTAACTAGTGATTAGAGAAAAAGAAACACATCTGTGTGGCAATCCATAAAGGTGCAAATAAATATATGTTCAGTTGCTTAAACACAAGGATCAGATAGAGAAAAACAACATTTCAAAAAAATATTAATATTACATAAACAAATGCTGTATAAATGAACCTAATATGATAAACCACAATGATTGAAAATCACTGATTAACTTCTCATTTAAAAAAAAATCAAAGTATTTTTATATGAAATTGTATAAAATTTCCATTTGCTTTTCCTTTAACAAAATAGTTTGATTTGTTTTAAATGTCACCCTAAATTTTAGCATGCACTATTCCTAAGATCACATTCTAGAATGAAAATGGTTAGAATAGTCATAACTAATAAAACAAGAATAATAATGAGACTGGTTACTTATATTTTTTTTTCTAAAAATATTTAACAAATCAACTAAATGAAAATAGTAAACATATAAAAATAAGTTTGTTTTTAAATGCTATTTTAAAAATTGTGGCCGTTTAGATATACACATAAGACAGGGATACTTCAGTATCACATTACTTGTGGACAATCTGTAGATAAATATTTAGAAAATGGAAAACTTTTGATGTTTTTGTTTTATGTACAGTTATATAATGTTAATAGTTAAATTAAATTAATTGTTTTTCCAAATCAATTGTTTTGTAAAATTTTCTTAATATAAATTGTTGTCTATGGATAAGTTTTTTATATCATGATAATGGAAAATAATTCTATAAAGAATAACATTATTTTTATAGAAATAATACAACTTTTTATTTTTTAAATATCATTATGATTTGACATTATTGTTTTTTTTTCACCATTACTATCAGAAGTAAGGTATATTAATAATGGTAATCTTTTTATTTTTATACTATGTCAGTTTGTATTATACAATATATATATATTGAAATAGGTGGGAGAAGGATTTCTGTGATTATATAAATTAATACTATAAAATATGAGATAAACTAATTATTATTAAATTTCGATCCACTCCAACTACACTTTTAATATTGTTGCACATCATCCTGACAAAGAGAGAAGTTAAATACAGATGGTGAAGATCACCAATAGCACCTATAACCAAACAACTGCTATACAGAGTATAATCTGCAGTCACATTTCCAGGCTATAGAACTTCTTGGCTGCTAAATTCAAACCACTGCAACCCAAAGCATTTTATTTGTTTCGAAGAACAACTCTCACGTTCCAGCTAATCACAATCTATAATTAGTATGCATGGACAACAAGCAAACATATGGAACACTTGTCCTAACCCTTTACTATCTTATTTCTTTATTTAAAGGAAAGTAGATTATATTAAACCTCTTTGTTTAAAGGAAAGTAGATTATAATAAGCCATTTAAGGCTTGATCTTAATTACAAAATTTTTAATAAAAAAAAGTAATACTAAAATATTATAGTAACAAAAATTACACATTATAAATATGAATATGCACACACACTTTGACATATAGTTCATTATTTAAATGAAAGCATTTAAAATATATTATTAAAATGCATGCACATACTAGAGTTTATCTTAGTAATTATAGGAATACTTATTGATAATTACAAAAAAAAACATTTAAAGATAATTTAAGCTTGCTATGGCTTTTAAAGTTCAATAAAGTTAATATCAGTTCATGGCAGCACTTAAGATTTTGAACTTTTATTTTGGGAACATGGCTTCATGCTTTCATCTGCTGAATTGGTTACCAACCAGTTGGATTTTGGGCTTCTTAGTAATTTTAGTTATTGGATGACTTCCTTCATTTATTTAGATAGACATTCTTGATAGCTCAGATTATTACGTGGGCATGAGTTCTAACTGGAGAACTTCTGGTGTTTTGGAGGACTGGGATCAGATACTGACCTCATGATCTGTTGGTTGCTTAGCACTGCATGGTTTTAATTGACATTCCCAGATGAAATATCAAACATAATCAATAATCAGAGTCCAAATGATGATGAATATATTTGTTGTCCTTTTATCTGCTTTCCTCTCATTGTCTCATTTATCACTCTGATTTAGTTTAATTAATTGGTAAATTTTTATTAATTATATTTCTTTTGTTTGTTTAATCTGCATACCTGTGTAGATTAATCTAGCCTCTCGATAAGATGTAGCTCTGAATTATTACCCATTGTTTTATTTATTGGCCATACAATCTTTAAATAAATTTCCAATTCATATGCTTTTCTTTTACATTTTAACCCAATTTCACTTTTACACACATATTTTCTTTTTATTTTCTTTATATAAAATTCATGAAAAGAGAACTCTTAATTAAAATAATTTTTAAAATTCAAGATGAAAAACACTTTTATTTGTATATGCTATTAATGCTTTCTAATATGTAAAATGTATACTATAAAGATAATTTGAAAGGTAAAAACATTTTTGTGTCATGAATTAAATCAAAATATTTTTCAATTAATTAAAAAAAAGTGGAATTCTTACCAGACTCGAAATGAATACTAATATTATAAAGCAGAGCGCTATAAAATAAATAAATAAAAGCTTATTTAGTTTAGTGTGATGGTATGTCAGGACTCATTTTAAGCTCACAAAAATATTTTACTATAGATGATCTCATCTATTACTTTAGTTTTTTCTTTTATAAATATTATTGTTTTATAAGTTGATTAAAACAAAATACCACCTTTACAATTATTGGTAGTCACAGATTATTCAACCGATGACGTATTACATTTACCGATTTCCCTTCCAGTAGACATTGTCGATAATTGCATGACAATGTTGTCATGGCAACCAAGTGACTGGCATGATTAATCCATCAGAGAGTCAATTTTTTTTTTTTTACCCGTGAGATTTAAAATTCGGAGAGAGGTTTGGGAAATTTTTTGATTTTTCTGTCTATTGTGATTTTGCTATCCACGGCATCACAGTTACTTTTTTGAGCTCTTCTACTTTGAGATATTTGCATTATTTGCATTTATGATGGCTGAAGCTACAACAACATTATTTAATTTACCGAATACGGAGGAGGAAGCAATCATCTTCTTACAAGACCGCAGACTTCTCCCCAAAAGGAAATTGTGTCAAAATGGTCATGAAATGAAGAAGTATGTTCACAATTCGGGACCCAATTTTGGTGAAACAATGGCGATGCAACTTGAAAGATTGTCTATCCCAAATCGCAATCAGAAAATGCATGTGGTTCAATAGCTCCAAATTACTTTCGTGACCACTATGCATTTCATCTACAGTTGGTCCAAACAATTAACATCCATAACATTTTGTGTGGAGGAATTGAATATTTCAGACAAAACTGTTATCGATTGGAACAACTACCTCCACGAAGTTTGTACCTGGATATTGTTAAGAAATGAAAGGCGGAAAATCGGAGGTTCCAACACAATCATGGAAATCAACAAAAGCCTCTTCACAAAATGGAAGAACAATGCCGGAAGAGTCCTACCACAGCAATGGCTATTTGGTGGCATATGCATAGAGACTGACAAATGTTTTATTGTAGCCATTCAAGATAGAAGTGCGTCTACTCTCATGCAAGAAATTTTGCAAAATGTACATGAAGGCTTGACTATCTACAGCGATTGCTGGAAGGGATATAAGAGCGAAGAGTTAGCTAAGGCTGGATATGAATACCATAGTGTTAATCACACATACAACTTCGTAGACCCCACAACTGGCGTACATACACAAAATGTTGAAAGGTTGTGGGGTTTGGTCAAATGGCACAATAAAAAACACAGAGGGACAGCATGTCAGCACCTGGACTCATATTTGAGTGAGTTTATATGGAGGCAGTCGTATAAAGCTGATCCTTTCGCTGTGATTTTGGAACATATATCCCAATTCAGTCCTCTGCAGTGAACGCTATTTGTAAGTAATTTTAATTTTTTTTCTAATAATTATAATTTTATAATTAATTATATTATTGAATATAGACAATAAGTAATCCAAATGCATGTAAAAGTAAGGTTGCCATTAATGCCATATTCACATTAAATCTTTATTTTAAATTTACAAAAATTTTTTGTTAATATTTCTACACTTAGCAAACTTCCACTTAATTACGTTTAATTTGTAAATAATTTTCAATATTTTTTTAAATCAAATTAGCAATATACAGTACATTTTTAAAATTACCAAATGCATGTAAAAGTATGGCATGTGATAACACATTTTCTCCAAGATCGCCATTAATGCTAGATTCGCATTAATTCGGGTAAAGTGTTTTTTATCTGTTTTTTTTTTAATTTACAAAAATTTTTTGTTAATATTTCTACACTTATCAAACTTCCACTTAATTACGTTTAATTTGCAAATAATTTTCAATAATTTTTTAAATCAAATTAGCAATATACAGTACGTTTTAAAAAAATGCTTGTGATAACACGTAATTACGTTTAATTTGTAAATAATTTTCAATATTTTTTAAAATCAAATTTGCAATGTACAGTACATTTTTAAAATTAATGCCAGATTTGCATTAATTCGGGTAAAGTGTTTTTTATCGTTTTTTTTTTAAATTTACAAAAATTTTTTGTTAATAAATAAGTACGTTTCAAAAATTACCAAATGCATGTAAAAGTACTAAGCCAGATTTGTATTAAATCACGTGTTTTTCATTTAGCTGTTTATTTTCAATTTACAAAAAAAAAATTATTTGCACATTTTTTTATATTTTGTATTGACCTTATTTTTGTATGTATATACTATTTCATGCATGTAAATTTTTGTATTTTTTTTTATTTTGTATGTTCTATTTACTACATTTTTTTTTATTTTTGTATTTTTTTTTTTAGGACCAAGAATCATGGTAGTGTTTGTTATCTGCCTGCCAAGAAGCCATCTAAAAAATCATGTGACCGTATTACTCTGTTTTTTTCTTCTTTAATATGTACATTTTTTTAAAATTTTTGTATTTTATCACGTGGCCACTTTTTTTTGTTTTTTATCACGTGACCTGTGTCACATTTTTTTTATGTTTTTTTATCATGTGATCTGCATCTTGAGGATAATTCAACTGATGGCGTATTACCCTGAAGGCATATCAGTCTAATCTTGCGATTTTTAATGTACCGTGTTCACATGATCTGCGGACACATTTTATCGATTACATGTGTCTGCAGATCACTTGGAGTCGTTATCTTAAAAATCACAACATTAGACTGATATGCCTTCAGGGTAATACGTCATCGGTTGAATTATCCGTAAGAATCCAATTATTAAGCAGAAGTTCATATTATCTAAAAATACAGGTTACAAAAAGTTTTTATTGAGTTTTGCACACTTATTATGTATAGGATTCTTTAAAATCAATTCCACATTGATATATTTCTTTAATTTAAAATTAAAATATTTTAAAGTTCCCTCTCATAATCCAAAACTCTTTTTTCCTCATGTGAATTTTTTTTTTTAAAAAAACTGTATAAGTACTTTCAAAAATTAAAACTCTATTTACACATTAGAGTGGATACAAAAGAAATCTATGATAGAATAAAATTATGTCAATAAGAAAGTTTCAATGTATACATATAAATGTGGTATGTAAGCCATGTATATAGAAAAATCAAAAGTTGTATTAGATCAATAACATAGTCTCAAGAGTAGCATAAGAAAATCATGATAGTTAATTAATGCAAGTATGAAAGAAACATAAATAAATATAAATAAAATCAAAGATTATATTAATGCCTTAAGGCAGTGTGTCATGTTCTTAATTAGCTAGGAATATAAAGTAAGTAGCTGCATAAGTAAACTTAGCTATTTGTAAGTCTTTCACGACTAAAATACTGAAGTACAAAAACATTTTTGTATTGCCTCATTAATTCAAAACTTTATGTAGCTATTAAAAATACTGAAATATTTATCAGGACTGGGGGAAAAATACCAAGCAGTATTGTAAGTGTAACAACGGATTTAAAGGGTTATTTTCAACTAATTACAGTGTATAAATCATATACAAAAACACTGTTTTTCTTAATATATCATCAATATTTTGAATAAAATAAAGAAACAAATATAAAATAATAAATGTATAAATTCTATATATAAAATGATTAAAATACTTAAAAACTTCTTGCAAGTCAGAAACAGCTAAATTTTAACAAAAAGCTAGCTTGTATTCGTCAAGCGTTGTGGCTTAGCGTTTAGCATAGCTGCCTTCCATGCAGCTGGTCCGGGTTCGCTTCCCGGTCAACGCTTTGACATATGAAAAAAAAAAAAAAAACGAAAAAAAAGAAAGCTATCTTGTATTTAAGTCATTTTGTTTATTTTTATAAGAAGAGAGGAAGTTTTATTTTTTAAATAGATACTCTTAGTCTAAAAAAAAAAAACAAAAAAACATACGCTTTAGTATCTATTGATTAAATGAGAGCAGTATAAAGCTACCTGGTGCAGTTGATTTGAATCCTTAAAAAATAAAAGTTTTTAAAATACAAATTTTTCCACTTTTTTTTTTTTTGCTTCATCATTTAATATATATATAATTTATCTACAAAAAGACGATAAACTTCAAACTGACTTATTAAAATTGCCAAGGAATCTTTCATTCGTTCAAGAAGAAATACGAGACGGATTACTGTTGAATAGAATATATAAATTGTGTGAATGTATTTATTTTTTTAAAGAACAAGAAGCCGGTTTTCTTTGAATGATAAGAATCATGAACGATGTTTCGTAAATTTATGTTTAAATAGAGGGATTTGAACTTATCCTCTGTCTTTATTCATTCTCCACTTCTTTTCAAACAACCGAATCACATGACAACACACATGTGAAAAAGATAAATGATCCCCCAAATATACATATTTCGTGCAAAAATACTATAGTGAAACATTCAGTATACTGAATGAATAAGATAATTAAATTTAAGTTTAGTATAAACACTTAGTTATCGGAAAAGTTACAACAATTAAAAGCACTGCGTAGGGAATTCTAGTATTAATAACTTTTTAAAAATACATTCATGCCCACTCATTGGCTAAAATAATGAATGTTCTATACTTATCACACTTTACAACTTATGAAATTTTTATAATTTTGTAATTTAAAACAATGTCAATTTTAATTTAGTTGATTAAAAAAAGATTTTAATGTGATGTGATGTACTGTAGCTTTTTCTTAAACGAAGTCAAGAATTTCTCAGCAATTATGCCCAGAGAAACTTGTTAGCTACTTTATTTTACTTTCCCCAGTCTAAGTTTTCCCATATTCTGCTCCATCCCATTTCCACAACATAATCTTTGTCAACTCTATGGCCTTTATATGTAAATCCTCCTTATCTTTCCCCAACCCCAGCATAAAAACCAATAATCCACTTTCTGTATAATCCCTATTTTCATATTTATTCTTCCATAACTTCATTATATGTGCCCTTTCTGTTTTCAAGCATTTACATTCAATTAACAGATGCCTAATATTTTCTATTCATTCCTTACATAATTTACAGACTAAATCACCTACATTTTTTTCATTTACATGTATATTTTCTTGTTGTTAAAGATCCCCTTCGAGCCTTAAACAATAAACTACTTTCCTTACTATTATCATATATTAAGTCTCACCTAATATTCTGTTTATTTCTATATATATATTTAAACTCTTTTTACTCTCCATACTAATTCTCCATCTCTCTAACTCCCTATTCTTTATTAATAAATCTGTTCTTTTATCCCATTCCTTATCACTATAACACTCAACATTCCTCCTAACACAATCATCCCATCTTTTGTACAAATATACTGATATAAATTCTTTATCCAAATCTTTTGCATACCGCATTACCTTTCTCACCCATCTTGTTGCCTGCCCTTTACTCATAACCCAAATAAATACTATTTTGGCTATTCTTTTATTATCCATAAACTGTAATCTACCAAACATTTTCATTTTACTTTTTTTTTTTAATTTTTTTTCTGTCATTGACTGCCCTCTATTGGACAATTATACAGTTAGAAAATATATTGGTCTGACTGTTTTCTTTAGGAAGATGTGAAAGAGAATAGAATACAGAGGAAAAATACAATTAAAGAAAATGTTGAAGCCTTTTAGGAAAAAAGGTGTGGTATAGAAAAAGTTCAAAACTGCATTACCAAATATCAAATAAACGAAATAATGGGGCAGTATGTTCTGTATATAAAACTTTATAATTCATAAATTGATTTACATAGTATTGAGAAAATTACCTTTGCCACACATTGTTAAAAAATCAGAATGAAAGAAATATATCAGGCAGTTATAATGTCAGTGTAAGTTAGTTTATGAAAATCAAAAGCTGCATAAATAGGTGGATTCATTTTATTTTAGATACTTTGATAATATATATAATGCTATTTACTTGGAGCTTGAGAGAGGATGTTTTTTTCTCTTCTTAATTACAAATGCATTAAAAATATTACTAGTGCATTCCACGAATTGAAATAAATATCAAATGATCTCAAATGTTAAGAAATTTTCAGCTATGCCTATGTGAATAAACATAATAGAGCCCATCTTTCAGTACAGCTGATTCAAAAACCGATATGAGGTGATTCAATATTAAATAAATTAAGCTATACTAATTTTATGTTTATATTTGATTAACTGCTATTCAATTACAAAAACAAAGTTATTAAAAGTGAAATTCTATCTCCAGCCCTGTATTAGTTGATTATTTGTATAATTATTATTATTATTACCATATATATCTGGGTGATATATTAAACTTCACTCTCAATTTTTCCAATATTAACATAGTTTAGCTTATCCACATCAAAAGACATAACAATTGTTGGATTTTTCTTGCCCATTTGTTGACATATAGATTGTTTCTTATTATGTTTCAAAGAAAGACAGTTTCTTCTCTTAATTATATATATTGTAATGGACAAATATGTCAAGAATGAGAGAGAGCTTCTTTGGTAGATAACAATTAACTAATGAATCAATTTCAGAAAGCTAAATTTTAACTGACAAAAATAAGAAATCAGTTACAACAACAACAACAACAATAACAACAACAACAACAATAATAATAATAATAATATTTAGTAATTATGATAATGATGATAATAGAAGTTCTGCAGCAAATCTTGTCTTTGACAAATTATTGTTTAGAAAGCTCTTAGGGTTTGAACCACAGAAAACCTTGAAATGCACGTATTACAGACGTATAGACATATATATATATATGAACAGTAAATATTCGATAATTAAATTTTTTTTAATAGAAAGATATATATATAACTATTAATTTTTGACAATTAATAAATTTTGATCAACATTAAAATACATTTGAATGGTGACCACCAGACCATGTGACCAGATGGATGCCACCAACAACTCCAAACTGATACAAACTACAGACCAAACTAAAACATATCCCAACACTGCAATAAATAATTTACAACAAATGTATCATAATCAAGTTACAAACTCACAAAACAATAAAGCTTTTATCGCTTCTGAAGAATAAATACTGATGACATTTTGCACCTCAATATACAAACACAAGAAAATTAATCACACTATCCTGTAGATTAGGATAATTTCAAATTAATTAATAAAAGGTTTAATAATTCAATTCCAAGAAGCATGAATGCATCATTTAAAATATTTTTCCTGTATTCAATAATATTATCAGCTACAACTGTGAATATATGTCTAGACAAAATTCCAAAATATTTGCTCTATGATACAATAACTTTATATGGGCTATAGAACACAGTACTAAGAATTGGTGATCATTCCAACCCACAGTATTTAATCCTTGAATTTTATCAAAAAATCCAAAAGATCTGGGTTCAAAACACTATTAAAGTTATAGGCAACAATGTACTTAATTCACTTGATCCTGATCAATATATCCAGATCATCAGCCTACTCAAAAATGCATACCTTGGATAGGACATCAAAAACTTTCAGAAAATGATGTGGCCATTTGGCAATATTATAGTTTTGAACCCAATTTATTTGAAAATACACCAGTGCTAGTTTACAGCAAAAGTTTTGATTTCAAGCTGAGACTGCATCCAGAAATAGATCCAAATAATAGTCATATTCAGATTGCAGATCAGGAAGCTGCACTGGATCTCTTCATAAGAGGACTCAAACAACAATGCTATGCATGTGGGAAGTATGACCTATAGCAATAAGAGTCCACAATCACAACAAACTAATGACCAGCTCAACAACACACATACTGAAGATACCAACAACACACCCACTGTTAACATAAATCCAGATATGAACAACTATTTTCAAATAACTTCTCCATCTGAAAAATCACTTTCACTCCCCTTTTTATGGATCAAACAGCAAACAAACATAAAAAAGGATAGCCAAATGAAACAGCAGCCAGGACATAGATTCAGATACCACTCAAAGAGTTCCAAACAATGCATGAGTTTCAAAATATACAAAACCTGAAAAATCTAAATATCAACCCAAATAAGCTATCACAAAGCATCTTCAATGAGAAACAAAATACCATCAAAACAAACATCACATACATTATTAAAAATAAGACATCAGCATATATCGTTGAGGCACTCATGCCTTGCCTTTTACAAGTTGAACTAAACACAATATAAAGAGAAACAGGTTTACAAAAAAAAAACAACTAAAAACAGAAGAATACAACAGTTCATTAAAGTAACCAGCCTTCAAACAGAACCAATGGATAACATTCCTATCAAACTAACCAGTGGATCTTCACTAACATACAGCTCATATGTTGAAAAGCAGCCATGAATATATCTTGCAGTGTGAATACTCCCATAATTTAAAGTCAGTGAACAAAGTACACAACATTAGGCAATAAACTAGAATCACATAACCACATATATTATGGCTTCTGGAAACAAAAATGTACAGCAGATCAGAGATTGACCCTGCAATGCACCTACACATTTAGGGTTTCATTGCTTGATCCAGGATCATGTCATCACTTTTAAGTGATACTGTTCTACTTATAACTCCAAGCTGTCCATTTACATCATTCAATATCATATATATTGATGCAAACCAGTTAATACCAACCTTTCATCACTGTACAACCAATCTCAACATATTAACCTATATTTTACATGGAAACATCACCATATCCAACATTTCACCAAGTTGCAAAACATGCTGATCCATGTGATTTTGTGTTTTTACTTTTAGTGATATCAAAATGGAGATATATTCATTATGGAAAAATGATAAAAAAAACACACATTATGTTGTGACTTTTTAATATAGTACTTTTTATGAGGTTTTACTGTGGGACTTCATGCTGACAAAAACATCCTCCCCCCTCCCAGCATAATATGTCAATTTGTGCCATCATAAACATTAACATCAAATTTCAAATCAAAAATAATAAAAACACATCTTATTTCCAATGATGGAAAGAAATATATTCATTATGGAAAAATGGAAAAAATGAAAAAGAATTCTGAAACATTTTTTAAATGGTGAACTGTATACAGTTTTTTTGCTCTCGTCATTCATAAGTAATATGGTTTTATTTTGTAAAATACATTTACAACTAAAACTTTACATATTTGTGATTTTTTTTATTTGCTAAAACTTTATATATGTCTTTAAAAGAAAATTAAAAGATAAGCTTAAACTTACAATTCAACATTTTTAGGTAAAACAAAAACTTTACCTTACCTTTTACCTTTTTTTTTTAGGTTAAAAAAATGTAAAATTAAAACTTTGTTACAGCTCACCATTTAAAATGTGTTTCAGTGTTCTTTTTCCATTAATAAAAATATATCTCCATTATCAGAAATAAGATCTTTTTTTTTTTTTAGATTTGAAGTTTGGTATTACATGTTCTGGGTGTTTACGACAGCACAAAGTGCTGTAATATGCCACTAGGGAAAAGGATGGCTTTTAATATGCCAGCAGGGAAAAGGATAGCTTTTATGTCACAAAATGCCATAATAAAAAGTCTCAAAAATATTAAAACCTCACAATCTTTTTTTTTCATTTTTCCACAATGAATATATCTCTTTTTTTTTATTCTTTAGATTTGAAGTTTGGTATTACATGTGGTATAATGTATTATTCCAATGACGTATTTTTCTAAGTTCGCAATATGTTTGAAATAATGCCTCCATGGGATATGTGGACAAATTTTATTGATTAGGTTTGTCCAAACATTCCTTGGAGGCATTTTATCAAACATATTGCAAACTTAGAATATGTCGCTGGAGTAATACATCCAAGTCGGAACAATGCCAAAATACACTCAATAGTAAATTGAATCCCCCCAAAAAAATATTTAAAACAAATCAATACAGAAATTATGCATTTTAAAACGTAATAAAATTTATTTATTTATAATAAATAATTGAGAAGTTAGAAGAAAAATAATTGTAAGAAATAGAAAAAAAATTTCTTTATTGAAAATAACAATTGAAAATAAAATTGACTATTTTTAAAATATGAAGTTGTCATAGAAACTTGAACAGTTACCAGATAATAAAGGAAAATAAAACATCATCTGCTTTTCAAATTTGGAATGATTTTCAGTTAAGTTCAGTGTGCAGCTTAAAACAATTGAAGCCATAAAAATAATTTTGATTAATGTATATGTGTATATAATTCCATTAATACGGTAGTACTTTAATTAGAGTATTCCATTCTTATACTTCCATAAGTATAGCTTCTTAGTTATGGAATTGTAAAAATGCATTAACATTGAATAAAGCTTTGGCATACTTGCCAACACTGTAACTTATTGTGGATGCTATAATACAATTCAATACTTTAATATTAGAATGAAATTTACTAATTAATAAGTAATATATAGGGTATATGAGCACAGAATTTCACATGACCCACCACTCTCCACACAATCTCATAACACTGATATACTTGAGCACATATATATTGAAAAAGATAAATAAATCACCAATATACATATTTCATGCTAAACCAGCAATCATCAGTTGGTCCAGATTACCATCTCTACACATATATGCTATAAGTGATCAGATATATATTAAGATAGCCAATCCTCATACTTTAATGGACATGCTTCAATCTACACCACACTCCAACTCTTCAACCATCCATCCAATTAAAAATCTGATGATGGAATGTTCAAAGGCCACCCTGAGGCCAAGATTCTTCTCACACCCATGTTGACCTAAGTTCAATCTGACCCCTCATGTGCAGGACATAATACATTTAATACATATAGAAGGGATAGGAAGACATCTCTACTATGTAATAACTGAAACACACAGGCTTATCATATACCTGTGTCTATATGTGTAATATATAGGGTATATGAGCACAGACTTTTACATGACCCATCACTCTCCACACTATCTCATGACCCTGATACACTTGAACACATATATAATGAAAAACATAAATAATCACCAACATACATATTTCATGCTAAACCAGCAATTATCAGTTCGTCCAGATTACCATCTTTACACATATATGCTATAAGTGCTCAGATATATATTAAGATAGTCAATCCTCATACTTTAATGGACAGGCTTCAATCTACTCCACACTCCAACTCTTCAACTGTCCATCCAATTGAAAATCTGATGATGGAATGCTCAAAGGCCACCCTGAGGCCAAGATTCTTTTCACACCCATGTTGACCTAAGGTCAATCTGACACCTCATGTACAGGACATAGTAGAGATGTCTGCCTATCCCTTCAATATGTATTAAATGGATTATGTCCTGTACATGAGAGGTCAGCTTGACCTTAGGTCAACATGGATGTGACAAGAATCTCAGCCTCAGGGTGGCCTTTGAGCATTCCATCATCAGATTTTCAATTGGATGGACAGTTGAAGAGTTGGAGTGTGGAGTAGATTGAAGCCTGTCCATTAAAGTATGAGAATTGGTTATCTTAATACATATCTGAGCACTTATAGCATATATGTGTAGAGATGGTAATCTGGACCAGCTGATGATTGCTGGTTTAGCATGAAATACGTATATTGGTGATTATTTATCTTTTTCTCATATATGTGTTCAAGTGTATCAGTGTTATGAGATAGTGTGGAGAGTGGTGGATTATGTGAAAGTCTGTGCTCATATACCCTATATATTACATTTATAGACACAGGTTTATAATAAGCCAGTGTGTTTCAGTAATTAATAAGTAGTATAAGAATAAATCATTCACGAAGAGAAATATTATTTGGCATATCTAATTCCCTCAGTCATAGAGACTGAACATTCAAAAAGAAACTTATTTATATATAAAAAAAGTCAAATAAATAATTTACAAATTTCAATATGAAACCATAATTATGTTGATCAGAAATCTCTTAAGTTTAAAACTTTTACAGCTTAAGAAAAGCTCAACAGGAAATTAAAAAAATAAGGTAAACTATGTAAGACTATTATAACAGCCTTCTTGTATAGTAATAATTAAAATATTTTGTATTTTATTATATCAATATAAATATAAACAGTCATAATGTTTTATTCAATTGTGATAAATAAAATTATTACTATGGTTAACAATCTTGTTTCTCATAAATTTTTCCATCCCGATACAAGTGAATCATATTATATTGCATTAGAATCATATTATAAATGATGAGAAGGTAATGGTCAAGAAATATGACTAGATCTGCATACAAATTAGTACTTAATGTATCCATGACTAAAATTAAATTAGATTAATAAGAAAAGTATACTCACTTCACCAAATATGCTGCCATTTGTTTTTGTTTAACCTTTGTTTGTTAGTTGGGCGATTTCCTATTGCATTTAGGGTCTCTCTTGGATAATCTCAATTTAAGATAAATTAGATGAACCTAATTAAATTTTAAGATTTGTTTTTAACATTCAAAGTTTTTGTATTTAGATGTACATATTATTGTAAGGATTTTAGTTATACTAATTAAGAAAATCAATTAGCCATTGAAGTATACATAATAGAAAATAAGTAATACTTGATTAGATGAAAAATATGAGAAAATTTTTGGTTAAAAAATCAATAAATAAGTCTAATGTCTGATTGATATAGCTAATACTTAGACAAACAGGTAAATATATGACAATGAGGTATTAAAGAAAAAATGTAGGGCAGTAATAGAGAATGGCTGCCTAATAGAAAGAGGGGTGTGCAATCTAATTTCATAATAAAGTAAAGGAAAAAAACAATAAAAATAGTTTTATACTTTTTTCTAAATTTATTATAGTTCCCCTCTTTTCTTCCATAGCATAAGCTTGTGGTTAAAACACCTGTAGAGGTCCCTACTATCGCACTTTTACATGCATATTATCAATGTTATAGCCTCAGTAAATATTACTTTTTTATATATAGTAAATAATATATTATTATGAGAACTAAGACAGAAATTCAGGCTCCTGTAATGAAATCAAGATTCCTAATAGATAGTTTATGAACATGATTATGAACACGTTCACAGAAATTAAAATCAAAAATAAAGAGAACATAGAAAGCATGATTAAACAAAATTAAGAACTAAGACCAAATGGAAAAACAAATTGAAAAACTGAAAGGGCCAAATGAAAAAAAGGAAATTGTAGATCTAAAAGGCCAAATTGGAACACAAAATGAAGATTGTAAAAATCCCAAATAACTTAAAAGCCAAACTGAGAATGAGACAAGAGTGAGTAAAAACAGAGCAATTCAGTGAAGAAATAATAAAAATGTTAGAAAGTCACTTTGTAGGATTAGAAAGTAATGTTAATAAATGAGGTGTTGTAGTCCAACTGAATAAAGATGAGCAGGATAATACATGTTAGCAGCTGAATGGGACAGTATAACAAATAAAAATTGTGAATAGACAAGAGTTGATACAAGTAGAGGAAGAAATCAACTATCTGCCTTAAGTGATTGGAAAGTTTCAAATAAAAAGTAAAAGCCAATATAAGTACAAGAAAAGATAATAGAATCAGAGAAAGATGCTAGTAAAACTAGAATTTGATATAAAAGATAAAGAAGACATCAAATATAGACTTAATTATAAAGAAACCAAATGACACATGTGAAAATACTCAGTATAATGTTAATAAGGGTGTTCCAAAAATATATTGTTGTGCATGAATATAATTTAACAAAGAATATAATGTATATAAAACCAAAATATTTTTTTAATGATTACATAGATTAGTGAAGTATCTGACATTTGTAATTTATAACTACAATCAAAGGATTCATTTTTTTGTATGTTCATAATTCAGTGTCATATGAAATTCATGGTTTTAGATCAATTATGCAGAATCCTTGGTTTTCTGCAGCAATATATAATTTTGCCACATTATCAGGTTTTATACCAATTTTGAAAAAAATATTTTTGTCCTAATTATTCAACGTCAGTAATGATTAGCTTGTTTGTTAGCTACTCCTATACTCAGGCTAGATCCAGACAAACTAGAAGTGCATAAAAAAACTTTCTGGTTCACTTAAAAGGAGTTTAGTATTCATTGTGAAGTAACTTGTAATTATTTTTTGAAACACAACAAAGATGAGCAAAAGAAGAACTGATTTACTTTACCGGATTATTTATATTTTTTTAAGCCAATGTTAATCTCTTAATTATAAAAAAAAAAAATTGTATTAAATTTGTATTTCTGGAAACTAATAAAAAACATTTAAAACAATAAAAAACAGTATGTCAGCAAAATATTAATACTGATTACACAAGACAACATAATTATCATATTAGTTTTTGATAACATAACACATACATTACAATTTATATCTGATTTTATAGTTGAACTATTTTATGTTAAGCGTATTAAAAATATACTGATTAACTTTAATTGAATTTAGACGTTAATTAAAATTCTTAGAAATAATTTTTTATCTTTTTTTTTTAAAAAGGGTTTAATTTTTTTGATTCTTAAAAGAAAATTGTTGTATGAAAAGAAAATTATTTCTTTAAATGTAAATTTATCTAAAATTGTATATATATCTACATTTATATACTTGCAAAATTTGACTCCATTATATAAAATCTTATTTTGTAACGTTTAGCCAGATTTACTATTTTTTAATTTTTTTTTAAAAAAGTAATATATAACATTCAATTTGCCTCCTCCTTTTTTTGACAATATTTTATATAAAATAGATATCTCTATCTTGTCATTCCAAGACACTAATTTTGTTCCACTATTTATACTACCCAAGATTTGAATTTAAATTCTAAGAATTTCAATATTTTAAGATATAAATATATTTTAGGATACTTTGGTTTACTTTATGGAAATGTGCATCATAATTATTGTAAACTATTATAGGTATATGGCAGAATAAAGATCTCCCCATACTTAATACAGTTTTTTCTGTCGATATTTTTTTTGTCTTGACAACTCAACAACAAGCATTATATTTACATCCATTGATCTCACACGTGAATCTTTCTTAGATCTTTATAATACTCTTTTAGAATTCAATTTACATCTTCAACCATTAATGTTCTATCATCTATTTTAGCAATATTTTCAGTCTACTTTTATATCAAGATTTTAATTTTTTCAATGATATTTACAAAATATATTTGTTTTCTTATCCATGAATTTCATTTTTGATTAGTCTTAGTTATTGTGATCATACGTTTTACCATATTTCATTGAGTTTTCTGACGTTTTTAGATTTCTTTTGTGTTAAGTGTCCAAGATCTCACATCATGTCTAAGAACTAGTTAAACACATTGACTAAAAACCTTCCTTTTCAAAGATATATATATTTTTATATTATTATTTCTAGAAAAATACCTCTATTTAAATTTAATTCTATGATTAGCTTCTTTAATTATGTTTCCATCTGCATTAATAGTCTTACCAACAAATTTGTAGTTGATTATTGAGTGTCCATTGAAAATTATTTTAGTCATTTTAGTATTTGTCTTTAGACCTACTTTCTTATTTTCAGTTAATATATTTCACAATTCCTAAACTTTGAAGCACTATCTTAAATTTATTCACATTATTTGAAAATTTTGATGATAGAAATAATCTCTTAGCCTTTTTATTACTTATGCATTCAGTTATAATCCACAAAATTATTCTTGTAAAAATGCTTGGTAAAGTTTTGTAGAAATGGAATCACCTGTTCATATTGAAATGTTTTGCCCGTCTGACTAGGTCTGTTACACATAAAATGCATGAGTTGATCATGTTATGGAAAAAGAAGAAAGTTTCATTCCTATTTCTAAAAACATAACTATATTTCCTGATCAACTTTCCTAGTAATTGTTATGAGTTACGCTATCGACGGAATCAGCTTTTATTTCTTTTATAAGGGTGCCAGGATTCATATAAGAATCCATCAAAATTCATCGCATTGCTTTTCAAAAATTAAAAAGAAAAATGCTTTTAAAAGAATCGGTATCATATTTTACTGTAACTAGAGTTATTTTCTAGATATTATTATTCCTGGAGCTTAGTCAACACATATTGGCAAAGGTAAATTATATTTTCAAATCTTACTAAACTAATATTAATAGTTTTAACAAGGCTGTAAACCTTAGCAAAGAGCGTCTGAAAAAATCGTCACTAGGGACTTCTGTAGGTCTTAAAACACATGCTTATGCTATGAAGAAAAGAGAGAATAATCTCTCTTTTCTTCATAGCGTAAGCATGTGTTTTAAGACCTACAGAAGTCCCTAGTGACGATTTTTTCAGACGCTCTTTGCTAAGGTTTACAGCCTTGTTAAAACTATTACTGAAATAATAGTGAGCATTTAATAAAATGTATAAACTAATATTAATAAATTTAATAATAATCATCAATAACGCACAAATGAAAAGTTGATATTAGAAATAAATATTTTTATTCTAACAAATTAAAATGTTTAAAGACAAATTACTAATTAAATAAAACTGGAGAGAGCACATGCTAATCCAGACATGAATCCATTAATAAAAATAACAGTTAAACAATTAAAAAGTTTTTGGATAAACAAGAGTCTCTTGAACAATAAAATTAAAGTCTCTATCAGAATTATTTTAAGCTTATTTTTAAGAATGGTTTGCCGACAATTTAGTCACAATCAGAAATAATGAATCATAGCTTACCAGTAAGTTTAGCGAGAATATTGTAGATTAATAGGCATAGTTTTTCTGAGTTATAATGAACTCATGGCCATTAGATTTAAATTGTTCTTGGTCCTGGTTCTAAAGGCTAGTCATGAAAGCTTTTCTGGGTTTGATGGTCTTAATTATGAACAATGGCAAAAGCTTCTGTCTAGTCCTGCATAAAGAATTATTTCATCGTAGGGTGGTCCTGGATTCCGTGACCCAGGACAAGCCTAAAGAAAAACAGACAAGCCAAGACATTGATGAAACTGGTCTTTTCCTTTTATATTCGAGGTCCAGCTTTCAGACTTCTGCACATGTTATTATTATCATGGTGTTTATGGTTTATAATATTTTACATTCTTTATCATTTTTCAATTACAAAGTTCTCTTTTTTATAATGTCTTTAGGCCATCTTTAATTAGCTAAAATATTTTACTTTTAACTTATCTGGATTAGTAATTTGTGTGTCTTTAGTTCTCTCCAATTTTTACTTTTATTTTTAATTAGATAAAAAAAATATGGATGAAAAATTTAAGTTTCATTGTACGTTTAAAAATAAATAAATTATACTAATCAGAAAAAAATCTAAAAATGTTTTTCTTTTAAAAGATCGCTAAATTTACTTTTTTTTTCTTAGCTCTTAAATATCATACCGAATGCCAATATATTTGTACATATATAAATAAATGGTACAATATATAAAATAAATACTGCTGCTGTATTGGGATAAATATTCTTCAAAAGTTGACAATATTGTCGGTCTATATCTTGCTGGTTTAAAGCTTTTGTCATTGTGGAAATTCTTATAGGTTCAAATGAGTTTTCATAATTTACTAATCTAATGCATAATACTAACTTATATTCATTGATGTTTTATATAAAATTTTGCAGTACACGGATGTAACTCACTGTGATCAAACATTTATATTATGTACACTTTCCATCTACAAAAATGGCCAATATCTTAAAAAAATTAGCAAATTTTAATTTAGGTCCTTCACAATGTTTCTGAAGATTAGGAACAAGGACCCTTAATATGTTGTTTTAATAGTATTGGTCTCTAGTTTTACCTTAATATATGTATTGTAAGGATCGCTATAGGTCTCATCTCTATCTTTACCATTGAATGCATTTAACATAAATATATACGTGGATGTATTGATCTATAAAAGCTAATACATCTAATGAACAGTTTAAGTTGATGATATATAATGGTATGAATAAAATTATATTGTAGTTTAATGAACTGGAAATGCTTGAAACAAAATCATAAATTTATTACGAAATTTCATTTGATTAATATTTTTAAAATAACCTTTGACAAAACGATATTGTTCAAACAATTGAGAAAGTTTTGTAAAACAAAACTTTAAAAAACCGATTTTATAATTTAGTGTTGTAATGCGAAGGGGAGAGAAAACCTGATAGAACATATGCAGTAACCATGACAACAACAACTTTTTTTTTATCTAATGGCTGGAAAAATTAAAAACGTATAGAAAAAGTTATACGCAAGATTCTTGTTTTTTTATTCATTAATGACAACAAGTCAGATAATTTAAAAATTATATTTTGTTAAAAATGTTTCTCAACATTTTAAAGAAAGAATAATTGGACACACAAGGATGCATCAAACTGTAAATTTTTTAATTTGATATATACTTGTAGAAAGAAAAAAAAACTGAAACAGAGGAATATTACTATGCTTCCATTGGAATTGAACTTTTACATGAACTATGGAAATTAAAGAAATAAATAAATTATAATCTATTGATTGAAGCATAATATGCAGCAAGATTTTTTATTTATTTATAAGTTTTTTGAACTATTCATTATAAGACATGTGAAAAGATATTTATTCACGTGATCAAGCATTTGATAATTCTAGGACTGTTGAAAATTTAGACTTAATAATGTTTATTATAAAAAAAAAAGACTTTAATCATGTTTTGTTTATTATATAGCTATAATGTGCTCATTGCTGATATAGAAAAAAAATTATATATATATATTAGTGTAAGAATGATGCAGCTGTGCTAAAAATTGTTGTGAAAGGTCAAGGTGACTCAGATGGTTTTTAAAGAGGATGATGAACACGATTTATAGGTGTGAATTTCCACCATCACATATATAAGTATACAATGGCTACCAAATATTATGTAAAGTTTTATAGATCAATTGTGAAAGTTACCAAATCAAGGATTATCCAGACTACTTGGTCAGCTTGTGGGAGATGGATAAATCTTTGGAGACACTAATTTGAAAAATGAAGCAAGTATAAGTGATGCTGAAAATTCCCAATTAAAATTTTTTTTTCCCATTCAAAAGAAGATACTCATGTTGATCAAGATGTTTATAGAATCATTCATAAATTTATGTTGATATGTAACAGTTTTTTTGTTGTGGTTGACATGTTGACGTTATAAATTTTGTAAGGTTTTTTTCTCCTTTATTTTTTTTACCGATAGAATTTAAATGTATGCCTTTCATGATGTAAAATGTATTTTTTTTAAATAAAAAAAAACCATAAATGGTCCTATTAGAAGAGAAAGAAGGACTGGACTATGATGAAATGAGTATATAGGAAGGTAAGACTTACTCTTTGACCCATTAAAGACATAACATTTAGTAACAAAGTTAATTATTAATCAAATCCATATTAACAACTTATTAACAAGTTGCATACTAACCATTACTGATAAGTACATATAATTAATTTAACCAATTGATGGCAATTCCAGTTCTCATTACTCATAATAGTCACAAACAAACCCATTAATTCAACTATATTTACAAAATAATAATTTGTATATTAATATGATGATATAATATTTATTTTCTTCTTTTTTTTGAATTTAAAAAAAAAGGATGAAAACAATGTCATTTATTTAAATAGTATTAATGACCATAAACTATTTCTTTTTATATGATGGCACAAAAGGTAGATGCTGATGCATACCAAGAATGACATATAGTTGATGATGTTATTATTTTATGTATATATATATTATTTGGATGAGATTATGTGGAAGTGGTAGGAATCATATTTATGGTGTTTTAAAGTATATATTTATATATTTAAATGTGTTATATTAAATTAAAATAAATTTATTAATTTAAATTGATCATACATCAAGGGTTGTATGTAATTTGTTGACAATACATCACTGAATTTACGTATCTCTTGATATGGAAACATACATGTAATAGGTACGTAATAAGTGTAATATATGAACCATAATTTCAAGTCATTGCCCACATTGGATAGATATATACTTATAAATTATACCTGAACAGACTAACTCCTCAGATTACGACTGGGTTTGAATTCTGGGAATCTAATAAATTAACATGAAAATTGGGTGGATACTGTATGTATCACCAAATGAATGAGGGTTGAATGGTAGTAAAAGATCTTTTTTGGCTGTAGTGTTGCAGGATCTTTCCAATTTTCTATGGATGGCTGGATTCTTGTTCCAGTATATACCGTGGAATGGATTTAAGTAAATGGTTGAGGGTGGGTCATCGGTCCGTTACAATATATATCTTACTTCCCATCAATATATATATATATATTATCTTACCATATTAAATCTGTTAACAACATCAATAACTTGAAATACAAAATTCTGCTACTCAAAATATAATCTAATTCTGCATTATTGTTATTTGGATGTTTCCATACACATTCACATTTAGCATTTTTTTAAAAGATATCTTTCATAATTTAGATTTTTCCACTGAAAATTGGACTTGTGAATCATTCCTCTCCCTTCTGAAACCACAATAAAATTACTCACAATTTTATCCTTTAATCAAGTTTTTAATTCTAGCCTTAAAGTTTTTCAAGAGAATTTTAAAATGTCGCTCGAGTGTTATAAAAAAACATTTTGTACATTTATATAAAAATCATCTACTTCTTTATTACAATGAAAACTTGTTAGACTATATACCTGAATTCTTTGTATTTGGTATCTTTATAAAGCCTGAATAACTAATTTTGCCACTATGACTGAATTCAATAGCAACTGTTTTACATTGATTGTTTTACATATAGGGGGTTTGAACTCAGACTTTCACACAATCCTCAACTATCCACACTCTCATACTGCTAACACACTTGATCACACACATGTAGAAAAGGTAAATAATTGACGTGTGTGATCAAGTGTGTCAGCAGTATGAGATAGCATTGATAGTTGAGGGTCATGTGAAAGTTTGAGTTCAAACCCCCTATATATTACATATTAGAGTGTAGGTATAAAAAAGCCTGTACTGTAGAAAAAAAATCATACATTGCTTGTTTAAGTAATTTATTAAAATGATGATTTTAGATAATCTTATTTATTGATTTTAACCATCTTAAAATCTAGTTGCTGGACATACATAAATATAACTTTATTTTACAAATTTAGTATGAAAAGTTATTGGTCTAAAAAATCCAATTTCCTTCATCTTTATCATCTCCACGACCTTCTTGTTGCATTGTATAGATTTATGTATATATGTGTTTGTATGTGTGTGGATGAATAAATATATGAGTAAAAACAATAACATTTCAAAAGTATCTTATTCATTTTGATATTTATTTTGAATATACATAGCTATTTTATGTGAATAAAAATTTAAAACAGATAAATCTCTCACGAGAAATTAACAATTTATATATTTCTTGTTATTGCCACTTTTCACTTATTTAATTTTGAAGCATAAATGCACTAGCAATATTCGTGTTTTTAAGACAAAGTGAATTTAAGCAAAAGTATTATTTCAATATATCATCTATTCAGGTACAAAAAATGAATTAAATGATTTAAGGAATGATTAATAACAGTATTTACAATTTTAGTTTATCTTTTTTCTTTATTTATAATCTAAAATCGATAATGAACACAACTTTATACATGGAACTGAAAACCTGAACAATGAAAATAGTGAAGTGAAGAAATGTACGAGTTTATGATATGTTTGCTTTCTGGACTGTCTGTAGGATATACTAGTATTGATTGGCAAATAAACTGTGAACTTAAAAATTACAATTTCATGAATTGCAGTTCAGTTCTTTCACTTTTGGTGCTCAAATGGCACATGATATTTATAAGTGATAAACCTTTTAGGTTATCATCAATTAACCATCAACCACCGCCTGATGTCGCTGTTGCTAGTCAAAAACCAATAGATATAATATTACCGGGCTGATTTACAATTTACTTTTTTTTTATACTACTACATGTCAGCGCATAGCGCTGGAATTCGCAGGGAAGGGGATCCAATGTTTTTGGCAATCTGAGGGATCATCTGTCACAACATACACAACATTTTTAAAAAGAAAATTATTTAATAAAATCTAATCTTTCCTTTTTTTAATTAACATCTGATCAAAAAAAAAATTCAATACTATTTTAAAACAATTTACGAAACACAATGCAATTTGAAAATTCCTCTCTGGTCAAGCTTATGCTTTGAAAGTCTCATAGCTGCCCTTGCACAAATTATGTTTATGCATGATTTCTATATAATGAATGAATCATACACTTTTGAAATTAGTTTAACCTTAAAAATATGTGTACAGAAGTGTATCTTTTGTCTTACAATTAATACTATCTAAAACTACATTAGGTCATATAAAAAATAAGTAGTAAAAATGCACATGCAAAGATGTAGGACAACATGAATTCTACACATTCTCACATCATATTGTAGTGATCTGTGATGAGTGCAATAGTACCACGAAGCACAAAAGCTGCTTAGCACCCACTGCTTAGTGGCGAATATGAACAGAACTGTTCTATAGGCCACATGAGTAGTATATTTCTGTGCTTTTGCATGGAAACAGTAACACCAGGTGGTGTTTGGTGGCTAATTGATGACAACCACCTTTTAATTACTTTGATGAGATTAAAGTAATTCAAGAACAGGATAAAATTCTACTCAATTCATAAATTATTATTACATTTACTTTTTAAAAACTTCAAAATCAATCAAATTCTAAAATTAAAAAAAGGTTTAAAAAAGAAAGAAAAAATATACAATTTGTAATGTACAAGTTGATTATATAATGTTTCATTTAACAAAGTACTAACATTATTAAACAAATATTTACAAAGAAAGGTATTTATAAGATAAAACTTAGATATTAGATTTTTACTTTGATTATCGTCTATGATTTTTAGATCAAGTTAAAGAAATAAATTTATATATAAGTGATTACAATAAAACTCTTTATTTTTACAAGTTACAAAATATAATGCAACAAAGATGGCGTATGAGAAATAAAAACAGAATCATTACAACAACAATAACAAAAACAAAGATATTTTTATAATGTATAAGTTGTTTGTCAAGTTTCCACAACTCACTGATAGATTAAAAAAAGGCAAGCTTTTGATGATATTTTTTACAGAAATTATTTTTTATATATAAAAATATAGTAGCACATTTGTTCTCAGAAAACCAAGGCCTTTATAATAGTTTTAATGATTGTAAAACTATATTGGGTTTAGAATCTGTAAATCATTCTATTCACCATTACCCAGTAGATTCTCATTTAAACTCTTTATACTTTAAGCTTTCTGATAAATACAATGTTTTTTAAATTTCTTATTTCTTTCAGTTCTAAATTGATAACTTTCATTTTATCATTCAAGATTTAAACATTATGGATTTTTTGTAAACTTTATAAAACTTTCAACCTAATTTTTTAAAAAAAATTTACTATATGAAATACTGTACAATATCAAAGCAAAAAATGAAATGTATGTGCTTTAAATAAAATTTTACTAGTAAATCTGACTGCATGTTTATTAGTAACATGCTTACTGCTATATCATAAAGTTTATTAAATTTATGAATTTTAATATTTTAACTTTTTGCTTATTTATACTATTGTTATATATATATAGAATAGCATATAATTGAAATAGTGTGTATTGAGACAGCATATATACATGTATTCAATGTAATTAGGGAACATTCAACAAGCTTGCAATCTTGTTTCAGGAATTGGAAAATAAAAACATCTTCTTGCAAACAGAGTTACATCAAATTAGTGATTAGTTTAACTACTAAAGAAATTAATACATTGTACAGGCTCAAACATGCATTTATATATATATATATATAATATATGCAGGATTCGAATTCAGACTTTCACACGACTCACTACTCTCAGTGCCAGCTTATATTGCTAACCAACCTGATCACACACATGTTGAAAAGATAAATAATCACCAATATACATATTTCATGTTAAACCAGCAATGATCAGTTGGTCTAAATTACTATTCTCACACATAGATATACTCAGGTGATTATTTATCTTTTCAACATGTGTGTGATCAGGTGGTTCAGCAATATGAGATGGCACTGAGAGTAGTGGGTCGTGTGAAAGTCTGAGTTCGAATCCCGCATATACTATTAAAGAAATGCAAAGCAATATTTATAATAATAATTCAACAACACTACCACCGTCGATGTATTCACCCCCCAACTGCTGCAGCCACTACTGCCACCACCATCACCCTTACTCTATGATTTGTTTTAGTGTCATAAAAGTTATATTTGTACAAAAAAATAGGCCAAATAAATCATTTAAAACCTACATTTATAAATACTTTTATATAACTTAGAAATGTTGTTGGTTTAGAAAAATGTTGTAATCGAAATTTAAGATATTTCACTCAAATGTATTTCCTTTAAAATTTGCTGGATGTTCTAGAAATTAATGGCAAAACCATATGGCAATAAAGAATTTCAAAATTGTCTAATAGTTTATATAATTGAAGAGTGTTATTAGATAAAATTCCAAACACATAGGTATCAATCAGTTCAATAATTTTCAATATTCTATTTTAAAAAAGTTTACACTAAAAATGTTAATGATCAATGAAAAAAAAAAAATCTTAATTTTAATGGATTATAACATTGTTTTTTTTTTTTTAATGAATAAACTTTTATTTGTTTTTTGACTGTAGATATCACTGTTAAAAATGATTTTTAATAATTAAAAGTGAAAGTCAGGAGAAATGGAGGAAAATAATGATAAGACAATAGAATGGAGTATCTATTTAGTAGAGTGACAAGAGATATCAGTGACAAAATAAGTAGTGCAATGGAGATAGCTAGGCAATGAATAAGTAAGTTAGAAGATGTAAATTATATAGAAGTAAAAATAAAAGCATTAGTTATGAAGTTTGAGCAGATGAATGAATTAATTAATAGAAGCAATAAGAAATAGAAATGAAGTTCAGATGGTTGAAGATAATATTACAGATGAATTAGAAAAGTAAACTATGAAATAGTCTTGATAGGGGACTTGCTAAATAGGGGATGTGAGATGTAATTACAAGGGAAAATATGAATAAATATCGAAGAGTAAGTATTCCTGGAGCTAGAATAAGGAATGTTACAGATAAGGTAAATAAACAGGGGGTAGAAATGTTTGAGGTATGGTGTGAACAAATAAGTTATCAGAGCCATTCAAGAGAATAATGGATAAATACAAAGAATTGATTAGTAGTTTGATTAAGATTAAAGGAAGAGTAGAACTAGCAGGATTACTACCAAGATTTGACAAAAGGTATATGTTATATAGAGCATGTTCTATAAATGTAAGACTGAAAAAATTATGTGACAAAAATAATATATTTGTGGATGTGTGTGATTTTTTATTAGTAAGAAAGAGTTATAGAGTGAAATTGGATTGCAATTAGCAAAACAGGAAAATGAAGCTTTACAGGGGAGTTTGATTTGTGCTAAAATATTATAGTTCTTAAAACATATAAAAGGGGTGACATTTTAAATTACAGTATTATCAAAAAAAAAAAGGTTAAGAAGGGAAAAGATGTAAGAAGTAAACAAAGGGTAGCAGATCCATATATAAGTGTAGACATCAAGAGAAAATGGGTCTGTAAAATTAATTATAAACTAATTACAAATACAATGGAGAAAAAAGTAAAAAAAAAAATCATAAAAGACTAGTAAGAAAGAAAAAATTTATTAAAATTGAATATTTGAATATGCAAGGTAGTAGGAAAACACAAAAGTGGTTGGAATTAAACAAAGTAGTTAAAAACAAATGACTTGAGGTATTATCAGTAGTGGAAACAGATATAAGATAAGAAGAAGAACATACACTGGAAAATTTGGTATGGCAGGTATAAATAGAAAAGAAAAAGAGGTGGTGATATAGAAGTTATGTCAAAAAATATTTAAATATATTTAAGTATCAAGAATATTTGTGGTTTGAGATAAGCTTAGAAAAACAAGAATGAATGGTAGCTATAATGTATATGGCCACTGGACATAGGCAAACAATAATAGAGTGAAACAATAGCAGATATAAATGCATATTTAAGGATGTACAGAGTTCCAAAAAAAAAAAAAAAAAAATGGGGATATGAATAGGCATTTTGAAGAAATTGATGACTTGGATAATAAGAATAGACAGTGTTTGAACATTTTTAGTCAGAGAGTGAAAGTGAGCATTGGAAATTTATCAAAGAAATACACATGGTCTAGAAATAATATATTTCACACAATAGATTATGCATTAGTAAATAAAAAGGGAATGAATAAAGTATGGAAAATTAAAGTGTTTGATAATAAAGAGAGAGAATATGAAATAGTGATCATAATTTATTTTATAATAGAAAGTTAGTAATGTGATGGAAAATAATAATAAAAGTAGAAAGAATAAGAAAGATGTGGATGGAGAGTGAATAATAAAAATAAGTTAGAAGAATATTAAATAAAAGTAGAAGAAATTCTTGAAGAGATTGTTGAGGATGAATATAAGGACTGGTGTGGTAAAATAAAAAAAAAAGTGGCAAATGAGGTTTCAAGTGAGGATATTCAGAAGAATAAAAGTAATAGAAAAGTGAGAATTAATAAAATGGTAAAAGAGAAGAAAAAAGCATGCAGAGAATATAACTGTTCTATTAAAAATAAAAAAAAGTGAAAAAGATGTTAATATTAAATGGGGAAACTATTAAAATAAAAAGAAATTGAATAAAATAGATTAGATAATTATAGAAGGAGAATGAAATTAAATAATAAATTATTGAATGATAAAAAGTACAAAAGATGGGAGTAAAATAATTGGAAATATATGAAAAGAAGGAATGTAGGAGATAAAGAAATAGTATTACTAAAGGGTGGAGAGAAAGAGTGTAACTCTAGAGAAAAATTAGCAATACTATTAAATAAGTATGTAATGGATATAGAAAACATGTTAGATGAGAAGGATAGAGCGATAACAAACATAACAACACATAGTAATGGAAATATTATTTTTTTAGAAAATGAATTGAATGAGGCAGGGATGAAGTAGAAAAGTGGAAAGGCAAGAGGCTTAGATGGATGGGCAGCAGAGATTCTGATGAATTTGAGAAATAGAGCCAAATTATATCTATTATCATCTTTTAATAAGATGGAATAGAAAATAGAATTTCTAGATAGCTTGAATAAAAAAAGAGTAAGTATATTATGTAAAAGAAAAGATAAAGACAGTAGAAAAATAAACAATTATAAACCAGTAGCAGTAACATCAATGTTACAGATTTTGTATATATGGTGGCTGGAAGGATGGCAAAATGAAAGAAAATAATATAGTTGGCAAAATGCAAGTAGATTGTAGAGTGGATAGGAATTAGTTTATATTTTAGTCACACGACTTATTGGTATGAGTAGAAATATTGGTAAGCAGTTATATATGGTCTCTATAGATATAGAAAAGGCATATGATAAAGAAATTATAAATAGATTATAGGTAACATTAATAAATTTGGGAATGAATGGAGCTTTAATGGATCTTATTAAGAGACTATGAAAGTAATTACTATATGTATCATTTAAGAAATATAGAAATACTTAGAGTTAAAAATGGGGTGGAATTAAGGTAAGGATATTCTATATCATCTATTTTGTTTGGAGAAGGAAATAGAAAGACTAGGAAGAGAGGTATAGATTCCATTACTAGATGGCAAAGAAGGGTCTACATTATCAGGTGTTTTATTTTCTGATTGTATTTTGTTGTGTGCAGAAAGTAGAAAAGATATGGAAATTGTTCTGAAGACTTGTGCATGGGTGGATAAAGAGATGGGGATCACATTTAGTGGGAAAAAAATCAAAAGTAAATATGTATATGCTTCAGAAAAAAAAGAATATTTTTGGGGGATATAAAGTTAAATATGGTGAATAGATATAACTATTTGGGAATCATCTTAAGTAAATAGAGGACTTGTTTGGATGAATGGGAGAAAAAATGATAAATGAAACAAAGAAAAGAATGAGATTGATAAAGAAATTAACAGTGTTTGCATATGATATGATGTAGCAAGATTTGTATGGAAAGTAGTAATGGTAGCAATGTTAACTTATGGTAATGATGCATCATATGTTAGCAATAGGTTATTACATTTCTTAGAAAGAGTACTAAGAGAAGTAGGAATACATAGATTAGATGCAAATATATGGATAGCAAAGGAAGCAATTCAAGGAGAAATGGGATGATCAAGTTTTTGTATGAGAGATGCAAAATGTTAAATGAAAATGTTTTGTAGATGACAATTTATGCATAGTAAAAGAATAGTTAACATAGCATTTAATTGAGTTAAGAGTAAAGAACAGGTACAAAATTAGTGAGAAAGGTAGTATGGTATGTAGGAGATTTGGATAAAGAATTTATAACAGTATACTTGTACTAAAAGTGGGATGATTGTGTTAGGAGGATTGTTGAGTGTTATAGTGGCAAAAAATAGGACAGAAAAATAGATGCATTGATAAAAAATAGGGAGTTGGAAAAATAATTATTATAGAAGAGTAAAAAGAGTCGAAATATATATAGAAATATACAGAATATTGGATGTGAGTTAATTTATGATAATAGCAAGGGAAATAGTCTGCTGTTTATGGTTTAAATGTAAATGGAGATATGTGGATAATTTGATCTGCAAATTATGTAAAAAGGCATGGAAAATGTTAGGCTTCTACAAATTGAATGCAAATTTTTACAAGAAGAAAGGGTACAAATAATGAAGTTGTGAGAGAATAGATATAATTTGATTATATAGAAAGTGTGCTCAAGGATTTTATGTTGGGTTTGAAAAAAGATAATGGGAATCTAGTTATAAAGGCTATGACATGGACAAAGATGATGTTGTGGGAATGGGATGCAGCAGGAAAGAGAAGAAATATGAGGAACACTTAGGATTGGAAATTAAAATGGAAAGTCAGGTGTCTAACAGGTTTTTCTCGGCATAGTGGCTGAAAAATCCCTGATATTGATAAAGGAGTAGCCATATAACATCACATCACAATAAACAATATAATATCAGAATTGATTTTGTAATGTGTTACACAATGGAGCATAGTTTTCATTCTGTACTTTAAATAGGAATAATTGTAAAAAATATCTTAATACTTGAATGTTAAAAATATTACATATATATTTAATATATACTATAATACACCATATACTCCTTATTTTACACTTTACAATGCAGTTAACATAAGATTTATTTTATTTCCTTTCTTACAGTTTCAACTGTCTAGCAGTCATCATCAGAAATTTTTTGAACTTGTTTCAGTTGTAGAAGAAAGGGTACTGAGATAATAGCTCTGATGATGACTGCTGGACAGTTGAAACTGTAAGAAAGGAAATAAAATAAATCTTATGTTAACTGCATTGTAAAGTGTAAATTAAGGAGTATATGGTGTATTATAGTATATATAATTAAGCAATGCAAATAAGAAATGGAATAAAATTTAATTTTATATATTTAATAATAAATGCTTTTATTTATTGAGTGGATTCTTTCAAAATAATATATATAAAAATATTGTATAATGACTATATATATATATATATATAAAAATATTGTATAATGACTATATATATATATATATAATTTTCTTCAACTATAATTGGAGGTTTTATATTTACCTTGAAATAAAAGAATGTAGTGTCCAAATATTAATTAATTCAATCACTTAATATTGAGTTAATGATTTCTGATCACCTCATATTTTTATTTCAAGTTAAATATAAAAATGCAATTTGTAGTTGAAGAAAATATTTTTTCTTTGGCCTTTTAGTGCACAGTAAAAAAATATTTATTAAAATATATTTATATAAAACCATACTTGTGTAGCCAACATTTTTAAATGTGAAACTTATGATTGCTTATATTCTCTTATTCTTCTCCTTCACTTTCTTTGCATATCTTCATATAATCATATATATTGCTTATAACACTATATTCATATACATGTTAATGCAACAAATTTTCTTAAAAACTTCTTTATTTTCTTACAGTTTCGACTGTCCAGCAGTCTTCATCAGAGCTACAAGATTTGAATAATATAAATATACAATCATCATTTTACCTATATATATATATATATATAACCATCATTTTACACATATAGAAAATACCCATATGCATAGATAAATATACACATATAACTTCTTCATACACATACATATACATTTACAAGACATATATATAATACATACCTACATCTATATTTACATATGTATATCCAATATATATATATATATAGCTCTTTTAACTATACATATATACACACAGATATACATACACCCACAGACATATATACAATCTTCATATATCTTTATAAATACACATCCATATTTATACTCTACCTACATATATATATAATACAAAAAAACACATCCAATATACCTTTTTTAAAAATCTTTTTACCTTTTGAAACTATTTTATTTTTACTTTTTACCTTTTAAAAAAACCCTTTAAATATTATTCCTTTATAATATTACCAATATTATTTTATAATTATCTAATATATAAAACATCTTTTATTTCACTATCTTTAATTTACTTTTATATATTATTCTTTTATAATATTTCCAATATTATTCTATTATTTTATAATTATCTAATATATTACATCTTTTATTTTACTATCTTTAATTTTACTTTTTATAATTTTTATCTCTACATTACTAAATAATATTTTTCTTTAACACTATTACAGTCTATCTTCTTCACTGCCTTAATTAAACTGACCATTATTTTAAATTTTCTATCTTGTTATTCATTTAAAATAGCTCCCTTTGTTATCAATTTTATAAAACTTATTCTATTTTAAACTTCTAACTTCCAAATTATATTCATTAGCCATATTCAAATATTACAAATACAACTACTTAACCTTCATTTTACATATAAATATACATATCAAAAATCCATACATCCCTTACACATAGATATATATTTCTTCACATCACCTCTATACATATAAATAAAAATAAAATAATATATAAACAATATAAAAAATTTAAAAAAAAATTTTAAAAATTAAAAAAATAAAATAAAAATAAAAAATTTAAAATTCTCTATCCATATATACACACATATATGGTTAGCCTAAATAAACCTATATCCTTAAAAATATACTCCTATGTACACCCATATTTATAATACATATACCAATCCTCATATACATTTATCTATAACCTCCCATATATATACTCAACTTACATATAAATTACATTTATAAATATACTAAACATATCCAATACCCCATTTTTTATCTATTACCTTTAAAAACTATTTTATTTTTACTTTAGTTTTTCATTTCACTATCTATCTTGTTTCATTATTATCTAATCCATATTCCTTTTTACCTCTTTACCTATAATACAAAACCTATCCAATACACCATTTTTATATTACCTTTAAAACTATTTCATTTTTACCTTTAGTTTTAAAAATTTTTTAAATAAATTTCTTTCAAACAAATTTTTACTATTTTTAAATACCTTACCCTTTTATTATTTATTATTACTATTATTTATATCATCACTATTCCTTAATCTTCCTTTCACCATTTTTTTATCTTGTCTAATTATTATCTAATATATATCTTTTTTACTTTAATATATCTATTTTTCTTCTTTTAATAATATTATCTTTATTCTCTGCTGTTTTGAAGTCACTATATTTTTATTCATTTAAACCAACTCCCTCTTTAATCAATTTTATAAAACTTATAATTCTATTTTTTAACCTATTTATTAACAATCTTCACATGTCTTTTATCTATATTCACATATTATACCTTTAAATCTACTTTCTTTTATTACTATTATTATTACCTTTATTATTAATAATAAATAACAACAATAATCATGCTATAACACCAATATAATTTCATATTTAATGTTTCCTTAACCTACTTATATACACCTAGTACATATACACTTATCTTTAATTACCAACAACTCTATAAATACAATACTACAACCTACCAACACAAGGTACTTAGTCCCCCATCTCTATTTAAACTAGGCCTTATTCTCTTAATTAATATTATCTCTTTTATTTTTCTATCTCTTCTTTTATTAGTATATCCTATCATTTTGATACTCTCTTTGTCAAATACATGACCTGTTTCCATAGTATTCAAATAAATTGGTGAATTTATGTTATATCTATGTTGATTTAACCTTGTAAAAATAGAATTCTTAGTCTCATCTACATATTTAGTCCTTATCATATTCTTTTTACAATATGTACAATCTATTTGATATATGCTATTTATACATTTTCCTATATCTTTAATATATTTATTATCTAATGCACTTATTAATTTTTTTTTTTATTTACTACCTTATACTTAATTACATTATTATATTTTTATTAATTTTTTTAATAATTTTATTAACACTCTTAACTGCATTATTACTATATGTCTTAGCCCCTATATACTTTTCCTTTATATTCTTCTTCCTATAATGTTAAAGAAAAATATTATTTAGTAATGTAGAGATAAAAATTATAAAAAGTAAAATTAAAGATAGTAAAATAAAATATGTAATATATTAGATAATTATAAAATTATACAATAATATTGGAAATATTATAAAAGAAAAATATATAAAAGTAAATTAAAGATAGTAAAATAAAAGATGTTTTATATATTAGATAATTATAAAATAATATTGGTAATATTATAAAGGAATAATATTTAAAGGGTTTTTTAAAAGGTAAAAGTAAAAATAAAATAATTTCAAAAGGTAAAAAGATTTTTTAAAAAAGGTGTATTGGATGTGTTTTTTATTATATATATATATGTAGGTAGAGTATAAATATGGATGTGTATTTATAAAGATACATGAATATTGTATATATGTCTGTGGGTGTATGTATATCTGTGTGTATATATTGTGCCGGTCAGATTTGTATGTTCACGTAACAAGATCTAGCAGCTAGGCAAAAGTACCTCGAATCCAATCATGCGCAAGATACACAGGTCAGGAGCACTCATGAATTCTGCCCTATTTGCCTATTCCCCAGATCTATAACATTATGAGCAACAATCCTGATGACATCGATTAATCCTCTTCTCATCCACCGGCATCGATCATCGGAGACACAAAAAGACTTTAGGCTAAACTTATATGATAGAATAACTTAATAACCAGTTATATTTTATGAGCAATGAAGGCTCGTGACCTAGCATATTAATTATGTACTGAGCGGAGATCATCTAGTCATATTTAGCATAAGTAATAACTTAATATATTATCTTAACTAAAAGAAAGCAATGGTTCGAGTTTGATATATATATTTAAGATTTATTAATAACAAAATTATGTCGGGTTATTTAGCTGACGTGAGCCTCAGAAGTATTATATTTGTTTGATTCATATTTAATAATAACATTAGATTTGCGGCTATGCCAATAATATATATGTGTGATTTAATAAATTAGCACTATTAGAATACATTACTAGAATCCTATTACACCCCCAGAGAAGAAAAGAGCATTTTACTTAATTTAAAAAGATAATATTTTTACAAGTGGTTATTATGTTTGGTTACATTCAATATGATTATTAATTTGGAGTTATAGATAATTAATATGCAGGATGGGTAATGAATAATTTTATAAACAATACTAAATCTATCACATTAATAAGTATATTAAACTAATGGAAATATGTTTGTTTAAAGAAATCATTTCATTACGGCTTATGAATACTTCTGGGTGACTAATAAGACACTGAAAGGTGGTGCATGCATGGGGGCTGATAGTGTTGGTCCAATTATGGATCCTGGAGTGTGCTTCATGAATTTTTAATAACGAAATGGACTGATTTCCTCTGCAAACGTCAGCAGGGTCGGTTTGATGAATGAAAGAGTCCAGATTCCCTGGAGTGAATTACAGGCAAATCATGGATGACAAAGAGTGGTCGGCAATGTCATTATTGGGCTGGATTTTCCAGAGCAATCCCCATATAAAGCATGCACATAAGACCAAGGATGTCCCCAGGGTGGTTTTACAGCCTGGTTCAAGGACATTGAGATGATGATGGGGTCTGACTTTGCGGTTGCCTCCATGTAATAAAGAAGAACAAACATATATATAAAATAGAATGGCCTTTATGCACTAAACGCTTATTAATAAAACATAAATATACTTCTGAAATTAAAGATTATTGGGACATATTTATTGCCCACGAATGATGAACTATTCTGCGTAATGACATGGCTTCACTTTAAGCAAACAGGGATAATAATTATACATATAAACATAGAATAAAAGGTTAAGGTCCCCCTCCCTTTTTACATTATATTACTTAATATTATTCATTACGTTTTACACATTAAACCTCAATTTTGGTTGATTAATGCCCTTGTGAAAATACATTAATTGATTGCAAAATAAAAAGGGTGGTCGTAATAGCTAAGATGAAATTTACATATATAATATAGTTGAAAGATAAAAGATAGCGCATTATTTAGGAAGGAGAATCAGAAAAACAGATGTCAAATCTGTTTTTCAACATTAAACATGAAAATATAATTAATTTATTTCTCTAAAACCATGAGCATCTGGGCAAGCCAAATAAGACTTGTTTTTATCAATTATAAATTATTTACACAGTAAATGATGGGTGGAGAAAACAAAATAAGTCATATGCTGGCGATTTTAGAATATTATTGACATTAACTTTAAAATATAAATACGTAAAAATGTTAATAAAAATTATTGGCCGGTTTTAAATAAAATAAAAGAAAAACATTTTATAAGAGGCTTAGCATAGATTAGTTATATATATATATTTGAAGACATTTAAAAGATATAGTTTAAAATATACACATTACATAGAAGGCAGGATTTTAGGAATTATAAGCGGTCTGAGTTCTTTACCTTGATGATTGAGAAAAGCATTTCACTAGGAATCAGTCCTTCGGTATTGTCACTAGATCTAGGGTAGTGGGATGATTTGAGATAGCTTCATTTCATTGGAAAACATATGTAAAGTTCAGTAGCATGGAGTACGGAATCTTCATTCATGGGATCAGCATGTTAGAACAGAGGGACAAGGCGAAACTTACTACTCACAACACATTGTGTGAAAATTACATCGGGCGTGGATTATGTTCAGCAGCATGGCTATTTAATGATCTCCCCTCCTTGTGGATTCAAATCCAGCAGTATTTATACTTTTAATTTGAATTTGTAACTAGGCAACTACTGCTGGACCTGAGGCAGTTTAAGCACTTAGATTTCATTTGGAATCGTTTGGCCAGATACTCTTATCTGGTAAGATGTTTGAAACAATGCAAGTTTGTTATCAGTTTCTCGAACGATTGTTTTAAAATATATTTTGTGATTTTAAAACAAGCTAGCGTGGACAATTTCCACTAATGGGTTTCTTCTATTATTACTAATTTGTAATCTTTTATTTTAATCTAAAGGGTCGTCCGGGTTATTGTTTTTCGAGAGACTTACTAACAAGATTGCATCGTTTCTGGCTACAAACTTATATATGAAAAATATAATAAGTATCATATATAATATCTTATATATATAATATACTATTAATTCAATCACAATCTCCTACGCTAAAATATACATATATATTTATTATTTACACCCGCATACACATGAGAATATTATTATTAGATTAAATATTAAATTAAGACACATACGTTTACATTATTTTATACTATTGGGTAAAGAAATATATTATTAGTTATGTGTATATGTGCGTAAGGACGAGTTTGAATACGGTTAGGTGCTAGGAGATTGGATGTGGGCTGTGAAGCAGGATCTGAGAATCAGATCATCTGCTTCAATATGTATAGTTAAAAGAGCTACATATATATATTGGATATACATATGTATATATAGATGTATGTATGTATTATATATATGTCTTGTAAATTTATATGTATGTGTATGAAGAAGATATATGTGTATATTTATATATGGGTATTTTATATATGTGTAAAATGATGGTTATATACATGTATTTATTTATATATATATATATATAGGCGAAATGATGATTGTATATTTATGTTATTCAAATCTTGTAGCTCTGATGAAGACTGCTGGACAGTCGAAACTGAAGTTTTTAAGAAAATTTGTTGCATTAACGTGTATATAAATAGAGTGTTAAAAGCAATATATATGATTGCTTATATTTTGAAAAAAGTAATCATTAGTTTAAACTTTTTATTTTTTTTTTAAAAAAAAACTTCAATAAACATTTTAATCTTGTCTTACCATTTTCTCAATAATAAATTGTAAAAATTAGTTATTTAAAACAGAAATGTGGTTAGAGGAAGTGACGTCTTAATTTTGAAATTATTAATATAAAACATTTGTTAATTTCATTGTTATTCCATAATAAAAACAATTACTATTCCACTTGAAACAGGCAATCATTTTACAAAAAACCCACAACACTCTACATAATCTTATCCTCTCCTACAGATACTCCAACATTATAAAAAAAAATTACACCAACTGATCATCCTCCGCCTTTTTCCAGGTCATGGATAGCATTGCTTGTAGAACACCTACAACTTTATAACCCGATGATGCCCTCTAACCTTAACTAAAAAATCACATTATGGGAAGCATACAATCTAATCAACTATAATCAGCAACCCATTAAAACCAGCCTAAATGTAACAAACCAAAGCCTAATTACACACTTCAAAAGATGGAGTCTTGAACCGAAATTTGTTGACTTCATCATTAAAATTAATTTTAATGTGCTTCCCATGAATTGGTTTCTTTATCATCGATGAGGTTGTTGTAGTATTGACCCAATATGTGGTTTGTGTTCTCGTGAAGATGAAACCATAGATCACATTATACACTGGTGCCCAAGACTTAAAACACTGAAAGACATAATCATCATCAACTCCAACATAAGATCTGACATGATTTTCTCACTTGGAAATACCATTCATAATGGAACTTTTGCAATAATAAGGCTTTCTACGTTTATCCTTTATGCCATATGGATAGTGAGATGCAAATCTCTCATGGAATTACCCCCACCACAAATCATACCATTGTTTTATTGAACACTCAAAAAAATCAAGAAGCGTGATTAGCTCCTTGCCTCCAGTAAAATCTTTAATGACACCTGGTCTTTAACTGCTCTATCTTTTTCCTGATTATCAACTCCAACCTACCCAGCATTATAAATTAGGCAATTTTAAAAGAAAATATTCATGTTTATATTGAAAATGCTAATACCATTAAACAAGTTCTTAGTTTCTCATATTCTACACAAAATTCTTCATTATACCCAACCACATAAGTGTATAACAATTGCGTTCTCATAACATAATCTAGCCAGACGGCAAACTGAACATTATTATAATCATGTTATTGTACAATTTATTTATTTGTTTTTCTTTTATCAGGATGTAATCACTATTTATTGTTAATAAAATTTTTGTTGAAATGAAAACAACTACTACCTCATTCAAGTTGTTATATATATTGTCAAACTATATACTTCTTTATAATTTTTTACAGATTATTTTTTTTATTGCTTAAATAATATCAAATCTGGGTAATCTGTATAAAAAAAAATATAGTTTTAGTACTGTCCAATTTTTAAATAATACTCAATGCAAATACTGTTTAGTATTATTATTATTTAAAAAAACGACAACAATAACAAATAATTAAGTATTATTAATTATTTTAATACAAGTTTTAAATTATAATTTTATAATTATAATTTAAAAAAAAAGAAAAAGAAAGAACAACTTCTATTCGACATAATTATATATAAATCACCTTCCCCTACCAAATAAACATAAATATGTTAACTATTTATCTTATTTTTTAACTTTCAATTTAGCTCTGGGTAACACTCATTTTTTTCGTTCGCATTCTTCTTTGATATATAAAAAGAGTAATTAATATACTTGACAAATAATGAATTAGTTTTTTATTTTATTATTTCGTCACTAGATGGCAAAGTTTGTTGAAATTTCGATAGATAATTATCCAAAAGAAATATTGGATTATATGAAGGAATAATTATTATTTTTCATACATTGTTAAGCCAGACGAACGTTTATTTTGAACTTTGGGAAAAAATATACAATTGACGACAAAATACGTAATCTGACATAAAACGGATTCTGTTTCTAAATGTATTTTAAATACCGTATAAGATTTGGATTATTAATTTTTATATACAATATTACAACAAATAATTTTTAAATGATATAGTTGATTAGTAGCAAAATCTTTTTAAAAAAAAATGATTCGAATTGGCTTAACTACTTCAGCTTCCCGCCCCCATATTCAACTTTTTATAATGGTGGGGGGGAAAAATTTTTTTCATAATCTCTTTTTTTTTTTTTTTTTAAAAAAAAAAAATTTTTTTTTTAAAAAAAAAAAAATAAAAAAAAAAAAACAATAAAAAAAAAAAATAATAAAAATATTTAAAAAAAAAAAAAAAAAAAAAATTTTCTTCCTAAAAAAATATTTTTTTTTTTTTTTTTTTTTATTTTTTAATAAAAATTCAATAAAAATAAAAAATCATCCTTCGTGATGATTTCTTTTTTCTTCCTCTTAAAAAATCTTTTTTTTTATAAATAATATTTATTTTTTTTTACAATAATTACTCTTCCTCCCCCATCACAAAACAAAGTCGGATGTGTTTTTTTCTTTTTTTTCTTCAACTTTTATATATTTTTAAAGGCTAAAAATAAAAAAAATAATCCTATTAAAAAAAAAAAAAAAAAAAATAAAACAAATAGCTTTTTGTTTTTTTTTTATTTAAAAATGTAGGGTGGTTTTTTTTTTTTTTTTTTATAAAAAATTTGTTTTTTTTTTTTTTTTTTTTTTTTTTTTGTGTTTGGTATGTTTTGTGTTTTTTTTGTTTTTTTATATTTTTTTTTTTTTTTTTTTTGGGGGTGTGTGATTTTTGTTTTTTTTGTTTATGTAGTGGAGTTATTTTTTTTTTTTTTTTTTTTTTTTATTTAAATTTATTTTTTTTTGTTTATAAATTTGAAATAAAATTTATGTAATAAAAAAAAAAAAAAAAAAAAAAAAAAAAAAAAAAAAAAAAAAAATGGGGGTTTAATAAAAATAAAATAAAAAAAAAAAAAAAAAAAAAAAAAAAAAAAAAAAAAAAAAAAAAAAAAAAAAAAAAAAAAAAAAAAAAAAAAAAAAAAAAAAAAAAAAAAAAAAAAAAAAAAAAAAAAAAAAAAAAAAAAAAAAAAAAAAAAAAAAAAAAAAAAAAAAAAAAAAATTGGCTTAAGTAATGGATTATATATATAAAAAATAATACATATTGTTCGGGGGAGGGACAAATGAAGATAGGGGGCCATTAATGATTGTGTGAAAGAAGATATCCCTTAAATTATATAAATATAACTAAGATGATAAAAGGTCTGGGAATGTTGGTAGGCATGGGTGGGAAGGTATCTTATATGAAATAGCAGTTTAAACGTTGTAGATAAAATAGTGTGAGGAAAACTTATTATTGAGAATAGGGATTTAAATACCAATAACGAATTAAAACATAATATTTTATTCATTTAATAACAAATAGGATTCTTTACACTCCCCCCCCCCAGCTCCTAACAAGATGAGATGAAGTCAAATTGTAAAAATGATGATATAACTATTAATCGAGAAACTAAAGACGGTAAATTAAGAGCAATGCTGATTTTTGTCTGAGATTTTTTTTTTTTTTTTTTACATCAGTTTTTTTTTTAGATTGAATACAAATTGGTAAATGTTTTTTTAAGAAATTAAAAATCGTTTATCATAATTATGCAACATATAAACAAGGATGTGTTTGTAGTTTATTAAAATAAAATGTATCATTGTATTAAATGCAAGGATTGGGGGATATGCATCTCAAGCACAGTAAAAAACTTTGAATCAGTTTGTTTTATAAAAGTTTAAATGTAAAATTAGATAAATGATATTTTTAAAAGTGAAAGTTAATATTACGGTTAGAAATTTAACTTGCTTATTATAGCGATTGCTTAATATTTAATTATGGGGGGAATAGCTATAAAATTTCAAAAATTATAAAATAAGTTTAATGTTATTGAAATTCACTACAAGTAGATCGCGAATTATTATTACTTATATGTGTGCGTGTTGTGTATGTATGGGGTATAACATTTTATTTATAGAAGTGATCACAGAGTTTTATACATCATTCAATCTACTGTTCTAAAGGAAATTTGAAGAACAATTATTTTATCTTAGTTTTTTAAATTACTATATATACACCTGTGTCTCGTTTTATGTGGTAGATAGGTTCCTCAGAAAATGCGCACAAAAGAAATTGCACAAAAATAGACTTAACTTACCTTGAAAAATGGGGAATATGTACTGTAATTTTCCAAAAATCGCATAAAAGCAAAGCAACAATGTAAAATTACTTTAAAATTCGCATAAAAAAAAATAAGAAAATAAAATATGACTAATAAAAAATTTCAAATTTGAAAAAATTGATACAAGACAAACTTTTTTTACTTTTTTTATTAACTACAGTATTTAATTTTATTCAAAACAATATATTTTTATGCGTAATTTACATTTTTTTTTTCATACATGTATGGTATTTTAATAATTATCACTATTTGAGACATCAGATTTATCATGATATGATGTAATATGAGGTACTGTAGCTTCTCCTTAAACAAAGTCAAGAGGAAATACAACTAAAACGTTTTCCAATCACTGTTGATCCTTCTCATTTCACTAAGCGATCTAAAATTGAAATTTTTGTTTACAAAGAAATTCATTTTCTTGGGTGTTTTTTTCTCTTTGTTAGAATAAACTAAAAGTTTAAAATAAAAATAAGAACTTAGACTTACGATAATAAAAAGACAATGACTCACCACTGTTGGGCAAATTTAATTAAAACTAACAATTAAAAATTAAATTCTTATTTTTGTCTTTAATTTTTAATTTTCAATTCCGTTTAAAAATCAAATTTCATCGTTTCACATAACCTTAACGTTACATAATTTTTAAATTGTTAATTACAATTAAAAATCAGATTTTAATTGTCAAATTTAATTGTGCCCTCTGCTGTTACTCACCTTTTAAAAATAAACTTGCAGACACTAAATGATTAATTGATTACATACTCTTTTTATAAAAAGCAAAAATAGAATGTGATTTAAAATACAAAAGCAACAACATACATAGTATTTTTCATCTATAACATTTGAACAGATTCACATTATAATCTTGTAAAATTTAATGTGTATATATAAAATGAGAAAATTCTGATTTTAAGTGAATTATGAACTTCTTTATTGAATAAAATCTATTACAGTATTATTATAAAGCGCTGAAAATATTGAAATTATTAGATGGAAGTTGAACTCCAACAATGTGTGATTACTTTAAATATGATGTGAGTGTGTGAATTTTATAATATTTAAAGTAATAGCGCATTATCGGAGCTCGACTTCTGATCTAATAATTTTTATCATATAAAAGAAAACTGCATACAAAAATATTAAGAAGAAACATGAATTGCATAACTTCAAAATCGCATTAAATAAATCCACACAAAATAAGACCCAGATGTACTAGATAAGTTGTTTTTTCAATCTTAATTATAAAGAGATAAATAATTATCTTCACTTATAAATCTTCAATCAAAATTTTAGTCTATTTTTTTATTGAAAAGATTTTTCTCTCAATGTTTGACATTTTTATTATTATTAATATTATTATTATTATTATTATTATTATTATTATTATTATTATTATTATTATTATTATTATTATTATTATTATTATTATTATTATTATTATTAGTATTATTCTTAGTATTATTATTATTATTATTATTATTATTATTATTATTATTATTATTATTATTATTATTATTATTATTATTATTATTATTATTATTATTATTATTATTATTATTATTATTATTATTATTATTATTATTATTATTATTATTATTTAAAGCGGGAAATATCTCAAGCATGCACATGGTATAAAATAAAGTTGTGAATAATTACTGTCAAAATTATGGTTGATAAACTAATTAACTCTTAATGAAATGGGTCAAAAGTCAAACAGGTAAGTCAGATAAATGATTGACAGGTCTAGGTATAAAAGCAATGATATATATATTTTATTTGGGGTGGGGTGTTCTTCTCTAAAAAGTTGGTGTTAAGTGAACACATATTAAATTCTGTTTTATATTTATCATCTGATCTACCAAGATATATATTTTTAAAAGTGTATAGTATTGTTATTTTGTAAAATGAATCACCATTTAAATAAATGGCACACTGATCTCCTTCCAAAGTCAATTGCTGCCAACAATTTACTAGGACATCAGGATTAATAAATCATGCTTATTTAAACACATCTAGTTTGGACACTCCAATCTCTGCATCATCAAATGTTTCAGGTACAAACCTTTATTGATATTTTACTTCTAGTACTTGGATGTATGTATTTTATGAAATATAAAAAGAGACTAAAATGATAATCATTACGGAATTCTGCATTTGTGTTTTATTATTATTAGAAAGACATAATAAAGTCTAAGAATCATTTATATTTCCTCTAATTGTTTTTATTAAAGCAAACTTTTGCATTCTCCTGTGAGTAATATTTACTAAGGCTGTAACCTCAAGAATATGCACATAAAAATGTGATAATAGGGACCTCTACAGGTCTTAACCATAAGCTTACATTTTGGAAGAAAATAGGGCAACCCTTCTTTATTTCAACCTACTTTATCTGAGAGCATGAAGCTAACTTTAGCAGAAGGTTTAAAATATCTGTTAGAATAACCAATTAAATTGGAAAATGAAAGGAATATTAACTAAACATTTGTTAAATAATTCTAGAAGTATATTATAGTAAGCATCTGTTCCAGCTGGATCTCGAATTAATGGAATAACTAACAATGAAAAGTATAACCAAGGAAAAGCTTAATGCATAGAACAGGAAAAACTAAATTCTACAAATAATTCATGAGTAAATAAGTGATATTGCAAAGATAGGAATTGCCATAATATATTATTAATAAAAGTGCAATGATCCGGATAATAATAATAAATGTAGCTACTTATTAGAAAAATGTTCTGTCATTAAATTCAATTTGTACAAGTAAACATTACTATTTGAATAACTTTGAAATCGATATACCATGCCCATGCATTTTATTTAGGATAATATATGTGTGTTTTCCCGATTTGGATAACTTTATCAATGGATAACTGTCACCAATAGTGCTGTGTGCTAAAAGAGATTTTAAGTATTTTTTTCTTTATTATATTTATTATTATGTTATATGTTACCTTTATTCTATTACATATTCTTAATTAAACGTTATAAATTGACCCGGTATTAAACTTATGCCAGAATAGAAAATATACCTTATTTGTTGTATAATTGCTTGAGCCCATATTTTATTATGAAATGCTAAGAGAATATGAAGCAAGAAAGATGTTATTTTAAAATATTATTATGCTAATAGTTTTAAAATGAAATATGTCTATATTTCTTTAATTCACATATGTTTTCAAGTATTTGATTGCTATGCCCTGGAGAGAATGAGTTAATTAAAATGTGTTTTTAAAAAGTAAATGGTGCCCATTTCTTACTCTATAGAATTAACATTTAAATAAAATTATTCTTAGTCGTGTTAGACTAATCGGTTCTTACATCAATAATATGATACCATTTATGCTATGTAAAAGTGCAAATGACGTTTATTTGTTTGAGGCGAGTTTAGTTCTTACCACCTCAAAGGCTGAGATGGAGCATAGCTCTCTCGCGATTAAATATATTTATAGTTGAAGGTATTTAGGAGATCGATGATATATTTCCAGCTCCATTATTATTTATTTTCTTCATAAGAGAAATATTTTTATATGGTTGTAGAATGTGGTGTTTTTAGCATACCTCTTATATATGTGCTGTGACAAGTTCCTCACATACTTTATAGCCTCAGGAAGAAGGCACTCTTAGGTCTATGTTATCACGAAGAAGTTGTTATTAATTTATTTTCTCTTACAAAAGTATTATTATTATCCTTATCCAGGATTGAATGATAAACTATTGTTTACTGTTTGTTAGGTCATTGCATATTAGTGAAGGGTAATTATTTGTTTAGGAAATAATTTATACTATCATATTTCATAAATTGGTGTACTGAGTAGCCGAGCTTAGCTCTACCTTGTGAGCGAACCGATCATTATTCCAAATTCATAGTTAATCATTCGAAGTCAGGCAATCAATGCGCATCATACCCGGTTCATGTAGAAGCAAGTCATCGCTGGACTGGTAAGAACATGATAGAAAACGAGCGTTGGGTTATAGTATTCAATACATGTGTGTGCGTAGATATAGCTTATTAAACTCCCACACAGTTACCAAATATAAATTAAGTATTAAGTTATGGGAAGTCATGGTTCGCAAAATACTTTATAAACTGAAATATTAAAATTAAAACAAATTTTTATTATCTTTTAAAATATGAATTTTTTAGTGGGATGAGTAGATATTGTTATAAAAAAAATAGACGGGCTATACGCTAATTAATAATGATAGTAATTATATTTGTCGCAATATTGCTGAAGCACCGCTTCAGATAGAGAATAATTAATTTTAAAAGTAGTATATTACGGGTCAGCATAGCTGCTTTCTAAGGAGTTGCCCCGAGGTTCTCTTCCCGGCTGACGCCTTGACATATAAAAAATAATAATTGATAGAATCGTTTGTATTATAGGATAGTTATTTGTCCCATATACTATTACCTAAATGTCATTGTTGGGACAGGGCTATATCCCACATATGATAAGCCTTATGAGAATTTGTAATCATAGCCAGTAGAGATCGATTGTAAGTATTTTGAAATTATTAGTTCATATCTTTCTTTGCTATGGGATCGCTACGATGTTTATTTTATATTGTAATATTTAGCGTTTTATTTGTGTTAATAAATATTTTGTTTTAAAATTCAAACTTTGTGTTGTGTCTTAATGTTTTTGTATCCATTAACTCCCAATATCCAATAATTCCAGAAATCTGATATACAAAAGTTATAAGAAATATTTCATATTTTCCAGCACAGATGTGTCACGAAATACCTTTATTAGATATTATTACAAAATTAATACATTTTTATTTGTTGAGATTTGAGAATTAATCTGATAAAACGTATATTTTAAAACTATATCGATCATATGGCAAACATCTGAGAGAATGATGTAATTGCAAATTTAATATTTAGTTAGTACAATTTATTGCACTTTGATTAGTGTTACGAATGGATATAAAATCTCTTCTCCACTCCTGATATTTGGATGCGTTCCCAGTCGTTAACGTTATAATCAAAATTTATTAGGAATCAGTAGTTAATAATGTTTATTATTATTATGATGATTCCTATTGCTAGTTTTAGTTAAAATTGGACATTAACTTTTAAATTGAGTGTACATCCATTGGACTTAAAGTTGCTGGGATAGTATCCAGAGATTTGCAATGAATTTGAAAGTGATTATTTGTTGCTTCACACCACAAGTCAAGACCCTGAGAATGAGAGTATTTATAATTCCAAAATTTTAATTAACAAAATGATCACTGTGGCTAGAATATAACAGTCAATAATTATTGAGTTAATATATTGTACATTCAGTTTCTGTGTGTGTGTAAAATGGATGGTGAAAAGCCATGTTTGTGGTAGAGATATAATGGTAGGACATACACATTTAAGTGTAAAGAATTGTAACTGTGGAGGGTGAGCGATGCTGAGAATAAAAAGATAATTAATGTGTTTAAAAAGGGAGAGGGAGAGTGAAGATTTCTCCTCTTCTTTTATTTAAGTAATAATACTTTAATCCTTTTTTTTTAATTCCTGAGGTTCTCTGCATGGATTATCGATCCATGTCCATAATCCTAAAAATCAGAAATAAAGAACTGGTATTTTGTAGTAGCCATGAGAGATCATATAGCTGTGCAGATTCATTAGATGTGTCTTTGAGTCTGTGGAGGAAAGTTGAGTTCAGTTTTTAATTACTGGTCATTTATTCACTTGTGTAATAATACTTACACTTTATCAGGTGATGATGATCTCGAGTAGACACTACAGATAATTGATATAGTTACAACTTGGTGCCTGGGTAAATACATCATTGCACATATAGATCACTCTCCCTTTGTCATTGTAGGAGAGTGGAGGCATGGTAAGGTTATTATATATATATAAAAGACATATTTTGCAGGTTCGTTCATGTTAAAAATTTAAATATTTATAGACTGTTGTTTTGACTTGATCACTCAAGTCATCTACTGGGTGATAAAAGGTAGAAAGACGGTTGTAGAATTAAGAATGTTTTTTAAAAAAATATTTCCAAATAAAAGGAAGTTTGCTGCTGATGATGAGTGTTGTTTAACTGCATTAGCATGTTCATCTCTCAAAAACACTGATGTGACGATTACTCATACCTATGTAAGAAGCTTTACAATTTTCACATGAGATTTGATAAACAAGCTTGTTAGGAGCTATTGGTAAAGCTCCATTTAGTGATCATAAAATGCAAGCTAAAAGCAAGTTATGAAATTTATAACTTGTTTTGTTTATCATAAATGTTCCTTGAAGGTTTTTGCAATGATATATATTGCAGAGGCTTTTACTATATGGTGAAACTGAACTGTTTTCAGACCCATATAGCTATCTAGTTTGTTTAGCTGGATTTGAAGACATTATGTGTCTGAGAAATTTCATGCTTTCAAACTGATAGAAACATGTTTGATAAATATTGATTTTAGAGTTAGTATTTAGATCTAGTTTCTAGTCTTCCAACCCTTCACTGATGTGAGCCAACTAACTCGAAACCATGGTCTGGAGATGGGAGACAATGAAAGAGATATTGAATTTTATCTCTCTCGGCGTTTATGTAAACAAGCTTATTAGGAGCTATTCGTAAAGCTCCATCTAGTGATCATATATATATACATGCACACATGTTCTTAATAAATTGTGAGATAGTTGGTAAATTATGAAATAATTAATTATATCTTCAAGAATATATATATTTTTTTTTATTAAAGGAATACTTCTTCTTTTATATTCTTAATATTCAATTGAGAGATCTTACAACAAAGTTTATATTAATTTCTAAATTTTATGTATTAACATTTTATCAGTTAAATATTCGAAAATGATATAAAAATATCAAAAGAGATTTCAACTAAATATTCTTATAGAAAAACAGCAGTTCCTGCAGTTATAATTAATTATCCACATAATCAATTTAATCTTCTCAATTTATATGCATATGCATATTATAGGCAATTTATACATATATATTAAAGCACACAATGCTCCATGAATACTCAGATGATCACCCCAATTTAGTCACTCTAAGCTACTACAACCCATAATAGTTTACTGCAAACACGGTTGCATTGCCCTGCTTGCTTCCAAGTCTTAGGTGCTATAATTCATAAAATACTGCCTTGCTTATCTTTAAAGTCTTAGAGGCAACTATTATATCAGTTAAAAAAATACTGCCTTACTCTCTCTGCAGTCTTAGAGGCGAAATCATGGCAGGCCTACTGTTAACTGCTTCATGATAAATAATAACTGATATTATAATCTCGGTTGGAGCAGTGAATGAGATTAATCAATCAAAAGTGGCATCACATCCTCAAGGCAATGACAAAAATTCTCCATCCATCATCAAAAATTGCAACATAACCAACCAAACTCCAATAATCAAATATCCAATCCAACCTCCAAAACCATAATAGATTTTCAATAACACAAACTTTACAAATATGAACAAAATTATTATTCTACAATTCAACGCTATTAAAATTTCTATGCTTATCTGGCAGCAATGCTATATTTCATTGATTAGCAAAATATTCAAAAACAGTGCTATTAACTTTATCACTTACTATAAATTGTGATATCTATATGATTTAAAAATTGAAACTAAGCTGTTTTATGGTTGTATTTATTTATCATCATCAAAAAGAAATGCAATAATAGTAATCATCATCATAAGGTCAAAATATTTTATACATATAAAAAAAAAATACACACACAAAAACAATTTTCCTTTTTTTTTTCAAACTGTATATCTGTCATCATTATATACTACACATCTCTCAGGTATGTGGCGTATTTCAAGCCCTATTTGGTTTATTTCGAGTCCTAGTTGGCACGCCATTTGTAACAGAATAAAAAATATATTTAGTTTAAATTATAAATTATAGCATCTATTTTTTTTTTCATCTAAATATATTTTTTATTCTGTTACAATATATATTATTTGTTAATGAGTTTTTTATTTTTTTTGGAAAAAAAATATTGATACTACATTATATATTGGAATTAAGAAAATAAATTTGATTTGCTATGCTTGAATTTCCATTATAACATCAAAAATAACATTTAACTAAAGAATACATAAACACGTTAGTATTATTATAATTTTGATTTTTTTTTCTTTATTAAATCAAAAATATTTTTTTTAAAAAATGTACATATATATTAATTTATTCTATATAGTTTCTTTCTGAAATATATTACACTTGCTATTTTAATGTGTGATCTCATCAAATATTTTCGAAAATAAAATATTTAAGTAAGCATAGGCAATTTATACAATTTTTAGCATTTTTTCTATGACTCTTGTATATTTCAATTTTTATAAAATGAATGATGAATAAAAAACAAAGACGACAGCTTCATACTAAAATGTTAATATTAATTGTACTATGACATTTCCTCTCAGCTGTATCTTCAACTTATACATTAAAACCTAAAAAATAAAACAAAATAAAATTATTAAAACATTATAATATAATTATTAATGAAGTAAACATATATATAAACTATATATAAACGTAGAATGATCATTATATAACACATTATAGGAAGAAAACTGTTCTAGTTTCTATACAGGTTCTTTGAACATAAAAACTAATTTAATAAGTAAACAAAGAGCTTTTCTAATTACTAAACAAGCTTTGTGATAAATGCTTAGCAAAAAAAAAAAGCCTTTAAAATAACTCTATCTAAAAACCACACCCAATCCCCCCGACTAATGGTTTCACACTTTTGGCACCCCTCAGAGAGGTGAGAGAGCAGTTTCAGACACTAGATCTAAAAATACCAACCCAAAGCCAGAATTTACCTAACAGTTAACCATTGAGTAGATTTAGACAATTAAACATCTTCAAACCCAGCTAACTAACTCAAACAGCTATATGGGACTGAGATTCCTTCAACCAAACCACATATTAGAAGTCCTAGCAATATAACATCACTTAAGACTTAAAGCAAAGACCATAAATAGTCAATAAAAATAGAGTCATACATTACATGACCCCACTTCTTTTTAAGCTTGTAAAATATAAACAAAGAGCTTTGATAATTGCTCAACAAGCTTTGTGATAAATGCTTAGCAAGAGAAAGCATTTAAAATATCTCTATCTGAAAATGATACCCAATCCTCTGACCAATGGTTTCATTTTACATGCTCGAAAAAGCAGTGGTTTTCATGTGATATATGACTCTATTTTTATTTTTATTGAATGTTTATAGTCTGTGCTCTAAATCTTAAGTGGTGTTATATTGCTAAGATATATAGTTTGGCTGAAGATCTCTCAGCCCCATATAGCTATTTGAGTTAGATAGCTGGGTTTGAAGACATTTAAGTGTCTGAAAATTTTAGATTTTCTTCTCAATGGCCAACTCTTAGAAAAATGCTGGCTTTGGGTTGGTATTTTTAGATCTACTGTCTGAAACTGTCATAACACCTCTCTGAGGAGTTCCAAAAGCATGAAACCATTGGCCAGGGGTTTGGATGTGGTTTTCAGATAAAGATATTTTAAATGCTTTCTCTTGCTAAGCATTTATCATGAAGCTTGTTGAGCAATTAGCAAAGCTCTTTTTATATATTTTATAAGCTTAAAAAAAGTGGTGTCATGTAATATATGACTCTATTTTTTTATTTATTGATAATTTAATAAGTGTTTTTTTTTAATATTTATTATCATATTATATACTAATTGTTCTTATATATATATATATATAACAATTGACACTTCTATTCTTCAGGAAAAATAGTTTTAAATACAGTTTGCAATAGAGTACATAAGAAAAACAATATTTGAATAATTCTTTCTCACAGTACCATTGTAGATGTTAATAGTGCAAGGGAATGTATATTGAATATAGACTTTAATGAATTATCAATAATAATGACTTTTAATAAAACAGATAACTTTTATATTCAAAATGAAATCAAAATTACAAACCTATATATTTATGCGTACATGTTCCAAAACGTATTAAAGAAACACTATTAGCTTTTTTGTGCATTATTGAATTTATATCATTAATAAACCAAACATCTTTAATTTTGTATTTCTTGTTCATTATGTTTAATTAAAACAATCTTCTCTTTGATGTTCTAAAAATAGTGATAATTTTGTAAGATGTATTTCAACTTCATATATATTATTTCATTTCTTATAGTCATTTCTAAATAAATTATAGACCATAATGTTGTAATTATAATTACAAGAGTTTTGAAGAAAGACTTTCAAGCTATCTACAATTATCTACTCCATCTTATACAATTGATACAAATGACCACATACTTGTGAAAAAGGTAAATATTCTCCAATATATGTAATTTGTGCTGAATTAGAACTATGTTGGTCTAGATCATCATCTCCCACATATATAATTAATCAGAGTTGTTCTCTGTATTTAAATGGACATATTAAGGACCTATGGATGAGAGGTTAGAGTGACACCACAACTAAGTTGGTTCAGATCATTTCTTACACATACACATAATCAATGCTTTTCAGTGTATTTAAACGGACTTATTAAGGGCCTATGCATGAGGAGTGAGGGTGACTTAAGATCAAAATGGGAATGACAATAATGTTGGCATCAACAAGGGCTTTGAGCGTTGCATCATTAGATTTTGAATGATATGATTTGATTAAGAGTTGAAAGGTGAAGAAGACTGAAGCCTGTCCACTAAAATTTAAGATTTGCTATTTTAATACAAACTGTGCAGTGATTATATATATATAAATTTAAGATTTGCTATTTTAATACAAACTGTGCAGTGATTATATATATATATATATGTGTGTGGTAGATGATGATCTGGACCAACTGATGAGTACTGGTTCAGCATGAAATACACAAATTGGAGATTATTTATCTATTTCACCTATATGTGTTCATGTTTATCAGTTGTATAAGATAGAGTAGTAGTTGTAGAGAGCTTGAAAGTCTGAGTTCAAATCACTTCTAATCCCATTAACTTTAATATAGACAATACACTTGTTTTAAACAATATTATATATAGAGCTTGCAAAATAAGCACTTAGAAAGCTTTAAGAATATTCCCAACCCCAGACCAGTTTCTGCTACTGGTGCCATCAGTGAAGTGCTAGGATATTCAAGCATTAGATTAAACATACCAGGACAAGCCCATCACTTTATCTAATGTATAACTATTAAATAGTAAACATGTAACTATGTTCACACATACATATGTCTTCCAATCTAGCTATCTAAGTTAAATAGCCATATGGGACTGAACTCTGTTCAGGTACACCATATATTAATAGCTTTAGCAATATAATATGATCAAAGCCTTGATAGCAAAAAATAAAATTACAAAAAAATCAAGTCAGATAACACATGACCTAATTTAATAAGCTTGTATTTACAAATGTTATATATAGAGCTCACAAAATAAGCTCTTAAGAAGCTTTGAGAATATCCACAACCCCATACCAGTTTCTTCTACTGGTATCATCAGTGAGGTGCTAGGATATTCAAGCATTAAATTAAAAATACCAGAACAAGCCCAGCACTTTATCTAAAGTATAAGTATTAAATTAGTTCATGTGATATCTGACTTGATTTTTTTGTAATTTTATTTTTTGCTATTAAGGCCTTCATGATTTTATATGGCTAAAGCTATTAATATTTGGTGTATCTGAACTTAATTCAGCCCCATATAGCTATTTTAGTTAGATAGCTGGATTGGAAGACTTTTATGGACATCTGGAAATTTCAGATTTTCTACTTAATAGTTATACATTAGGTAAAGTGCTGGGCTTGTCCTGGTCTTTTTAATCTAATGCTTGAATATCCTAGCACCTGACTGATGATGCCAGTAGCAGAAACCAGTCTGAGTTTGAGGATATTCTCAAATCTTGTTAAGAGCTTATTTTGTGAGCTCTATACATAACATTTGTACATACAAGCTTATTAAATTAGATCATATGACATCTGACTTAATTTTTTTTGTCATTTTGTTTTTAAATATTACATAATGTTCTCAAAAATTATAAACTCTCAACCAGTTGATAAATTATAAATAAATCTAAATAATAGATAACTCATTAATATATAACATAATTTTATATCATCAAATCGATTTGTGTTCTAATATGAACCTTTTTAAGATGCCATTTTTAAAATTTATCATGTGACTTATCAATTATTTCCATTTATTTATAATCCATGTCAATAATGCAAAGAGATTAATGGATCCATTCTATTTTTGATGCTTTATTAATATATACAGAGTGTTATTCATTTGTAGGCTTAAGGAAAATAGATTGCTCATTTTAGTTGTTTTTACATTAAGCTATGCTAATTCATGTTATCTATCTATCTATTCACCTATCCATCTATATATATCCATTCATTTATCTATCATCGATCTATCTATCATTTATATATCCATCTATCCATCCATATATTGTCTACCTATTCTCCCCCCTCTCTCTCTCTATATATATATATATATATATATATATATATATATATATATATATACAAAATATTGTAATGGTCAAGATTGTGTAATCAGTCAACAAGACTGAAAGACCAAGCAGGGACTCTCAACAGCAAACATAGTACTACTCCATGTCCCTAGTTTAAACCACTACTAGGCTTCCTGGTCTCAGCTATATAATTAACATCCTTGATGTCACACAACTTCCCTTCTACATACAGCATGACATAGCTTAGGGTTTTAATACAGACTCTTTTCTCATGGTTCTTCATAAATTTTGATTTTACTATGCACTAGCACTTGTTAAGGCCCTACATTAATTTATTTACCTTATGGTTATTGACATAGTTTGTGGAATTTGATTATTTATATAATGCTATAAAGTGAAATACTATATCAGTCATGTACAAATCCATGGTTGTGTTTGTATTGGCAATTGAATAACTTTACTGAATTATATATACTAATTACTTCATAGTTGTGACTCACAATGATGAGACAAGTTTAATTAACAATGCTACTATAAGTTTTATTACAGAAACTAAATATTGGAGAGAGTAGCTTACAAATTATAGGATTAAAATAATCTACTTGGTTTTACATAGTATTATGGCAGATGTTGGCAGCTTACAGCAATAATGTGTGCCCTATTTAATTTGTACTGGAGGTATAAGAAGCTACCATCCCATTATAGAATTTAATCTAACAATCTATTACATATTTATTTTGTTTAATGGGGCCATTGTGGATGGGTCTGATTTAAGGCTACTCAGGATTGCTGATGAGTGCGGCTGAAGACTACACAGATAAACATTACTTAGTCATTGCAGTTCTATACTATGTGAGTGCTGTCAATGGTAAAAAAATGCAAGGATGCTCAGCTTAGCAATCTGATGGCATGGTTCACAATGAAGGATGGATGCCCCTGGCTGCAGAGGTGCTCCTGTTTCCAACTGTATGTACATACCAATGAAGAAACTCTTGTGTTAAATCTGAGATTTGGGGTGATGATAAATCTTCATCTCTATTACACAACCTATCCTGGTGCTAGTACTTGATTAGGAACAGAGGCACACAAAGGGTATAGCTTGCCTTGCCACAGTAATTATATGAAGATGAGTGAACTAGGTGGTGCACAGATGTAATGAATTCAATAATAATATGACTATTGTAACACATATGAAGAGGTAGAAATGCAATATACAGAAAGATAAATGATAAAGTTATTAAACCTTCCACCTTCCCTACTAATAAACATTATGAAACTTCTTTTTATATGACAAATAGGTATCTGTAGTTAAGCACATATGATTGTCTTATAACTTGAACCCATTCACAATAACTATTTTTAAACATCTTAAACTTGGAAATCTACTAATATAACATTTAAAGTACAGGGAAGATTAATTTTCCCTAATATAGACAGATAGCATGATCCATTAATTCTTACATTGCCTATACATGAATTTCAGTTTAATTTACATATATATTCTACTGTATCGATAAGCAATGCAATATCTACATTTCAATAACTTTCTTAATATTACTTCCATGTAATGGAATCTTGATGTGACAGCCCTAATATTAGTTTTCATTATATAGGATCATTTTAACAAAATAAAATTATTAACGTTAGAAGCACATTAAATAAAACTTACAGAATGAATATATTGTTTTACTATAGACATCTTTCAATTATAAACTAATTTCTAATACATGATTAGTTTATATTTATGGAGCAGCCCATTAAACAAAAATGATTTATATAATAAATTGAATGGGAATATGCCCACCATCATTCACTAATTCTTTACATAATTCTAATAAATTGAAAAAATAACTTTACTTGAGATGATGGGAGTAACTAAGAATAAGACAAAAAACCAAAAAAAAAATCAATTTAGATATATTGTTATTACTTTAAGATTTTATAGCTTTAAATTTAGCATCTTCTCGACCTGCTCCATCCCTTGGGGATGTTGAGAGCTGAGAAGTGTAAACACATTTAATGATTTAAATTTTAACTCCCTCCATCATTCAAGGTGACATAAATAAAATGCAAAAATAGATTTCTAATTTGCTAAGAGATTAAGACCAGTAGATTTAACATCAATGATAAATATTATGTACAATTTACTAAATTAAAACCAGCTGAAAAAAATATGTTAAAAAATTGTGTTACAGTTTATAACCTTTGAATAAAATTAAAGCATTTTACTAGAAAGATGATAATGACTTTCAGGACTTTTCTGCACAGATGGATGTATGTATTCATGGTCATCAGACTTGCATGAAGATGATAGGATGTAGATAAAACTTTCTGGATGCCAAACTTCACTGATGACTGTGGAGCAACCAATGTATGTCTACTTGCTCTTGATGGCAAGTACTTTTAATATTTTTCTTTTCTTTTTTTCCCAAATAACAACAGAGTAATAAGCAGAATCTTAAGCAAGATAGCTAATTAGAAACTTACACTGAATATATAAGATCTTGTGCAAAATATTAAGCTGAATATAAATATGATCTTGTGCAAAAATATACAACTCTCTAAATAGGATATTGTGCCAAATATATAATTTATTAAATAGGATCTTGTGTCAAATATACAATTTTTTTTAATAGGATCTCATGCCAAATATATGATTTTTTATACAATACCCCCTTCCATGCTTATATACCTAATTTTATGTCTGGAGTCTTCATTTTTTAATTCTTAATGGTTTTAATCTGCTTTTGCTTTTAGTTGACATTTCATTAGTTTTCTAGTTACTCATGCATTGTGTGCAGCCGGATTGTTTTTTTTGCCATTGTTTTTACACTTTTAATTTAACACCTTAAAATGTTTATAGACTATGATGGTGTTCAACTATAACTATTACAGCTAATTGTATCTATAGATAGAGAAATGCAGCACTTACAGTCCCTCCTGTAATGGCTTCCTATCTTCCTCTGGATGCGAGATATATTAACATTTCTTTAGTTAATTGATTATGCTTTTAACAAGATACCTTTCTTCTTAAAAATAATAGAGCATGACTTAAAACAACCAGCTTTTAACTTTAAAATGTAAAAGTGTATACATACACATATTACTAATGTGTGTGGATATTGAGAAATAAATTATGTGCAATGGGAAATAGGCTATAATTGAAGCATATATGCATGCAGATATGCACTTCTTCAATATATGCTGCTTTAATCTTAGTTTAATATTTATTCTTCATCATAGAAGATTTCAAATCAACGTGAATTTGTCAATTAATTACATATACAATGTGTGGACGTCTTTTATTTTTGTTATTACTGAATAATTGATTTAACATAGCCAGTGTAAAAAAAACCTACTTAACTTTTTCATTTAATTTTTTTATATACCCTGCAATGGCTATAAATGGTGTGAGATACTGCTGTCAGTTGATAAATGCCTTCATTTTATATTATTATTTTTAAATTGTATAAGTTACCATCTCATTATTTACCTTAGTATGTCTCTATTTTATGGAACGTAATTTAGTTTGAAGCTAGCTTCTCTAGTATAAATTTTATATACTCTTTTCTAATTAAGTATTATCACATACTGACTGCTTAATGTAAATGATTGTTACGTTTTTTCATCATTTTTAAATGGCGATCTTTTGTATTCTAATTTTTAGCAAAAAAATATTATAAAACTTATTGTAACTAATGATTTCACTAACAAAAAGAAAAATTATTTTATTATAATTGATTCTAAAAAATCAATTAAGGTAATATCAACTCAACATCAGACTCTTAGCAAGACCAAGTCCTGATTTAAGCATGGTTCAATGAGAGTTAGAATATGTAAGAAAAATCTTCATTTTTCTCATTTATTTTATTGACGCATTGGAGAATTTAACTAAGCAGTAATTTCACTAAAACCCATAATCATTAGAATGAATTTTTAATCATATATAGAAACTTTCCAAGGAGTTAATATTATATTATAATCAAGATTAGTACTTGATTAGTACTCCAATACTAGTTTATTAAATAAATGAAATATTCTCAATGCAAAGCGCAATATATACACACACCCTTTTTTCATTCGCACTGTTAGTAATGACATTTGCTGTCGCAGAGTGATTTGTTGATTTTTAAGTCATTCTGCGAAAGAAAGGTAGAATATTGTGGCTTTAAAAAAGTTTACATCACTTTACATACACACTCATATATCTTGTATGTGTAAGAAAATAAATAAATCACGCAATAGCGTTTATTGTTTTTCCTTTTAGTTTTTGTTTTCTTATTAAATATTGCCTCATTAGAATGTGATTATACATTTTTTTTAAATAATTAACTTATTTAACCATAATTAAACTGAAATTAACTCGTTTTATTGTATTTGGCAAAATAAAATGGTAATTTTCCTTGGTTTACCAAATCGCCTTTCGATTGTTTAATCTTTTGATTACTAAAATCTTGATAAATGAATTTTAAATTATAACTGATGATATCTGAAATGTAAATGCTTTAATTAAAAAATCGTTTACTAAAATTAACACTCTTAATTATAATAATTATAATTCTGATTAATTTTAAAACTAACTGCAATGCCCCCTCTCTCCACATAAGGAGGATTTTATTTTTAGTATTATCTATTAGATATTTTCACTTTTTTAATGAGCAACGTTTTTGATAAGTCGTTATTATAATTATAAGAATAGGTGACTTAATGTTATTGAAACTAGTTTATAACTAAATAAAGCATCATTGATTCAGCCATAATATAAATTATAAATAATATATTTGGAACAACTTTTTTAATTGTAAAAACAATGAAGTAGTCTGAAGGTAATGCTAAATGAAAATATTTTCTTATAAAAACTGTTATAATCTCTTGTATTTTTTTTAAGTGTCATAGCATCGACCGGGACGCGAACCCGCAACCCGGGCAACTGCCTGCAAGTGCAAGGCAGTCGCGCTGATCTCTCGACCACCAATGCAAGACAATCTCTTGTATTTTTAGCTTGGATTGTAGCAATAAAATAAAAAAAATTAGGATATTATTGGGTAGTGGGATTTAAATAACAAGATTAAAATAACTAGAAAAATAAAAGTTCACGTGTTTGTTGATTAAGACGATTGTGTAATTAAGATAAACAGATAAGGTAAGCGAATGTGCATCTATATAGAAAAAAAGTGAACGTTTACAACAGTATTCCAAATCTAAAGATGAATTGGTTTAATATCAGACACTTCAATATCATTTACGTAATAAAGTAAAAATATACGTATTAAATAATTGGTATAAATGAAATATTATCTGGCCACATCCGTGTATAATTTATTTAATGTATATATATAAATAGATGTTTCGACCAGATTACACTGGTCATCAGCAAATATTATAAAATAATTATAGAGCCGTTGTAAACACTTTTGTATAGCAATAATGAACGTTCTATTAATAGAAAATATAAGTAATAATTATGAGAAATGATTTAGATTAATAATGTTTTTTTTAAAAAAAATTCAAATAGCAGGTAATTCATATGTATTTTCACGTTTGTTGATACATTCTGGTCTTTTAAAGATGTCAATGGCTTCTCTAATCTGACATTGTTAGAGTGTATTATATTTGGATAGTAATGCTGTATTAGAAAAATCAATATTATGACCTGTATCTATAGCATAAAGAGATAGTGCTGCTGAGTGTTTTACAACTGCATTAATATGTTCATCTCTTCTAGCATTGATGTGATGATGACTCATGTCTATATAGGAAGCTTTACAAATGTTACATGGAATCTAATAAACTCCATGTTCTTAAAGAGGGAATGAGTCTTTAAGCTTGGTTATAATGCTATTAATTTTTTGATGAGTGGTATATGTTTTTTTTAATATTATAATGTTTTAAAATACATCGAATATTTATATAAGTACTACAAACTCTAATAGTTGTTTCTACTTTTTGTCTTTTATTTTTATTGTTTATGGTTTGAATTGCATTGTTTTATCATAGTTATTATCTGAAACAAATATTGCATATATGATTTATTTCATCTTTGAGATTTGATTTATCTGAAAAAATGTTAATAGAGTTAGTGAAAAGAGTTTTTTCAACAGAAAAGATTTGTGAGGGATGATGATGTGATGAAAAATTTTAAATATCTGCCAGTGTGTGTAAATTTTCTGAAAATTGAAGTTTCCCATCAATTTCTGTTTGCATTGTAAATTTGATATGAGGATATATATTATTTATCTTTTCATGCTATGGATACAGGTTATAGAATTGATTTTTCTAATACAAGATACTAGCCAGATGTGACACTCTCCAACAATGTCAGGTCAGAGAAGCCATTGAGATCTTTAAAAGGCCAGAATATATCAAAAAACATGATGATACATGCAAATTACTTTCTATTTGGAATTTTTAAAAAATAGTCATTAATCTAAACAATTTTTTATAATTATTATTTCTATTTTCCATTAATAGAATGTTCATTATTGTCATATATCAGTGTTTACAGCACCTCTACAATTATTTTATATTTGTTACCCAATTGATGACCAGTGTAACCTGTTTGAAATGTTAGTTTATATATATATATTTAAATAAATGCTACATGGAGGTACTTAAATAATATGTCATTCATATCTGTAGCTTGTGAAAATCTTTAAATAATTGATATATATATATATGTTGATATGAAGATTTTCATGTGTTGCATATATAAAAGACATATTTTGCAGGTTCATCTGTGTTATATATATATATTGTACCTACTGAAAATTGAAATCAATTTCAATATGTGGTATAATGTCACTTGTAATTTTTTTTTTTTGGTTTGACTTTAATAGTGAATATATTAACCTGGGAAGCACTGGAATATGTTGCTATGACAACAATAATATTGGGTAAATAAATGTTTATTATTAATTCTAATATATAAATTTGTGAATTGACTTTAATCATTTAAAAATAAATGTGTAAATAATAAAGTTCATAGTCTTCATAAAATTATTATTTTCCCATTATTGTGTGTATTTTCATTGTTGCATTTGCAATAGTAGATTACAAATAATACACCTAAATATTTAATGTCTCAAGTATGTTTGTTATTTTATTTGTATAATATTATATTGGAAAGATATGTTTAAAAATACATTTTTAGTGTAGTATGGTAAGAATATAATATAAATTATTGTAGTTTGTGTTTAATTAAAAGAATATTATTTGTATTTTTTATATGAGAGATGCAAGAAGCAAAATAAAAATGTTTGGTAGATTGCAGTTTATGGATAATAAAAGAATAGCTAAAATAGTATTTAATTGGGTTATGAGTAAAGGGCAGGCAACAAGATGGGTGAAAATGTAATGTGGTATGCAGAAGATTTGGATAAAGATTTTTTTATCAGTATACTTGTACAAGAGGTAGGATGATTGTGTTGAGAGGATTGTTGAGTGTTATAGTGGTAAGGAATGGGATAGATGAATAGATGCATTAATAAAGAATAGGGAGTTGGAGAGATGTATAACAAGTATGGAGAGTAAAAGAAGTTTAAATATATAGGGAAGTAAATGGAATCTTGGATGTGAGTTAATTTATGATAATAGCAAGGAAAGTAGTTTACTGTTTAAGGCTCAAATGGGATCTTTATCAACAAGGAAATATACACATAAATGGAAAAATATGTTTAATTTAGTCTGCAAGTTGTGTAAGGAAGGCATAGAAAATATTAGGCATCAGTTGATTGAATGTAAATGCTTGACAGCAGAAAGGGTACAAATAATGAAGTTATGGAAGATTAAATATGAACAAAGTGATTATACAGAAAGTGAGTTATTGGTTTTATGCTAGGTTTGGGAAAAGATAAGGGGGATTTAGATATGAAGGTCATGGTGTTGACAAAGATTATAATTGTGAAAATGGGATGGAGCATATTATGGGAAAACTTAGGGTGGAGAATGAAAAGGGAAGGTAAAGTGGCTAACAGGTTTCTCTGGGCATAGCTGCTGAGAGATTCCTGACTCTGTTTAAGGAGGTCACAGTGCATCACATCACCTCACACCACAGTCTGCTGTGAGTCGTAACCAAGTAAAATTATGGTGTCACATAGAAAACGTTTTTGTTAAGTTCATCTTGTTTATTTGTTGATTTCTGTAAAGACTGAAAATTTAGAATGATGTGAAATGCTGTTTTTTTTATTAAAAAAATAAAGCATAAGAAACAGATAAAATATTTGAAACAGCTTACAATCAAATTACTCTGGGGAAAACACAAGTTTATAAGTGCTTTAATAAAAGTATCAAATTTACCACATCACAAAAAAGCATAGCAAATAAAGTCTAATATCATGAAATGCTGACTTTTTTCCTTTATGCAAATGGCATTGTTCACTCAGAATTTGTTTGTAATGATTAGACATTTTGCTTACAAATTTAGATATGTTTATATAATGTGTAAAGTGAAATCTTCCTCGATTTCTCACAATGTGGAATTTGTCACAAAGTGGGTAATGCAAGCTTCACTTTGACAAAGCAGTAATGCCCATAGATTGAGTGTGAAACAATTTTTAATTAAAAAACATCATAACCAGAGTATATATTTAGCAATATTTATCTCACTTCATGTAACTTCTTTTTATCCCCCCCCCCCCCAAATAAAGACATTTTCTCAACAAAGTTTGCAGACTTGGAAGTGGTAAAGACAAAAACATAGGAGGTGGTAAAAGGTATAACATTGCAAAAGTTCCCATTCTACTTCAAAAAATGGAAAATGCATTTACACTTGTGCAGTACATCAAACAGACAGTTCTTTGAATGAGATTCAATTTGTAATACGTAAAGAAAAATATTTATTTCTTATTTCAAAATACTGATTATTTCGGGATATTCCATTTTATTGCAATATTTATGTCCCAAAAATAGCATTATATGTTAGAAGAGATCCGTTCAATATTTTAAATTTGCTAAAGCAGAAAATTTTTTTGTGGAAAAAAAAAGAATAACGTAATCTTGATATTATCTCTGAAAATATATCAGAAAAAGTAGAATGTCAAATGTATAATTTGAAATATTCAAAAATTAATATTTCTAATCTCAATTCAAATAAAGATAGCTTTGTAATTGTCATATTATTAAAGGACTAAAAGGAGAAAATCTATCCACCTGAAGTAAAAACACATATTTTTCAAATGTTAATACTAAAGTACATTGCCTTTTAGAATTCGTGAATGTTTTGAAGGCTTATATTACGAATAATCCATAAAATCAGTCTCAAAATTGATACAAGATGAAGTGGAAATTATTAGTAAATTGTTTCTTAAATGCCTTAATCTTTAAAAATGGTCCAAGTTGGGAAAAACTACAAAATGATATCTTGATTTGTCAGTGAGTTATTTTTGAGGTAGAAGAAGGATTTTATCATAGATGTTTTCAATTGGACTAGTTATAATATTAACATTTCATTGAATGGGTAATAATATACAAAGAAACAATCTTTACTGAATGGATGTTCAATAAGTGTTGCAATCAGCAATTTAACAGTAAATAATTTTGATGAAATTAATGTGTCACCCTATTTAATAATTATAACATTATGTATATATATATACACACACAGAAGATTTGTGTTTTCCTAAAGGTTTGTGATGATGGCGTTTTAGTTGTATTTTTATATTGGACTATTTCCATCATCTATTATGAGTATTGAATGCTTTTAGAAAAAAATAATTTTATTTAAATATTCCAAATACATTCAACTGTTAATATTAGCACATTAAACAGGTTAGTATATGCACAACATTTCAAGGGGTTCTTTTCCTCAAGTGTTTCTGACCTGACCAATGACAATACTAGCATGGTATTCAAACCTGGACCCTTAGATTCTTGAGTATTGAATTTTAAGATAATGCTCTAACCAAAGGCAATAGTCAGTAGAAATTTCATATACTTATCTGAGTTTACACCTGATTTCTCCACTTTTGCCTAAGAGTAAGGTTGGTTAGTAGTTTCCATACATTATGTATAGTCACATTAGGTTGACTTGTGGGATTGTTTACCATTGACATTGAGAGCTTTTTTAAATTTTCTTTTTTGTACCTTCACTTCTTTATTCAATATTTTTGTATTTTCCCAATTGATCACACACTTTTGGCACAAACATGATCTGCTATCTTAGACACATCTGTTTTCTCTCTTTTAATCATCATTTTGTGTTCTTGAAAGCATAGGATGACTGGTATCACTTATATATGTTTTTTCACATTCACATGGTATTTCATATAAGCATTTTTTTCTTTTCAGCATTTCAAGTTTAGGCTTTGTAGATATTAGAATTCCTCATAGTGTAGTATGGTTCTGGAAAGCTGTTCTGATGTTATACTGATTTCAGATTTTGCTTAATTTATGTGCTATTTTGGAATGTATGGGTACACTACAATACCAATAATTGTTTTTTTCTTTTGATGGCTCTTTTTGTTGTCTATTTAAGGTTGTCTTAATAACAGCTGATTGATAACCATTTTTCATAAGTTTGTTCTATATAGATCTTTTCTTTTTACAAATGATTGGCTTCTAAACAAACTTCTTTTGCTCTGTTCCATAGTGATAGTATAACTCCATGTTTTGTGTTACTTGTGTGATCCTATATATATATAGACTAAATAGTTTTCTATATGTGTGGGTTTTCAGTAAACTGTAGTTTTGCTTTTGCCATGAGGGAGTCTTGTCACAAGAACATCTAAGAATGCCAATTTTTGTTCTTATTTTGATTCTATTGTGAATTTAATTGAAGGGGATATGGATGACATTTTTATTTGTATCCATTACGCAAATTTAAAAAAATTGAATAATCCATACTTAAATTGGTTTAATAACCATGAAGGTAGAAAATATAGAAAATATGTTGAATTTTGAATAAAATTTAATGCAAAAAATATCTAAACTTAATTAAAGTGCAAAAATAACATATCAGACTATATCAATGTTTCTCAACTGACTACATATTATAGATTCATTAATTTTATTTTATTATGGACAACATAAAATATTGAATAACAAAAATGAAAGTAAGGACAATTATTTTTATAATATAATATAATTATTATAGTGTTTAACAAATTTAATATATATGTTCAAAGAATGATAAATTTAAAAAAAAAAGTATAGAATAATCAACACAATTATACAAATGTAAATTAACTAACGAAATATTAAATTAATAATAAGCATATTCTGAAGAAAAATAAAGAATACTATTTAAATATTTGAGAAAAACATAATTACAATTACAAAAACAAAAACTAATGTGATTATTGTTGATTATTTTCAGTAATTAGCTTATTATGTCTTGCAGATATATTTGTGACTGCTAAGTATAATGCTAAATTTATGAATAAACATTTATTTCTTTTTATTTCATGCGTGTTATTGTCAAAAATGTACATAAGTATGTGGTCAAAAATGGCAATAATACTCTGAAGGCTTTTTCATATAATTGTGAATGTTGAGTTTTAATTTTAATACCAAATTTGAGTTTTATTTATTGAATTAAATAATAACGTCAATGTACCATCGAACTTCATCTATAAGTTTTATAGACTAATGTTTTATCAGTGTGGAAGTCAAAAAATTGATTGTGCATTTTTTTCCTCTATTGGGAGATTTTGGAAACATTTTTTTTTCCAAAGATTAAAATTCACACTTTTTCCCCCTAATATTTTAATTTTTAAAAAAATTCTGAAGATACCAGGATAATCTAAAAAGTGAGAATTTTAAAGTATGGACAACTCCACAATGATGAGTACTCAATATATTTTTGCAGGTCTGAAAATATTAAGAATGACTAAAAACTTCATTTTTTGGGGAAAGTTTATGATTATTTTTTCATAATAATTAAATCATAATTATTAGGAAACAAGAATATTTATTATTATACATTTATTTTCTCTAGAAGTGTTTTATTTTAAAATGTAAATGATATTTTTCTGTGTATAGTTGCTATGGAAATTGTGGTGGCACTTAAATTACGATCTCATCACTAAGTTTGTTAGAAAATATAGAACTATTATAAAAATTATAAAAAGAAATTAAACTTTTAAAGCATAAGTTGACTGATATTTGGTGACTACTTGTAAGATACTAAGCTTTTCAGATACTTTTTTAATTAAATAACCAATAAAAGTAGACATGAAAATCTACATTATTAAAAAAATCCTGCACGAATATGATTTATGATAATGGTCAAACAGCATTCCAAAACTGATAACTGCCATGCTTATTCTGAAGAAAACACCCAATGATTTTAACTAAATATGAAAGTGATAAAATTAAAATAAGTTAATATTAAAAATTAATGATTTAAAAAATGAATTGTTTCAGCCCAAATAAAGCCCACAACATGTATTATAGATTATAATGTAAATTTACAAACATACAGACTACATGTGAGACCTAATATTATTCCTAAGATGAATATTTATTGTATATATTGTAATGGTATAAATGGGACAAATAGGGGTGTAATGGCCAAGAGTCAGACACTCTACTGAAAACGAATTAAATTCAAATGTCTAAAGATAAATTAAAATGAGTTCAATGAAAAGACTTTATTTGCTTTGATTTGAAGACCCTAATTTGTACCAATACCATTTAAAATAGATCAAATAATAAAAATGCTAGCTCTTATAAATATAATATAAATTTAAAGATAATGATTTTAATAATTGTTAGTTAAAATAGGCATAGAATAATAATGTTTAAACCATATACTAATTAAAGTTCATTTATCTATATCCCATTGAATATAATTTATAGTTATTACTTCTTTAAAAATTGAAGTAAGTTAAACTCAGGACTTTTAATTTAATAAAATAATGATAATAATTTATTTACACCAAGTAATAACGAATATCAGGTAAAATTAATGACATATTAATTAAAAAAAACAATATGTAATAATTGTGTAAATGTTTATATCTTTGATTATGCTAAATAACATTTATTTTCAGAATCATAGGAAAATAAGTTATGTTAATTTTATCAAAAAGATATAACATTTATAAAGAGTCCTTAACTTATATGATTTGTTACTATGATGATACTAAGAAATGTAATTAAGTTACTCATGTGATATTTAATTAATGTTATTTACAGTTTGGACTAATTAATATGATTTCAACCTAATTATGCATATGTTTATTCATTTATTCTTTAAAAAAACAAGCATATATATTAAGTAACCTTTCATATACACATATAATAAACTTTAATGTGAAACTGAACAATCCACAAAGATGGTCAGATAGTCAATGTTTATAAACACATTGCACATTAGATTTCATGGTTCATTAAAGTATTTAATATCTGTGGGGCAACTGTGATATAGAAGTGGTATTTAGAATTGATTACACATAGACTATTAATAGGATTTTATCAAAGGAGTATTTGGGCATGTTAATCCATATTATGTAGTTATCACACAACACACTATTCTGTAGTATAGGTCCCATTAACATATATACATATGAAACATACTACTAGATGTTAATTTCCATAGGACTCAACTGATTTCTTTCATCATTGTTTATTTTAAAAGTAATTGGTATTCCATCCATCATGATACAATATAATCCTTAGACACTATAAGTTGCACACAAGCACAATGCAAATTTAGTAAAGGCTTTTCCCAATATGCATAAAATAAGGTGATTCTAATAAGTAGCAATGAGGATGTAGTAACAAATATATAGAAAATCCAAGCTGTTGACATTCCTTAACTGTTCCAAATTGCAGCATCACACTTTTTACATTTCAGTATTTCTGATGTTTTTCTTTGTCTCACAAATCAATGTAAAATATATGATAAAATGATTATTTCTTTTCAGAAAATAATAAATTTGACTTCATTTGATAGATATTTTTGTCTACTACTGAAATAAATTTTAAATGTTTACATTTTGTTTCTGTAAATATTAAAAAAATGAGGATGTAACCAAAACAAAGACTTTACACGTCATCGTTTCTAGAAAGATTATTTTCAGTTTATAAAATCAATGAAATATTTTTTATTTCAGATTATTTTTAAAAATGTGAATGAAAATTTATTTATTTCTTTTATATCTAATGAATTATGCTTTAAAAATTTAAATTTTTTGAATATTTATTGCAAAGTTATGATATTTTCTCACTATAAACGTAACGTAAATTGTTTACATCAAAACTAGAATTTTCTAATGTGCTTCAGGCCATATTTATGTTAGCTACTAATATAACATTATATTTTTAAAAATAAAGTATTTCAAGTCAAAATAAGTTATTAATAATTTATATTTCTTGAAATCTAATAAATATAGTGTAAATTATTGTAAAAAGAATATGTAAAACCATAATAAATTTGCAAATAAACATGTTTTTGCATCATTGGAAAATACAATGTCATAGCAACAGATAATGGCTGAACATGTCAGGGCAGGGCTTATGTCTATTGCAAAAGTGAAAATTTTGAATTTCCCACCTTTTAGCGCAGAATTTTTGGGAAAAAATTTACTATAATAAAATATATGATTTTACACACATTTTAACGTATAATACTTATGAAAAAAATTCACTAGGGGGAAAATTGGCCAAAAAATGAAATAATTCAGTTCAGCCGCTCATAAAATTAATATATAACTCTCCAGTTTAAGTATTAGTATTATATCTTAATCACTTAAGTGATATCATTGATTATATCCCCAGACATTCTTATTGTATTCCAGGCACACACATATATATTTCATTTAAGTTCAAATAAGTATTTTGAAATCTCCATTGAAAATAAATAATAAATCTTCTGGAATGCAACAGTATTTTCACTTCAGCTGGTAGTAAGTCTGGATTTATATTTTTGTTTATCTTTTTAAGAAGATGTCAACTTTCCTTTCTAGCAAATTATGCTGTATGATTTTCTAGTACAAATCTTCATAAATATATACATCACAGTTTTATAAATGTTTCTTAAAAGTGTAATTTCTCTCAAAGATATCATGAATGAACTCCAAGAAAAAAAAGAATAAAAGTAAAATGATCCAAATTGGCAACATGGACTTCTATATAATTTGTTTGATAATGCAACTTCCATTATTGTCACTACTTAATATTATCAAGCCATTGGTCTTGTAAAAATTCATAAAACAATTATTATTATAAATACATTTTGAAATAGCAATTATATGCACACATATAAATAGATTCATACACATGAAAATGTAACCTATTAATTTGTTAGTCTTTTACTGAAATATAAATATGAAAATAAATAATACTGTTTGGCAAAATGTTTTTCTTTTTTTTTTTTAAATGCTAAATGTTACAGCATGTTGTTTTTGTATTACAAATAAAATAAAATGAATTGTAAACTTATCCTTAAAAAAGCAAAATAAAATAAAATGTGTCCAAACTTTGATTTTTTTTTAAAAATTGTCATTCGTTATTTATTTATCAGAACTTAGATTTAAGAATACATATGTGTATAACTATTTTATTAAAAACAAACATAAGTGTGCTTTTCTTTTGGAATTTTAAATAGTTTTAACTTTCTAAAAAGTTAAATATTACATTATTTTCAAATGGTAAAAAAAAATGCAAATCACTTTATATTCTACAATGTTGACGATAAGCCTTCAAAAAATAGACAAAATACATAGAGTGAGATTAGGAAGATATCAGTTGTCAATTTTAATAATTCACATGTATTGATAGTATACCAATATGATACAATATATATATTGTAAAGGATAGAAAGATCCACCCTTTCCATCAAAGTGTCATTTATGTTTAAAAAGAAATTTGTTAATTTGGATTAGATGTAAGTGTTTGTATATAGTTTATTGTTGTTAGTTGTTGTTATTGTTGTTGCTGTTATTTAGTTCTTTTTATTTTATTGCGATATGTGCCTCTATTGGTGATTGTGAAGTTTAAATAACAATGATAATATATAAATTTGTATTTGTCTGTGTATATAAATATTGTATATAAATAGTAGCATATAAAATTGCTACTATATATTTATTTTGTATTTTTATTTTGGTCATTGTTTATGATATAATTTTATTGTTCATTATTTATTTATTTTTGTAAACTGCAAAACTGATTTTTTTTTATATAATATTTTTTTTAAATTTTATCATTTTTTAATACTTAAAAAATCAATAATTGTTGTGTTGAAAGTTTTTAAGTTCGTGCATGGATGATAAACAATGGAAAGAAATTACAATAGCAACAAATTAGGTCACTGTTTCCCAACCTGTGGTACGCGCACCACTGGTGGTACGCGAGTTGCTGGTTGGTGGTTCATGAAAAATTAATCAATAATGGCGTACATAAAAAAAAAATTAAATCATAAAAATATCATAGAAATGTTTTTTTCCTATAATTCATAAAAATTATTTTAATTAATAATATTATACAGTAAAGTTGTTAATATGTATAGTCGATAACGATCTTTAATGTTAATGATAAAATTGAAAGTATGATTAAGAAATTAGATTTTTGGAAACAGTGTATCCAAAACAATCAACCGGAAGTATTCGAAATTCTAAATATTTTTTTGTTTGAAAATAAGGTTAGTCTGTTTCGAGATATACGAGAAATTATAATAGCACATTTAACAGGATTAAAATTGTCTTTCATGGAATATTTTCCAAAACTCGAAAACACAAATGATAATTTGATTTCAAACCCCTTCTATGAAGAAAATTTAGAAAATGCTAAATTATTATCAATAAAGGATAAAGAAAATTTAATAGAATTATCATGTGACAGAACTTTACAAGTAGAATTCAAACGACTCAATCGAATTAATTTTTGGTTAAACATTAAAGAATATGAACAACTTTCTGAGAAAGCTCTTAAATTATTATTACTGTTTACTAGTATGGAATTAGTAGGAAGAGCTTTTTCTTCATATATTTTTAAAAAAAAAAAAGTATCGAAACAGATTGAACGCAGCTATAGACTTAAGGGTATACCTCACATCTTTTGAACCAAATTTTAAAAAATTATCTTCTTCGAAATAAGCACAAGGATCTCATTAAATTTATTTTATAACAGTATTTGATTATGATAAGAAAATATATTAATTGGTTTTTATATAATTTTGTGTTTTTATTAAAACCATTTATTAGTAAACAAAATATGACAAAATAGTAGATAAATATGAAACTTTGAACAAACACATACATATATATATATGTTACATGAGTTTATAATTTCAGTGAGTTTATATTCCGGCATGACGTTTAGGTGTGTTTCAATGTAATTTGTCTCATTATGTGATGTGAATACATACATGGTCACCCTATAATATTTATAATGCAAATAAAATAACACACTCGCAATAACAAATTTCACAAAATACAATCATTTTTACAAAGTGGTACAATTTAGCGTGATGTACTACCAAGTGGTATGCGAGCCAAAAAAGGTTGGGAAATGCTGAATTAGGTAATCATCATTGAAAAGAAAGAAAGCAAGACCTTTACTTTAGTCTCTTCTACAAATGTCCTTTTTGGCATAAATACAACAACTATTGGATTGATATATAGAATTAGAATGGTGGGATGAGACAACAGGATTACTGTCCAGGGGTTTTGAACACTTTGCCTATCTTATTCCATAGCTAAGATCTAGAGAAAATATGCAAATTATTACCAAGCAAGCATTTGAAAGGAAGGCCATGATATAAATAGCTATTTATCAAATACAGGATTCTATAAGTAATCACAAATTAAATAGTTAAATCAGTTCATCATTCCAATTGATTCATCATCCTTTAACCCAGATAAAAAGCAAATGCCAGGAATTTACTGCTTATGCAGAAAGCATGTATTTGCCAATGTATCTTTCTTTTAAAGTTATTTCAACTGCTATGGAATAGTCAAAATAAAAATGTCTCAAATAATCAGTAAACTGTAAACAATGAGCAATTTTGAGATTACCGGGGTAACTAAAAAGGGATCTTTTTTTATATAATTAATTCTTTACAGTAATTTTTTTAAAAATTTGTTTTGAAATAAATATTATATGTATATGGATAATTTGGGATTTAATCAGTCACTGTAATGTGAAATATGTTAGTTTTTATAAAGTATTAAATTTTATATTTATCATAGTTTACATGCAATATAGATATATGTTAGCATATCAGATGAGTAGATAATTAGAAATCACTTTTTTTTATGACACCAAAATTAAAAGTAAGACACCAAGTGTAAATAGATTGATTATAAATCTCAATTTATAAACAAATGTTTAAGTACATTTCATTTACTTGTTAATAAAAAAAAAAAAAAACTATTGTGTTTTAATTTAAACACATTGCATATATATATATTATAAATGAAATAATAAATTTAACGGTTTACAAACTATTACAAACAATCCTTAAAATCCGCAGAAGTACTTTCGGTGAATTTCTTCAACCTGCCTCAACTGCCATTAAATTCAAAATCAAAAGCTTTTGATTTTGAATTTAATGGCAGTTAAGGCAGGTTGAATAAATTCACTGAAAGTACTTCTGCGGATTTTAAGGATTGTTTGTAATAGTTTGTAAACGTTAAATTTATTATTTCATTTATAATTACAATTTTGTTTTTAATTAACAGACATTTTATTTATTTTACATGTATATATATATATGTGTGTATGCTAAACATAAATGCTGTGCATAATTTAGATTGAGATTATTTGTTTGCATGGAAATTATTTATGAATTATTTAATCATTTTCTTTATTATTTCTTTATTTTTGATTTTGTTATCAGATGTGTTTTAAAAGAATAGATAAGGTTATAGTTATTTAGCATCAAAGTTGTAGATAGATATTCCCAAATATGTTATAAAGGAGTCATTTATATATATATTGTTTATCTATAATTGTTACATAATACGGACCATATATATATATATATTTCATGGCAGGCATTTAATGAAGCCCAGATTAATAAAGTTATGAATTGAGATGTTGGATTTCAGGCTATGATACAAGTCTTTTATAGATAAAAAGCACAAATGGCTGGTGCTCACAATATAACAAGGAATATGGTCCAATGTAAATGAAGCAAATAAATATATATATAGCATGGTAAAAAAAAATTCTCCTGATATATTTTTTGTGTGTATTGTTATCTTGTTAAATGACCTAGCCATGAAAGGCATATCAATGATATTAAATTATTAATTCAATAAGCTATTTTCAATTCATCATTTTATCTTTATTACAGTTTCTATGATCTTTGCCAATTGTTGCCAAACATTTTTCATTTAACTCATGTTGAACTAAAATGGAAACTTGAAAAGTAAAACCAATTTTGTGTTCACATATATTTATTGCTGTTTGAGAAGGATTTAACCACAATTTAAAATAAAGCATATATCATTTGTTTTATAAGAAATGACTTGGTGTTTTTATTTAAAATTTATTAATATCTTTATTTTCTCTTTTCAGTGCCGAATTCATTAGTTAATTTGGTACATTTACAATCAACTAAATGATAATATTGTGTTTTGTTAATCATTCATTTAAGCCATCATTGATTGGAATATTAAGTCATACAATCTTTGTTTATAAATATGTTGGATTCAACAAAATTCCCTTTGCTTCCAATTTGTATTTTGGTGAATAATCAAATCATCAATCAAGTTAACCCTGAGAGTAAATCATTTCAGATGTCTTTATCATTGTTCTTTAGTATCCAGGTTTATTCTACATATAACTAGCTGAGGAAATGATTTGGGTTATAATTAAACTACATTCACTCATGCATAATATATCTTCTGATGCATGGATGTAAGTTCTCAACAATTGCTGCCCAAACTTGTAGGATGTTCATATAAAGGCTTAGTATAGCAACCCAGTTTATCACACTTTAAATTTATTGATTGAATTAGTGTATATTTTGTTATACATATACTTTAAGAAAAATAAATTAAAACCTGAGATATGTTACAATGGAAGTTAATTGTCCATGTCAATTAGCTCACCATGAATAGGGTGATTTTTCTTTTTTCATATGTATATCACATTCCATTCCATTTACTGCCCAACCACTAGGATGATAGGACATTCCATTACATTTGGTGCCAACAAGGTAAGGCTTGAAAAGTGAACAATTAATGAGGCTGAACTCATATACTTTAAAATGGTGTGGAGTTATAATTTCCATTTTTTATTAGGGTTCATCTATATAATAGTGGGTTAATTTGTAATAGGTTAAAGTCAATATTTAATTTATAAAATTCATACTTAATCACCATTATCTTAAGAACAGAAATTATCTCACCAACTAAATGTAGGCTTATTTAATGTGTATGAGCATTTCCAGTATGTTTTAAAACATATCAATGTCACATTTTGGCTTAATGTGAAATCTCCACATGTCAATTTTCAGTTGATGTAGTGTTATTACTACATAAGTAAAATTTTGGATAAGAGGGGATCTTTGGCACACTCGCCCAATACTTATAGTTATTTATAAAGTAACCTACTAATGATGCAATTCTAAGAGAGAGAATTGATCAAACAATTAAGTAAACAAATATTTAGTTTTACAAACACATAATTATAACACAATTTAATAAAAATTTACATAGGCAATATTAAAGATTACATTGGCTATAACCATGAGAGTTCATTAACATTCCTTTCATTCATGAATATATGTTTAAATATTTATAATGGAAGAAAAATAATTATATTTATCTAGGATTTAGAATAATGCTCCATACTTTCACAAATTCAGTTCCTTGCTTGTTTCCTTACTTGTTGACTACCAACCAATTGTCCTTTAATTTCTATTGATGTTTTCTGGCTTTTTATCAATTCTTGAAGTTTACAATGAGCGAAAGAGAGATTATCGGCAGCTTAGATGTTATGAGGCAAGCATTGGTTCCAGGTGAATAACATTTGATGGTACTGGGGACTCAGGATTGAAGACTAGCCAAACATTTCTAGTATTCTCTAGCACCATATGTTTCTAGATTGGCTTCAGTGAAGATAGGTCAATGAACATACATACTGGAAATGTGGATAGTTTTTATGGTCATCTTCTCTTCTTTTATTTTTTTAATAGTAATACAGAAGTGTTGAATAATAATTTGACTGCAACTGAATAAAAAATTGACTATTACTTTTTTTGTCTCTCCTGTCTTTTATATTTCTCTCTCTCATTGTTTTCTCTTTATCATTTTCAGATCACATTTAATTAATTTTATATTTCTTATCTTAATCTTCCTTCCAGATACATCTACTATTTTGTTAGAATTAATTTTTGCATTCTTTGGTTATCTAATCTCACTTCGAGATTAATCTATCTTTCTTGATAAGATAGTGTACAAAAGTTTTCCATTTTTCTTTAATTAGTTCAACTGGGAGTTATCTTTTTTTTTATCAGTCAAGTAATCTTTAATGAATTACAATTTTTAAAGGTTTCTTTTTTACAAATTATATTTGTAGTCTGATTTCATTTTTTCATCCAAACATTTTTTTTTTAATTTATAAAAAGGAAGAGCTAGTTTTAACTTTTACTAAGAATTACCACCCCCCCCAGTCACTCTTTAATACTAAAAACTTTCTTTTATTTTTAAAAAGAAAAGGTGAATGCAGAATTTATGTGTTTTTTAACATATATATTCACCAGTGGTAAAATATAAATATTCTAATATTCTCACAGATAAATGATGAAGTTATAATATTATTTCTGGAGTTTCTGTGTAATAAAAATACAATAGGTGATTAGCTGACATTTCAGTACAAAAACAAGTACTTTCCTCAAAGCTTCTTCTTTCTCAATTCAAAAGAATGTGTGTGATAAGTTTTAAAATCATTATTTTATCCTTTGCTATTTTCATCTCGTTTTCAGATTCTATTGGTTTAGAAGTTTTAAAAAAATATTTTACCCACCAATAGCTTTTTCCAAATATTACAATTTTTTTATTTATTCACAACTTCACCACACAACATTCTTATGATTTGAAAAAGAAGAAGCTATGAGGAAAGTTCTTGTTATTGTACTGAAACATGAGCTATTAAGTAGCTATTATATTTTTATTACATGGAAGCTTCCAAAAATAATACTATAAATGTATATATATATATGAAAATAAATCCAGTTCTAATGCTAAACTAAAATAAATATGAAATATTAAATCACTCCACATGTTGATGCTGGCTATTTTAAAATGCAGACTGTAATATATTTATATATTTATTTCACAGAAAAAAGTTCCAGATTTCTTAACCATGTGAGCTGATTTAATTTATCACCTTTATTGATAAAAGGAAGTTGTCTTGACAACAGTTTGACCTTATTGATATTGGAATTGTCTAATTGTTGACTGATTTTAATGATTATTTATATAAATATATATAAGTCTGATTTAACATTTTGGAAACTCAAGTAAAATGGAATTCATTATAAAGAAAAAAGTGGAAAATAATATTAAAGAGATTGATTAGATACTAGAAAGATATGTCGTTATAATTATTCAATTTATTTGATGATTCCAAATGCAAGTAATTCCAATTTATGGATTTAATGTGATGAAAAAATAGAGATTTTTATATAGATTTACAAAATGCTTTTAAGCACAACAAACAGCATTCTAAAATTATAGGGCAACTTTAATTCTACAATTAATAAATGATTGAAAAATGAAAATGTTGTGTATAGATTTGACTGATGGTCATCAAAAATTGAGAGTAGACATGCATTTGTGGAATTTGTAGAAAAAATATTTATTATGAATTATGTCCTTGAGATAAGGCAACATCTAAATAAAATTCTAATAGGATCGGACACTATTGATTAATTGAAAATATATGTTTTAGGTTGATACTGTTGTTAAAAGATTCAAAAAATAAAGTGATCATCGATTATTAGATTTTAATATGGTCAGTGAAAAACTAGACAGATAGAATAGATGTTTTTTTTTAAATTAATATTATATTAGCAATTTGTATTTCTAATTATCAGAAACATATCAATAAATCTAAATTAAAATTTGCTAATCATAGCTGATACAAAAAACAGCAATTTATCAGTATATTTTCGAATAAGATGGGATAATACTTAAATTAAAAAAAGGAATTTAAATAAACTATTATGAGGATTGATTATCTAAAGTTAGAATAGCTAGTTAATAATAATTGAAAGGTTGCTAGTCTTTCACATGCGCCTACAATTGTTTCACAGACAGCCAATCAGATTTTTAAACAGCTGTCTTTAAAAACGAAAATAAAAATAAAACACCAAAAAGAAAGATTCACATCAATTATGTAGATGAATTCTACAAAAATTTGTATAATAATAATAATAACACACACACACACAAAAATACAATTACAGTTAGTATATTTTCTGAACTAATTAAATATTTTTATTGTTAGAAATGCAATTAAATCTATGGAAGAAAGAACAAGTTTTCAGAATTGATAGAATAATTATTAACATCTTATAAGATGCTTGGCAATACTATATTGCAAAATGTGTAAATGATTATTGGAGAAATGCAGTGATATATTAGTATTTAAAATAAATGTTAAAGCAGATATACTTTATAAATCTGTTGATCTTCTTTCCTATCTATTAAAAATATTTACAATACATTTACAATGAACTTTGGATTCAAACCAATCACAAAAAAAAAAAAAAACATTGATAGAAAGGTGATTTAGCAAATGATTTTTTTAAGAATTAATAAAACTTTTAAAAAGAACCTCATATATAAATTATATTTTCTATTTAATTTAAATGCAATTGATTCTATAAAATTTCCACTGTGATTAATAGTCTGGACCATCAACATATAGACCAGGAATGTTTTCATTATTTGCAGAATATTTATGAAAAGGTGACAATAGTGATATGACAACATGGTAAATATACATACAGATGTATGATAGACTTATTGATTATCTCAAAAGTATTTTAAACCTTTGTTATGTGAAATGTTTTGTTTATTATAAGGGCAATGGCAGAGGTTAGAACTATAAATGGACAATATTTAAATCATCTACATTTTACAGATGATTTTTTTTCTTTTTTCTTTTAAATAATAGAGCTTCAGAAAATGCTGCAAGAGATATCAAATCAAAATAAGAAAGTAAGCCTAAAGATGAATTTTAAATAGACAATTTTAAGATTCAATGGATTTTCTCAGAAGAAACGAAATGAAAGCTATAATCCTGTATTACCAGTAATTAAAAACTACAATAACAATGGATAGATTTTCAATATATATGGAAACATAATGGATGACATTTATCATAGAATTCAACAAATAATTAATATTCAAAACAATATATCTGTGTTTAACGAAAGATGCTTTAATAAATATGTTTCAACAGTTCGTTTTTATGAATTGGCAACTTGGGCACCTAAAAGAAGAGTAATGCAGATACACATCATCATTCAATAATGTATGGAAATGTATACATTTGAAGTAATAAATGGCAATAGAAATACTCGGATGAGAAAACACATCATAAACATAATTAGAAGAATTAAAATACTAAAATGAAATTAGGCTAAAAGATATATTAATAAATTGATACTTGAAGTTTTAAATTAGATTCTAATAGATTGTAAAAAATCTATAATAAGACTATATATGACTGAAGCAATACTAAGGAGTTTTTGGTGTGATATAAAGAGACTATAGTCAAAAAAACTGGTTAAATTTGGAGAGATGTACATTCTAATAGACAAAATTTGTTAAAAATTGTGATGATGATTATCCACATGCCATAAATAGATTGATATTAAATTTTAAATTTTAACTTTTTATATACATCATCTCCAGTTTGAGTAATGTTTTTATACAAAGGGTAAGTACTTTATAAGAAATTTAAGAGAATAAATAAATGTTTAAAGATTTAAACAGGAAAGGTTTTGCTTAATAAATAAATAAATACACGTTTAAACATTTATTTATTTATTACAATTAACACAGAAAAAGAAAACGGAATCAAATTTAAAATAATAATATGTAACAAAATTTTATTTATATACTAATGAAAATGGTTGTATTTATATGTTGGACTATTTCCATCATTTAATATGAGTATTGGATTTCTTTAGAAAAAAATTAACTTCAATTTTAAATATTCCAAATACATTCAACTGTTAGTAATAGCACACATGTTAGTATATGCACAACATTTCCAAAGATATTATTCTCACCTTTTCTTCATGTGTTGTTGTCCTGACCAATGACAGTGCTAGCATGGGAATCGAATTTGGGCCTCTAGATTCTTGAATATTGAATTTTACGGTAATGCTGTAATCAACTAAACCATCCTGCCAAAGGCAACAGTCAGAAAAAATGTCATATACTTATCTATGAGGTTTCTCCTGATTTCTCCACTTTGTTCTAAGAGCAAAGTTGATTAGTGGTTTCCATAAATTATGTATAGTTACACTAGGTTAACTTATGGGATTGTTTGCCATTGCCATGTGAGCAGCTTCTTTAAATTTTCTTCTAAAAACATTCAATAGTCATATTAGATGGTGGAAATAGACCAACATATAAATACACCTAAAACACCATCATGACAAACCTCCAAGAAAACATTAATGAAAATAGTGTATTTTTTTCATTTTTTCCACCAAACATAAGTTTAATTCTTCTAAAGAAATTATATATATATAATTTATATTTATTAAACAAATGCATGTTTATAGGTAGAAAAAAATACTTATACAATAGCTTTTTCTTCTTGAATAAAATGTGACCATATGATAATTTAATCTTGCAATTACAGCGTTTAATATTTTTTCTTATAAACATGTGCCATCTATTAATAAAAATAAAAGCTAAAATACATAAACCTGAACAATCTTTTGGAAGTAATGACTGCATGATTGCAAAAGAAATACTAACATCCAATCAGATATATCATGCCTAGAGAATTTTAGCGAAAATGCTTTTCAAAGATTGTCAAGAAAAAGTTTATCATCATTTTTTTTTATTAATGAGAGTAGTAAAATTATTATAATTTTGCATAATAATTGTTATCTGATTCTATAATCTGGTTGGAATATTATTGTTGGTAGCTAATGTACAGTTTCCTTTTTTTTTTTATTATTGACTTACAAACAATTTAATAATATGAATGTTCGATCAAATAGACTATTTTTGTCTAATTAATTAGCGTAGATATTAAAAAAAATATTCATTGCATTTTTATTAAAATGGCTCTAGTTAATCTGACTTCTGAATTATTATGGTATATGAATTTGGAGTTAGCATATTTACACACACAGTCATGCACACACATACATGTTGATATAAAGGTTTTTCACAGGCATAAATGTTTTTATAAATTATGCTTTTGGGAGCAATTTGCTCTCATCTGCATAAAGTACTATATATCATCATCTTCATCATCATTTAAAATCATTATTAATCCACTGCATGATGAAGATCTCTTTATGTTCAATTCATCTTCTCAAATCTACATCCAATCTTTTCTTCCTCACCCCCACACTGTATACATAGTATAGAAGTCAAGTCATATTGTTGAGTGTTTTATTATTATTTTTTATTTTTTTGTGATTGTAAAATAAGTTTATGCTAACTATAAGTTTTAGTTAATTTATTAAACATAAAAGGGATAGTTTGTAATAAAAACGTCCCTAGATTAGCATTGATTCCTTCTAATTACCAGTGCAATAACATCAAGGTGGGCACAAAATAGCCATGGCAATGGATGACATGAGTAGTGAAGCATGCACATGTGTAAAAGTAACAAAAATGCAGGAGCAGTTATATAAAGTAGGTAACCTAGCAAATAATAGAAAATAAAATTAAAAAAAAATCCATTGGATCTCTAGCAAATGATATGATCAAATTGGATTTGTTCACAGCAACATCGGACTATGAATTATGGAGTCAAAAGAGCCATTTTATGATGAATCGTTAAAAAAGATTTCTGAAGCCTTTAATGGAATGATACTGAAAGAATTATATAATTCATTCAAACATTTATTGATTGAAAAACCAGTAATCATTGCGATTACAGATCATTTAGTCTATTTAGATTGCCAAAATAAATATTATTTGATCTACTTAGAACCAAAAACTTATGGGAAGTGATTTATTGTATAGCTGATCATCCAAATCCTAGATACATTATGCTGGAATTTAAAACACAAGATTTAAGAGATAGTTTTAAAAAAAAAATCAGAATTGTGGATTGCTACTCATTAGTAGTAGTAAGCCCAACTAGACATAACGTTATAAATGGTACACTGAAGAATGCTTACTTAAACTAAAAAAAGTGAAGTCTTTGGTAAATTAATGGATCTATTTGGGACACTTTTTCAATTTCAGCCAAACCTGCCCCCAAATATGTTAGTACCAATATATGGGAATAGTTTCACATTTAGAGTTAACCCTACTGATTTTCACTACTTTTCTGACAGCTTTCTTTGTTCTAACTAGATTTCATAGATTTAAACTTTCAACTTTCCTTTTGTCATTAAACATTTATTATTTACCAGAATATAATAAATTTGACCACACTATAGATATTTTTGTTTAGAAATTAAATAAAATTTAAAAAATCACATTTGATTTCTGTAATTATTTTTAAAATATATATTTATTCAAAACAAAACATAATCACATCATCAAATTTTAGGTGGAGCTGATTCAATTTATAAAACGAATGAAATCTTCTTTGTTTCAAATTTGATTTACAAATGTAAACATTTTTTAATAACTACTAAATCTATCAGATTATGCTTTAAAAGTTTACAATTTTTTCATAATTTTTATGATATTGCTAAATATAATACCAATCAGGTGAATGACCTCATTTTGTAGACAGCTGTTTTTCCCATGATCATAATCTCTAAAATAACTCTATTTAGAAGAAAATATTCTTTTTTATTTAAAAATAAAACATTTCTGTAAAAAATGAATATATAAATAGACTTACTTTTTATTTTTTAATAATTATTACATAATTAGGTTACCAATATAATCATAAACTTTCCAAAAAATGGAGTTTTTACACTACCGTAATATTTTCTTGATGACCGTAATACTTTCTCGAAGTGAATATGCAAGGTTTGAGATGTGAAATATATAATGGGTATCCATCATCGGCAGAGCATGCAATCATTTGTTGGACCACCTCTTGGCTTTCCAAGTCATCTATTGACTTTTTTGTATTTAAAATATTAGAAAATAAATATACATGAATTTTAATACCATAAAAACAAAAATCTTTCCAAAATTTTCAGCAGAGGGCGAAAAACACAAATTTAAAATTTAGAAAACTGAAGTCTGTCTCTTACGGTCCAAAAATAAATAAGGTTAAGGTACATAAGAATGGGCAACCAAAATACATTCCCTCTCAAATAACCAATCAGGAGGCAACATTGTGTTTGATGATAAAAGGAATAAAGCTTAAGTGTTATCATTGTGAAGAGTGTGGACATCTAATCAATGTTTGTCCTAAAATGTGTTGTACCCTATATAAAATAAAAATGACCTAAACAGAACAAATAGCAAAGGCTGAAAGAGTTGTCAGGTCAACTCCACCATTGAATGATGATCCAGAAATACAAATAAAGGAAATCTCTTACAATGCCCACATTCTCATGCCTGTGGATAATATAATTAGTTCTGTTATTGAACAATCAGAATTTCAATTTAATATTTTAAACACAACAACTCCACTGATTATGGAATCACTTTCACAATGTATGCTGATAAAAGGCAATGCAAATGTATTGAACAAACTGATGCCTAGTCCACTGCGACACAAGAAAATAGAGAGTAAGAGACAGACAAAAGATAATGTGGGCACTGATGCAGAAGTTAATGATATGACAGTCATTGCAAAAAAGTTAAAACAATATCAGTAACAAACACACTGACTCTACAATTCCTGTTGATGAAAACAATTTTGTGGTGGAGATAAGTGAATTGGGCTCAAATAGACTAAATAAAATCATAGATTCTCCATTTTATAACAACTAATAACCTAACTGAGAATGTAAGTCAATCAAAAATAGTTGATAATTAGAAGATAAGTGTAATAGGCTTGTTACTGAATAATTAGGTTTTTGTTTTCATCCTAGTATTGTTTATCTCTATTCAGTTGTAATTTTTTGTGTTTTTGGTTTAAGAAGTGGTGGGTCGATAATACTTGTTGATGAAGTTAAAAAATTGTATCCTTAAACCTTAGGGGTCTTAACACCACTAGTGAAATTTACCAACTGAAACAATGATATGACATTGTTCATTCACATCTAACAGGTCTACAGGAAAACAGAATATATAATTGTTCACATATTGACCCTTGCATTGATTTTGTAAATAAAGGTTTTGTGGCTTTCTCTGAATCTTCCAACTCCCTCTCCTCTGCAGGTACAGGGATTATTATAAACTTAGCTATTTTAGCTCTTTTATGAACACTACTATTATTTCAGTGCAACATAAAGCAATGGTGCTAGATGTAATTTTTGTACATATTCCTCCTGGACCTACAATAACGACCAGGCTGATCCTCACATTAAATTTCATTCTTTGCTCTTCCACATTACCATGCATACTTATGGATGATTTTAATTTGTCATATGAAAAATTTGTTAAAAAGTGATTACATCATTTTTTCTTTCCACTGATGAGTAGGTAAGGTTTTTTGCAAATGCCCATTTCTTTAACAATGAAAGGTATTCTTCACTAATTGATCTCATGTTTTTTCCTATCACTTCATCACCTTATTAATTCTGAAATAAAAAATGCACCCTTTTCAGACCATACTGCACTTGTCGCTAAAATCGATCTTGATTTCAATAAAAAAAATATCCACTGGATATACTATTAGAAAAATACTACCATCTAGAACACCTGAAATTTTGTTTTCAGAAATTTATATATATATTTAAATAATTTGAATAAGATTGATTTGGATCCAGCATAAGACAGGATAGCATATGTAAGCATATTATCAAACATGATTTGCCATATTAACAGAGCCACACCATCACCAACAGGATTATTGGTATTAATGGAAAAAGTTTGCAAAAATATTATTCAGACTCCATCCTCAGTAAATGAACAACACAAATTAAAAAAAACTTAAAAATTTATATAATGGAAAAGAATCAACACTCAAGGAATATATAGCAATAAAGAAGAGAAGAATATTCATTGGACAAACTCATACATTGTCTAGAAACTATATCAGATGGAACTTGGGTCACCCTCATTCAATAAGATTGCCAACAGCCATCCAAACACAAACAGGGACAGTTAGTGGAATTTATATGCTCGAACTGGCCTACTTGTATTATAGGGATAGGTTGGAATATGGCAACTCTTATAACCTTGCAAAAAAGTCTTTCAGTGAATCAAAAGATGATAAATTCTACCCAAATGAATTTACAAAAAAACTGGAGCCCATAGCTGAATCTTGCCAATCCGGCCTTCATGGAATATTTCACTTTGTATATCGACATTTAAATTTTTTAATCTCCAATTACCTAGCAAATCTAGCAAATTCTCTATCAAAATAAATATACACACTACAAAATTTATATCCTATATCACTAGTACCTTTTTTTTTAAAAAAAGAAAAGATATCAACTATGGAAAAAGTAAAAACTATTTCAATGAGTCCCATCAATGTACTGGATGCTGTTTTAAAAGATAGAGGGGATCTATACATTTTACCTATGTTCTCTAAATGCCAATTTATAAAAAAGGGCATTTGAAATACAAAAAAAAAACACTTAATATCATCTCAAGATGTTTTTTATCTGGAATCACATCTACAGATAGACCACCTTAAACTTACAGGATATTTAAATGCCATTAGAGACTTAGTTCTAGAAATATAAATTTTTTTCTATATCCCCCCCAAAGGGTAAATATCAATTTTGGGAAGTATATTTATTACTTTTCCCAGCCACAAAGATTCACAAAAAGTCTAAAATTGAACTTACAAATAAACAACTATGGTCACTTGAGCCTAAATTCTTTGATTATCTGGCTAAGGTCAACTTACAAGCATTATCTACCAAAGATCAACTTAGAAGCATTACCTACCAATTTTTTTATGAATATAAGACAGATTCAATCAATAGATGATTGCTGTGGTCTTTGTAAAAGAGAATCTAAAACCCAATCTCACATTTATTTCTCATGTCCCAGCTTTGACCAGATCAGGGCAGAAATACCAGTTATATTTAAGAATAACAATATAAATATTGGATATATGTCTAAGGAATTTGGTAAAGGTCTTTTTCCGAATGTCCATGCTAATATCTTTGTTCTCTATGCAATATGATGCACAAGATACCTAGGGGTCTATGAAAACAGTTCAAAAAGACCAATAATTGCTTTTAGAAATAAGCTAAAAACAATAAGAGAATGGGATAGAAAAGTTTCTGAATACAAGGTATATATAGAAACCTGGTCAAGACTCTCAATATTCAAAGTTATAGCATGACACACTTGCCTCAATAATAAATGTATCTGGATTTTTTTGATTTATTTGTTATATTTAGTGTCTATGATTTAATTAATGTTATAAAAAAGTAAATAAGTGTAACCAATGCTTTCTTTACAAAGAATGAATAAAGTATCTTTGAAATATAATCATGTATATTATTCTCAGCATCATCAAATTATGAAGTTATTATAGATATAACAACAACCTTTCATAAATTTATAAAATATACATTGCAATTATAATATTTAGTTCATTAAAACATTTAAAAGTTTAAAATACATACTATTCATTCTTGTGTCTCCCTCCCCACCAACACAGAGCTATTTCTTCTACTTTTTTTTTATTTTGAGGCAAAAAAAAGTATTTGCTTAAATAATTTTATGACAATCAAACACTATGTTAAGATATATATATTGAATTAAGTTTTCATTTCACAATTAAACAATTTTGCTGTGTAGGATGACTTATAGGATGTGAAAATATTATCTTAAAATAACTATTTAGAATTTGAAGGCTTTAAAATGATCTTCTCATTTCTCTAAGTTTATTTTTAAGATTTTATGTGAATAAGTATTTGTTTACCTTTATTTACAATATAAACTATATTAGAAACAAAAATATTGAACTACTATGATTATAATGTTTATTTAAAATATAAAACATAAATTATATTTATTACTTAACAATAAAATATAAAACTTTTCAATTTGTTTAAAAAATGTTAAAGTTTCTGATGACATAATTTTGAAAACAAACGCATCAAATAAATCCATTAGTAATCATTTATTAAAATGGAAATTATCTCTATTGCATATATATATATTATGCTGTCTGTATTCATATCTTTTAAGAAAGTGTGATAAAGTATATATTTTAACTGATCCTTTCTTTCAAGTGTGGCTCTGATGTCTGACAACTCTAGAAATTGAATTTGCGTTTTTTGCTCTCTACTGAGAAATTTTCCAAAACCTTTTTTTTTTTTCAAACATTAAAATTCACATTTTTTTTTCTAATATTTTAATTTCAAAAACATTTTGAATATGTCAGGATAATAAAAAAATGGAAATTTCAATGCATGAAAAACTTCCCAATGATGAGCTCTCATTGTAGTTTTTGGGGTCTTAAACCTTGTGATAACTTTGCATACTTCAGGTAAATATTACAAATAAATAAAAACTTGATTTTTTTGAAAGGTTTATGATTATTTTTTATAGTAGTTGTGTGTTAATTATTAAAAATCAATTATATGTATATATTATTTTATATTTATTTTGTACAGAAATGTTTAAATGTAATAGATTATATTTTTCTGAGTGTTGTTGCTATGGAAATTATGATGGCATGTAAATACAATCTCAGAAAATTTTGTCACTAAGACAGTCTGTTAGAAAATATAGCAATATCATAAATATTACTAATAAATTTAAACTTCTAAAGCATAAGTTGTAGATTGACTAGATATTAATAATTATACATTCAGACTTTAAAACAAACATTGAACAAAGAAGATTTTGTTTATTTTGCAAATTGAATCTGCTTTTCCTAGTAGCTGAATGGTAACATGATGCTTTTTTTGATTAAAATCTAAATTTCAAAATAACTTCAAAAATCAGATGTTATTTTAATTTTGTTTTTAATTTGTGAACAAAAATATCTATCAAATGAGGTGAAAATTATTATATTCTGATAAATAATGATAAAAGTTGAAAGCTTATAGCAAATGAGAACAAAGAAATCTGTCAGAGTACTAAGGATAATTGATAAGAGTAAATGATTATTAAAACTGTTAAGTTTTTAAAACTAAATAATAACCATATTACCAAGATGGCAGCCTATATTTTTGATAAATCTACAGTTTTAGCTCTCCCATAAAATGTTTACAAAAAATGCCTGCTAAGAAACATTTAATATTTATATTTTATTTTTTATTACTGTTACTTTAAAAAAGAAATCATTGTGGAAAAATTAAATACAATATTTATTTAATTTTTTTTTTTTTGTTTGGGATTAACTTATTAATAGAAAAATAATATATATATATTGTACTAGTTTGAATCCCTCATTTGGCTTACATGTTGGCATCATTTTCTGTATCTGTTCAAAACCCATTTGCCATCTCCATTTAAGAAAATGACGCATATATCTGTATGACATGAGCATGAAATGATGTGTACATTTTTAAAATGGGAGATTGATAACAATCTTCGATAATACCCAGGGTTAAATACAAGCGAGTATTATGTTACTAATTATTAGAAGAAAGAAATTTGATTTCGATTAAAAAGGCAAAATCTTTACCTGTTAAACCATTTATATTTCTACCCCAATATCTATTTGCCCAGTAGATGTTTTCCCTCGCTCTTCACATATCTTTAAAAGATTGTACTAATTTGACAGCCCTTAGCGCCACCCCCAACATAATAAAAGAAAAAAAAATTAAATAATTTTCCCTTCCCTATTTGTCGAGAGAGTATGCAATGAGAAATTTATTTTCTGTTCTTAGACATAAGTTTTCTTTAGGTGAAGGAAAACTGGGTGAAAATATATTCTAATTTAACTCCCAATATAATATCCCGATGGCTATCTCAATTCTAATTCTCTATCTCATGGTACTTTAAGTAAGTATTGCTATAACTTTTATAGCCATGGTCAGTAAACATCACAAATAGGTGATTATATTTTATTATTATTAATTTTCTTTACTTTATAATAGATTACACAATAACAAATAAAGTATGAGCTAATATAATTTATTTAACTAAAATCCCCCCTCCACCACATATATATTTTTTAAACATTAGAATATTGAATCGTAAATTAATTATAGGGCTTTCTATCCCAATTTACGAGACTACAAATAATTATACAAGAATGTCTAAATCTTTATGTTCAAGATCAATAGTCAGATTAAACCTAAAAAAAATCCATTTTCTAACTTTTATCTACATTAACATAATTGCTACAAATACAAAAGGCTAAATATGTATGCCAATGTGTTAGTGGTCTATACTCCCTCTCCCCACATGAAACAATGAAAATTTCATTTTATAAATTCCCAAAATACTAAAATAAATTATAACAAGATCTACGCCTTTTAATTTTTCCCATGTGTTCCTATCAACCCTAAAGATTAGATACATCCTTTACATTTGAGTATGTAAAATAATAATTTACATATATTATTTTTAAAAAAAATTAAAAAAATATATAGGCCGGCTATATATATCACTCCATGTAAGGTGATGCTGCCATGATTAACATTAAATAAGAGGTAAAGGTGATATAGGGTAAAAGGACAAGAAATAATAATAATCTTATATTTGATGGGTTTGTGTGCGATCTGTGTATAAGCATATTATTTTACAATATTTCATATAATAACAAAAAATTTAATATATTTTATCATGTGTTAGTAACTATTACAATTATCCAGGTTAAAAAATACAAATAACAAACTATATATATAAAAAAAAAATCTATAAACATTTTTTTTTATATATTTATAAATATACATATATATATATATAAAAAAAAATCTATAAACATTTTTTTTTCCATTTTACTCATCTCTATCTGCTTGCTCTCCTGGGCAGACCATCTCTACTACCAGAAAGGATGATGACATTCACTTTAATCCCTCACCATCCTTGTAGTGTCCTTCAATCAGGGTATACTGAGTCTCTGACACATCCATCTTGGCAACCATATATCTGAACAGGCGGGTGTACTGCTATGGTTCTTTCTACTCCATGTTTTTGTAGGCTATCAGATGAAACTTGGTTGTCATTTTAGTCATGGCACTCCAAAACATTTTTTTTCTTTTGGTTGATTACTAAATGGTGTATGCTTATATGGTTTTCCACATCATATGGGTGTTAGTGGCTTCGGTTAATATTTGTACAACCACCGGGAAAGACCTTCAATTTAATTTAGGTTCGTTCAAAAAAAAAATGTGTGAATTGAATTCCTCCTTGAATTAAAAAAAATATTCAGCAATCCAACATCATATTTATCGAAAGGAATAAATGTCTAACACAATCTCTCCATACCGTACAGGTAGGTTCTGTAGCTCTGTCCATTTAATAATATTTTACACCACATATAGATTCATCTTGCACTCTCAGTTCAATACTAATCACTAATCTTTTACACCACGTATAGATTCATGTGGCTTTCACTTATTCCAAATAAAAATCAATAATTTTAACTTAGCCACATATAGATTCATGTGGTTCTCTTTCATTTCAATAAAAAAAAATCAATGTGTTCTTCACCTCACAGGTAGGTTATTGTGGCTCTCTCCATCCAACACTGATCAACAACTAAAACTTTTTGTTCACCTCCCAGGTACATTATTGTATATCCCCATTCACCCACAAGTTTCAATCACTTACATCCCCCTTCGAGCTATTGCATCAGATAATTTTACTTTTGTACATTCTTTATAAAATCATGTGTCAAAATTCTCTTTTTAGGAATTTCAAAACTCCATATTGGAGTAATAGACCACCCACATTCTTTAGATAACAAATTTGGAATTGATTTACAAATTAATTAATTAAAAAAAAACTACCTGATTACATACAAAAAAGTAAAAATAGAAAAACAAAGATTAATCAAGTCCACCTTTTAAACGGAAGATTCTTGTCAATCACACAAAAAAATATTTTTATATATTTTTAAAATAAAAGAAAAACATTTTAAAAATTATCAAAAAGAAGAAAAAAATATATACAAAAATCTTTATACATATACGAATTACATATACATTTACAAAAAAAATATGATACATTTATAGTGTGTTATTATACAGATTAGAACATTTACAATAAATGACACATTTATAGTGGGTTATTATTTCAAAATAACTAATATATGTGTTAGTTGTGTATGCAAGGAAATGGGAATCTAGTATAGACTTACTCTCATTGTTTACTCCTTTTTATTTTATTTAATGAATTCAATAAATTTAGCTGTGCCACATTGTTGGCTACAGCCATCTTGTGCATGGACGTTTTACAGTCTGGCATAATACCTCCCTCCCTGATGAGATCATTAAAGGAGAATAATTATTCTTTTTTTTAATATCTTACTTAAATTATCTACCTACTATTAACTTTTAACTTTTTTTACACTAATTTTGATTGCTACATTCCCATAGAGTTTTGAAGACCGAGCATTATATGTGCCCTTAATTCCTTGTTCCATTTTCATCCAGAAAGCATTATCCCCACAGCAATCTACAATTTCAAAAGGGCCTTCATATAGATTACAAAATTTCTTAAATTTAAACTTCACTGGATCACTTACACGGGCCGTCCTAACCATGACTTTATCACCTATTTGGAATCTATATTTACAGGTTCCCTTCTGTTTTTTATGGCTAATGCTCATTCTTTGCATTTGGGCCTTGGCTTGTCTCTTATCAAGATCATGGTCAATAGCTCCCTCTTGGCTTCCTGGAAAATTAGTTTTGAACAGTTTTGGAAGGTGCTTTCCAAAGTGTAATTGCATGGGAATAAACCCTGTGAATTTGTTTAGAAACCAGTTAATACAATTTAGTGTCTGAGGTAATTGTTTAACCCACCCCCTATGGTTTGTTGGCAAATAGGTATGAAATAGTCTGCCCAACTCCCACATAACTCATTCACAGGTGTTACTCTGGGGATTTCAGATGGATGTTAACAGGTTTTTGATACCTCGTTTGGTCACCCATCGGTCCCATTCTTCAGACACAAAAGGGGTCCCATGATCCAAGAGTATGGCCTTTAGCTTTCCTACTTTTGGGAAATGTAAGGTATCTAATACCTTAGTAACTTCTTGAGTGATAGTGCATGACAAGAGTGTAAGTGGCCACACATTTTGAAAACAAATCATATGTGACGAGTAGGTATTTCTTTTTGTTGAATGGTGGTAAGGGGTCATAAAAATCTATAGCCATAATTTCAGTTGGGTCATCAGGAATGATTGATTTCATCGGGCTGATATATGCTTGATTCTGTTGTTTTGTATGCTGACACACTTCACACTGATTCAGTACAGTGCCGGTGCATTCCTGGCCAGAAAAAAACAATGTCTTAGGCAATACTCAGTTTTTGGTGTTCCATAATGGCCATACAACCAATGTATGTAGCTGATAAGGGACCATCTCATTTTTGGAGGTATCATTGCCCTCCATTCATCCCTACCTTTTTGAAGTTGATAATATAACACCCCTCCTTCGACTTTATATCTATTCATTGACTCTTTTGAAACGGTACTTCCTCCAGATTTGTCCTGGCATTCTGTCAAAATGTGATTTAGAAAGCTATCTTCTTGCTGCCTCTTAGCTAGTTGGTTTAATTCATTTTTCATATCTTCCTGTTTTCCCTTTAGCATTGTGCTTGCTATGGATGCTTGCTCCAGACTAAGGTGTTTAGAGGTTTGCTTGGGGATGGGATGATGACTGAGGAGATCCGTAATGACATTTTCTGCCCCTTTGCAATATCTCATGGTGTAATTATATTCCTGAAGGAATAAGCTCCACTGGACTAACCTGGTATTAGTGAGATAACTGTGGTATAGAAACTCAAAACTTTTATAGTCAGTTATCACCACCACTTGAGAGCCTAGCAACATGGGGCGAAACTTTTGGAAAGCATACAATAGTGAGGGCCTCCTTTTCAATGATGGTATAATTGTGTTCAGGTCCCTTTAGTAGGCGGCTTATAAAATATAGTACCCTACCCGTCCATCAGGTTGAATTTGTGACAGTGACCCTTAGCCCATATCCACTACTATCTGTCTGGAGTATAAAAGGCTTATCATAGTCAGGATAGTCTAACACCACCTGTTGTAAGAAACTTTGTTTTACTTGGTTAAAAGCTTTTTACTGTTCTGCGGTCCATTTCCATCAGACCTCTTTTCTGATCAATCTGAGCAATGGTTCCATTTGGCAAGCAAAATGCTTGCAAAACTTGTTGTAAAAGTTACAGAGTTCCAAGAATGGCCATATATGTTTCTTCATTTGAGGTCTAGGGAAGTTTGCAATTGCTGTTATCTTATCTTGATGAGGCTTGATACCTGAGTGGCCTACCAAGTGGCCCAGAAATTCGATTTCATCAGAAACCACTTTACTTTTTTTAAATTTATTTTGATATCTTTTTCTTTAAATTCTCTAAAAAACTGTTCCAACTGCTGGAGACATTCTTATATAGATGCAGATGCTATAACTACATCATCCACATACATGGTGAAAATTTTCTTGATATCAGGAGATAGGACATGATCTAGGCACTGCATCAGCCTCACACCACTGTTGATAAGTTGAAAAGGCATATGATTAAACTTTCATGAATATCTCCACAACCTGAAAGCAGTATACTGGTGATCGTTAGGGTGGAGTTCTATCTGCCAGCAACTTAAAATTAAATCGAATGTACAAAATATTCTTTTCCCTTTAAATTTTCCTAGTAAGTCTTGTATCAGGGGTGGGATAGTCACCTTATTGAGCTGACAGGCATCTAAACACAACCTTACTGACCCATCTTTTTTTCTAACCACCACCAAAGGGTTGCAATAAGGAGATGAACATTTACTAATTATGCCCCCATTCACCATCTGCTCTGTTTCTCCACTTCTTTTTTAAATTGATTTGGGACTGGGTACGACCATGCTTGAAAAGGTTCCTGGTTTCACTTTGATCCTCTGTTGGTATCCTCTGATTTTCCCCAGACTATCTGAAAATATTGTGTGGTATTCTTGAAATATTCCTTTCAGTCTTTGGCTGTCCCGGTTAAAGGCTATCTTCACCTCCCTTGTTTTTTTCTTGCATCAAATCTAAAATAGATTGATTTATACAACAGGTCTCCTCCAAGTTAGGTAACGGAGGGGGTAAGAATTTAATATCACCTCCCTGGTGGCTCATTATTTCCTTTTCATAATTCAAGGTGCACTGGTTCTTATACAAGAAATCCGACCCTAATATGACCTCATGAATTAGACTACCCATAATTAAAAATACATGATAAACTGTCCTCCCACTTATAACAAACTCTAACCATATTTGCCTAGGTATAAGGTTTGCTTTTTGATTATTCACAAGGGTGATTTGCGTAGCCTTTAAAGGTGGGTCTCTATATGTGGATTTACTGATAAAATTTTCTGGTACCACTGATATCTGCCTACCAGAGTCTAACATTGCAATGACCTCAATCGCCTCAATTTCTAAGGGTAGTTTTGGACAACTCTGCGGTGCATATTCTGGTACTTTATCTTCCTAAGAACAGACCAAATTTGACATTTCCTTTTTGACGAGATGCTTAAGTGGCCCACTCTTCATGTTCCAATGTTGGGCAGTACCTTTGCTATTTTCTTGCATCTCCCTTACCACTCCATCTTGCTCTTTCCCATCTATGGTATCTAGTAAGTAAGCTACTTGTTCAACTGACTTTGCTCCAGCTATTATTAGCATCTGTGTGACATGAGAGGGCAAATTACATTGTATAATCCTAATGATTCAGCCCTCCAACATATCACATGCATTTAAAGTCTGCAATCTTGCTACTTGCCTACGGAAAAACTGTGAAAAATTTTCATTCATACTATTTTTGTATTTCTCCTGCATGACTTGATACATAATTGTTTCTTGACACTCTGCACTCCAAAAGTTCCTCAGGATTGCACTTTGTATTCCTGGAAGGTTTGTGGGTAGTTGAACAATGATTCCCACCATGCTTGAGCATCTCTATACAAGTGATTACATGCAATTTCTAGTTGACTAAACTCATCTATTGGATTTATGTGGAAATATTTTTCCAAACTCCTAATTTGCTCAATAGGAGCTTCACCTGCCTGACCCTCAAATATCTTGATTTTCAGAAACTGATTAATACTTTGTGGAGGTATTTGTTGTTTTCTCCCCTCCCGGCTTTTGACTAAACTTTTATCTGGCTCACTTGCTTCTTTGTCCCTCATATTACTATCTTGTCCTTTTGTATACTTTTTAATCACAGTATCATCATTATCATTAACCTCAGTCTCTTGTTTTGTGTTCCCTTGTACTGACTTAACCAACTGCCAATTTTTTGAGGTTTCTTCTCTCAGCTTTGATTTGGCTTGCTATGTCCCACTTCTAACCTCTCAAATCTTGCATGCATTTCTCGCAATATTTCACTCTTCACCTCTTTTATCCTTTTGTCATTAACTTCTCTCTGTTCATGCATCTCCATTCTCCATTATTCTAGTTCTTTTGGTAGTTTATCCACCTTTTTTATGTAATTTAAAAGATCCTGCATCATTAACTTCAGGTCTTCATTTTCATTTTTGGGTTCCCCCAATTTTTTTTGTCTGTTCTTTCATTTTTTTTTCTTTTTGCTCTGGTCAACATATATTCATATTAGAAATTGTATAACTTTGTGACTCTTTAATATGTAATTTCGGGAATATCTATTACATTATCTTTCTTTTTTATTTTGCTCATATTAAACTATATTCCTTTCTGTAACTATTTTAAATCCCGAATATCTAATTTGCATTCATAATGAAAACACTTAAAATCGCGTATTTCCCAGTACTTAAAACTACAAATATATAAAAATTTAATCTCGTATTAAAACTACTTCAAATCATGTACTTCCCTCTATTTAAAACTACAAATATATAAAACTTTAATCTCATATTAAAATTATTTCAAATCGCATATTTCTCTCTATTCAAACCTAGAAATATATATACTATCGGATTGCCCTACGCAGTACACCCACCTTTCGTTCAGCTCCCATCACCATATGTTTAAGTCATCTTCCTTCGAGTACATTTCCCTGATTCTATTATAACTCACTTCAACCACACTAAGAAACTAACGATCAAAAAAAATTCTAGATACTCTTCCTTTTTGAACCAACTGTTTAAAATGTATATTATTCAACCTACAACTCATCTATACTACATTTTGTAAGCAAACAAAAAATATCTATCATCATTAATTTCATTTCCACTAATATTACTAATTTTATTTTCTTTCATCACTCTATTTGCAATTTTTTATTCGAGGTCTTACATGTTGGGGCCAATTCTGTACCAGTTCAAATCCCTCATTTGGCTTACACATTGGTTTCATTTTCTGTACCTGTTCAAAACCCATTTGCCATCTCCATTTAAAAAAATGACACATGACGTGTACATTTTTAAAATGGGAGATCGATAACAATCTTCGATAATACCAGGGGTTAAATACAAGCGAGTATTACATTACTAATTATTAGAAGAAAGAAATTTGATTTTGATTAAAAAAGCAAAATCTTTCCCTGTTAAACCACTTATATTTCCACCCCAATATCTATTTGCTCGGTAGACATTTTCCCTCGCTCTTCACATTCCTTTAAAAGATTGTACTAATTTGACAATCCTTAGTGCCACCCCCAACATAATAAAAGAAAGCAAAAACAATTAAATAATTTTCCCTTCCCTAGAGAAATTTATTTTCTGTTCTTAGACATAAGTTTTCTATAGGTGAAGGAAAACTGGGTGAAAATATACTCTAATTTAACTCCCCAATATAATATCCCGATGGCTAGCGCAATTCTAATTCTCTATCTCATGGTACTTTAAGTAAGTATTGCTATAACTTTTATAGCCATGTTCAGTAAACATCACAAATAGATGATTATATTTTATTATTATTAATTTTCTTTACTTTATAATAGATTACACAATAACAAATAAAGTATGAGCTAATATAATTTATTTAACTAAAATCCCCCCATCACCACATATATATTTTTTAAACATTGGAATATTGAATCTTAAATTAATTATAGGGCTTTCTATCCCAATTTACGAGTCTACATATAATTATACAAGAATCTAAATCTTTATGTCCAAAATCTATAGTTAGATTAACCCTTTTCCGCCGCGGGAGGCGCCTCGGCTCTTCAAATTCCTCTTCCCTTCACTCGTTTTTTTTTTTTAAAAATATCTTGACATAATTAATTTATTTTTTTTATTTTTATTTGTTGGTGGGATTTTGTCATTTTTTGATTTATTTTAAAAAAAAAAAAATAAAAAATAAAAAAATAAAAATATAAAAAATGTTGTTTGTGATTTGTTTTTGTGGTTTCTTCTTATCTATGACATTTAAGATGATTGAAAGTAGTGAAAAAAATAAAAAAAAACAAATAAAAAAAATAAAAAAATAAAAATTTCTTTTATTATTATTTTTATTAATTTTTAATTAATTATTTTAAATATTATTTAAAAATAAAAATAAAATTATTAAAAAAAAAAAATATATAATAATTATTTTTAAAAATTTTGAAAATTTATTTAAATATATATTTAATAAATTATAAAAATATATTTTTTTTTATTTTTTAATTTAAATTTTTTTTTTTTTTTTAAATTTTATATATTATATTTTTTAAAAAATATATAATATATAATTTATAATTAATTTTTGTTTTTAAATAAATTTTTTTTTTTTTTAAATTAATAATTAATTATTTTTATTTTATTTTAAAAAGTTTTGTTGTTATTATTTAAATTTTTTTAGATTGTGGTTTTTTGTTTGTTTAGTTTAAAAAAAATTAAAATTTTAAACATAAAAAAAATCCATTTTCTAACTTTTATCTACATTAACTTAATTGCTACAAATACAAAGGGCTAAATATGTATGCCAATGTGTGAGTGGTCTATACTCCCTCTCCCCACATGAAACAATGAATATTTCATTTTATAAATTCCCAAAATACTAAAATAAATTATAGACAGATCTACGCCTTTTAATTTTCCCCATGTGTTACTATCAACTCTAAAGATTAGATACACCCTTTACATTTGAATATGTAAAATAATAATTTATATATATATATTTTATATAAAAAAATTTTTTTTAAAAATGTATAGGCCGGCTACATATATATCACTCCATGTAAGGTGACACCGCATGATTAACATTAAATAAGAGGTAAAGGTGATATAGGATAAAAGGACAAGAAATAATAATAATCTTATATTTGATGGGTTTGTATGCAATCTGTGTATAAGCAATATTATTTTACAATATTTCATATAATAACAAAAAAATTAATATATTTTATCGTGCGTTAATAACTATTACAATTATCCGGGTTAAAAAATACAAATAACAAACTATATAAAAAAATCTATAAACATTTTTTTTTTCCATTTTACTCATCTCTATCTGCTTGCTCTCCAAGTTCAAACTCCTGGGCAGACTATCTCTACTACCAGAAAGAACGATGACATTCACTTTAATCCCTCATCATCCTTGTAGTGTCCTTCAATAAGGGTATACTGAGTCTCTGACACATCCATCTTGATGACCACGTATCAGAACTGGCGGGTGTACTGCAACGGTTCTTTCTACTCCATGCTTTTGTAGGCTATCAAATGAAACTTAGTTGTCATTTTAGTCATGGCACTCCAAAATATTTTTTTTATTGAACGGCATATGCTTATATGGTTTTCCACATCATATGGGTGTTGGCGGTTTGGTTAATATTTGTACAACCACCAGGAAAGACCTTAAACAAATTTAGTTTCGTTCAAAAACAAATTGTGTGAATTGTCCTCCTTGAATTAAAAAATATATTCAGCAATCCAACATCATATTTATTGAAAGGAATAAATGTCTGATACAATCTCCCCATACCATACAGGTATGTTCTGTAGCTCTGTCTGTTTAATAATAATATTTTACACCACATATAGATTCATCTTGCTCCCTCAGTTCAATACTAATCACTAATCTTTTATACCACATATAGATTCATGTGGCTTTCTCTTATTCCAAATAAAAATCAATAATTTTAACTTAGCCACATATAGATTCTTGTGGCTCTTTTTCGTTCCAATAAACAAAATCAATCTGTTCTTCACCTCACAGGTAGGTTATTGTGGCTCTTTTCACCCAACACTAATCAATAACTAAAACTTTTTGTTCACCTCCCAAATAGGTTATTGTATATCCCCATCCGCCCACAAGTTTCAATTACTTACATCCCCCTTCAAGCTATTGTGTCAGATAATTTTACTTTTGTACATTCTTTATAAAATCATGTTTCAAAAATCTCTTTTTAGGAATTTCAAAACTCCATATTGGAGTAATAGACCACCCACATTCTTTAGATAACAAATTTGGAATTGATTTACAAATTAATTAATAATAATAAAAATAAACTACCTGATTACATACAAAAAAGTAAAAATAGAAAAACAAAGATTAATCAAGTCCACCTTTTAAATGGAAGATTCTTGTCAATCACACACAAAAATATTTTGATATATTTTTAAAATAAAAGAAAAACATTTTAAAAATTATCAAAAAGAATAAAAAAATATATACACAAATCTTTATACATATACAAATTACATATATGTTTACAAAAAAATTACGATACATTTATAGTGTGTTAATATACAGATTAGAACATTTACAATAAATGACACATTTATAGTGGGTTATTTTTTCAAAATAACTAATATATGTGTTAGTTGTGTATGCAAGGAGATGGGTATCTTGTATAGACCAACTCTCATTGTTTATTCCTTTTTATTTTATTTAATAAATTCAATAAATTTAGCTGTGCCACATTGTTGGCTACAGCCATCTTGTGCATGGACGTTTTACAGTCTGGCACAATATATATATATATATATACACACTTTATTCATGTCAGCAGCATGCAGTCATATCATGACCATTAACATACACTTTTTAAAAAGGCAGGACCTCATATCTTTGGACATACTCCCCCTGTAATATGTTCTGCAACAAGAAGATCCCAAATTTTTATTATTATAACAATTTTACAAAAACCTGTTGTCAGAAAAAAACATGCTGAATTAAAACAAAATACAACATTAAGAGGACCTCATTTCTGCCCACATTTATAAGTAAAAAAATTTGAAATAGAACTTCTTGATGAAATTTATCAGAAGTTATTTCTTTTTTTTTAAATTAACAATCTATTTATTAATTTTGTTTTAATTTAACAACTAACACATCTTTGTTATAATATAGGTTCTCAAAACTATACATTAAAAAAAATACGGGCTGCCATCTTGGCTTACTTGAAAATCATTAGTGTCTTTTAAACATATTTAGAAATATTTTAACTATTAAACTGTAAATGCAATAAATAAAATATGGTTTAGTGAAAGTTATGTTTATATATTCCTTTGTTTATGTAATTTTTGAATAATTTATTGGATTGTGGCTAATTGTTACAATGCATATATTTCAATCAGTAAACTACTAATATTACATTTATTGTTAATAGTATTGATAGTAGTAAAAATATATAGTAGTAATAGTAGCAGTAATAGTGTAAATAAAAATATTTTTCAGTCTAAAAAAAATACAATTAATTTTTCCTAACAACAAACAACTATAAATAAGTTTAAAATATTTCTGATTACAATTTTATATTAAAACTATGTATAAACCTTGGGATTTTCCTTTAGGATACAATTCTCTTACAATAAAATATTTAAAGTTTGTTCAAACAGGCAGAAACAAACATATTTAAAATAGCGACATAATAAAACTCAACATTTATTTACTATTTAATTCAAGTATATTTTTAGAGTAATTTATACAGTACAGTATGTGTTCTTACTTTAATTAATTTTCTTAAAATAACAACTGCAAGCGTTGAGAAATTGAAAGGATAATGTAGAATTTACATTGTTTACAATTTCTGCTGCTGAAAGAAAAAAAAAATTTATAGTGTTGTTAATTGTTTTATACTGCAATTTATATTTATAAGATTTAATTATGTCGATTTAATTTTGACTAATTGTCTTTAGAATATAAGTAAAAATAATTTTCTAAATGTGCATTTTAAAATGTTTTTTTCACATTTTTTTTGGTTTAAATAAATTAACAACTATATATAAGAAAATGTCTTTTATGACTTCAAATAGTTCTTGCAAATAGCATAATGACTGAACAATACAAAGTATTTTAACGGCAGTAATAGCCTTTAGCAAGGTAGAGAACAAGTCTATATACATTTGAAGATGTATTTTAAAGTAGATAGTTTATATATATATATAATGATATTAATAAAAATATTTGTATTAATTAAAATTTATTAGAACAGTCTAAGTCAAATATGTGCCTTTTTCAAAATTATAATTTGCAAACAGATGAAAAACAGATTAATCCACTTTCTCCTGTCATCTAAGCATTTAAATAGCATTTTACTATATGTTTCAAAGCATACTTTATTGATCAAAAAACAATGACTACATCGGTAACATTGGGCTTACACAGTAAGCATCATTCTGTTCCTGTGTCTATACAGTTCTGCTGGGCAATAAAATTGTTTACAGATATATAGAAAGAGGAAAAAAGCTTTCTTTTGAGTTCTTTATGTTGTGTTTTGCTACTTTTAAGGCATCAAAAGTTCCTTGGATTCGGCTTGTCTAATTTTTTAGTTAATACATTATGTTGGTGGACCTTGTCATGTGTGTGTTTGCTGTTTTTGGTGTACTGTGTTCTCTCTTTTTGTGGCTGTGTTATTCTGTATCTCCTTTCCTGCTTTTCAGTTATAGTGCCAATTTTAGTTTAAATATGACCAAGTTGCAGCAAAAATATCCATCGGTGCTAGCATGTTACCCCTTACTTTTATTTTTTCTAGCTTGTGGTGAAACATATTGAGGTTTTTTTTTTTGCATTGTAGTCGAAATTGAAATTTCCTCTAGTGTACCAATATGGATACAAGCTAAATGTCAATGATCTTATTGTTGAGAATGCATTTTTTTGTATACCTGGTGAATTTTTGCCATTAACTATATATATGCAATTCTAAATCACAAAATTGTGAATAACTGTTAGATTAAACTTAAATTTTGTGTCTGCAAGATAAAATTAGCTAATAATTATTTTAAAAAATTGTTATTATTTGTTGTATTATTGCAATATTGACAATTTTGTATATGATATACAGAGCATTATGGTGGTTTGCAGATTAATAAAAAATAGTTATTAATTCTGTTTAGTAAATGTAAATTAAAGTGTATTCTAATAGTGTCATAATTACATTTCAGGTTGTTTTAAAATTTAACTGTTATAGTTATCATTCTTTCAATTATTATCTATTCACTGCAAGTGGTAGACAAATTTATATTTTCATGTTTGTTAATTATCATTTTGAAACTAGGTGACATGTTTTGAGATTAATTTAAAAGTAGATTGTTGTACAATATGATGTATATAAGAATCAGATTTACAATTTTAAGGCACTTCTTATTAGATATGCAGATATTAGATAACAATATGGTATATGTACGTGTGATGAAATTATAAAACTACCTCAAAAGTAATAATTAATCATTTTAATATGATTTTCCTGTTAAAAGCTGTTTGCCATTTAAAAGTGATATACATCTAATATAAAACAAAAATAAGTAGGTGGTAGTTTAACTTTTATACAGATGTCTGCATGCATTGATGTAATTGTGGACTCTGAATTTATGTTACCAGATGGGTCCACTGTTACGTATGTCAAAAATACCTACAAACACATGGGTTATTTAAATTATTGAGTAATCATGATCAAATGTTTATATATTAAGTTGACCTATTAAATATTAAATAAGAGTTTTTAATACTATTAATCTTTTTATATTCTTACAATGTTTCTTTTTCTTTCACAATATCATTATTACTATTATTTTTTCTAATATACTAATTATATTATATTATGTTTTTCATGACAGCTGGTTTTTATCTGTACTAATTATTTCAGCACATTCAAATCATTTATTAATTTCATGCAAATGAAGATTATGTTATTTTCAGAAGAAGTGTGATTATATTTTACAAAACTATTAAAATGGTTTATATTTATCTCAACAAACAAAGTTTGATGTATTAATTTTTACAGAACAAACAAATTTCTAGAACTTTTTTTATACATCAAAAATGCACTGTGTGTGTATATCAAATACAAACATAAGCAAAATTTTAATTTACTTACTTATATTAATAATACTAAAATATTTAAAATATTGAGCAGTAGCATGATTTAAACTTATTGCAAAGTGATATAAATATATTCATAGCACATTAGAAGAAAAGTAAAAGAAATTGTAACCTTTCAAAATTATTTCAAAAAAATATAACAATATACTATATCAATACAGTGAAACAGTAAGATTCGCATTCGAATCTTAAGTTTCACCTTTTTCTATTGTCTCTCACCCACCACCCTATCCTACCCAAATTTAAATTTTTTGGTATCAAATTGTGTGTGTAGCAATATTAAAAATGTATAAATATATGTAAAATTCACCATAAACAAACACATGTTTCGATAACAAATTTAAAGCAATAAATAAAAATAAATGATATAGTTTGTATTTCTCTTTTAGTTATATAAAAATATATAATTTTAACAATTTATTTTAAATTATAAAGTTCATTATTTATTGCTGTGTTTAAATTTCATATTTAATAATGATTTTGGAAATTGATTGTAATTTAAGTAAAAGTAAAAATAATTGTATATTCCCTTTTGTATTTGAAATTTTAAAAGTAACTGGCGGTGAGAGATAATAGATTAATTAAAAGAAAATTTCCCTAAAATCTTTAATTACAAAATGTAAAGTTAAAAATAAACTTGAACAATAGAAATGCAGCTTTCTAGATAAATTAAACTTACAAGAATGCATTGATTCTCCTCGGGGCAAATGAGTGGATCCAAAAATAAAATAGAACAAAAGTGAAAAGATAAGATCAAAGAAAGGAGGACATTTTGAATTTTCTAAAAAATTTTAGTAAGACTTTAGCTGTGCTCTCGATCAGTTGAGAGTCTCCAAAAATCTTAAATTAATTTACCTACTACAGTATGTTCGAGTAGAAAGCACCCAGACTATTCTCCCTCCGGAGACGGTCCATTGTATGCCGCAAACCTCCAAATGTGCCCTCCACAAAGTCAACCAAGAAGATCTGCTGCCCAAACAATTAGAAATCTGCTGCTGCTATTAAAATAAATGAATAACCTAAATGTTGGAAAGAACTGCTACTTCTGAAATCATGAACAATTTGCTACTGACTACTGAATCTGAAAACATTGTATAAACAGGTACCTGTACCCCAAGGCCTAGAGTACTCTAATTAATAATCACGCTATATCTCACTTTCTATATAACTTGTAAAACTCTAAATTGTAAAACTATGAATTTAATGATTAATTTATTATATAAATTTCTTTAATAATCTAGCTTACCTAATTCTATATTTTCTTGGGTACATATTTTTAAATTTTTCATTTTTATTATCTAATTATAGCATGCTCATAAGATTTCCAACCGGACCTCGCCAAATTTAAATATAGATTTTAATCAAGATGGTTGCCATCTTGTCCAGAAACCTATTAATATATTTCATTATATACTCCTGTTGGCTGGTCAGCTTGGAAATCTACATAATTTTCTAAATGCAAATCCATGATTGCTTGAAACATTGGATGCATGTCATGCAAATCCTCATTAATATTTATTTCTATAAATTACTTAATATTTTCATGTATGTAAATAAATCATTTTTATATAGCGCGATGTTTGTAAACTGTAATATTTAACACAGCATTACGCTGTTGCACATGCGCTTTGAAGATTTTAACTATAAATTAATGAATATTCTATCTTTTCCAAAGACTTTATCATGTGGTTGAGTGTTAGTATTCATTAATTTATAGTTAAAATCTTCAAAGCGCATGCACAACAGCGTAATGCTGTGTTAAATATTAATATTTTCATATAAATCGACACACATTCAATGCTTCATTTATTGTAATGCAGGGGTCTACTACTTAGCAAATGGCTGACATATTAATTATTAATACTCACCCAGCTTACCTACTGTTTTTATATTTTATTAAATTTTAAGTAATAATTCTGTAAATCACATTTCTTTGAGAGTCAAAAACATTCTTTATTAAAGGTTGATGATGTAGGGCCGAGTTATAAAATATATTAAATCTTAACAGAATAGTCTTTAAATTATACATGTGCTACATTTTAGAGATGCGATGACCTATTATAAGTCTTGGATATTCCAGATTCTATAGGATTTAAATTAATCCCAGTCGTCCTACACAACTGGACAAATAAATGTTCCCATAGGGCTTGACACCTTCACACAGTCAGGAAGTAATTGTGGTATGAACCACTTGCCCCTGATTATGCTTATGTGACACCTTACCTTTTGGGCCTACGACATATGCCAGCTCGTTGTTCTAAACTCATCCATGGCTTTGCAGTCGCAATATACTGCCACCCTCATATTGCCTTTCTAGACATACTACGTGTTTTTGATTATTAACTTTATTACTCAATATACAACTCCATCTCTACATTAGTGACATAACTCACTCTCAAATAAATGTCTGTCCATAGTAATTAGTAAATATGTTCTTTAATTAAATAAATATATGTCTACCATTATGATTATTAATCCTACTTTAGACTCTTGCATTGCAAAGATATAAATCCCAAAGGCATGCTCTTGAAATACTTGCTTGAGAATTTAGGTAGCTAGATTACATCAGCCAAATAAATGTACCTCTTTGTAAAATATAACAGTATCGGAAATACCGCTACTGAGATTTTAAATATGACAAAATATTATTAATTAGATGATTTAGTATAAAATATTATAAATAAATAATTTCAAACTATACATCTGCCTTTACATCTTTATTTATTCGATACCCATTCTGTATAATATTTCCTCGATTATGTAAAATGTAAATGTTTAATATTAATGTTGTTATTATTGGCTAACTCAAAAATAAAGTCTTGAATCTCTTGCATATCCAAGACAACCATGCCTAAAGAAATGTATACTAATGTAGTAGCAGATGCATTGTTTCATAGATTGTATTGTGGAACTGATAAACTATGTTCAAACTCAGTACAACGGGTGGCTTCGCTACCTAGATGGTGCTGCAGATCTATGTGGTGGTCAAATTCTGCACTATGTTAATGAATCATACGAATCTGACCATTACAATAGCAAAATATTGATTTATTTATTTTTGTAAGAGATTTATATATATCAAAATGCGATATATTAATACATATAATATTTAATTCATGTATACTTTAAATTTCTGGTGTTTAGATGTAGTTATAAGGGATGTGAACCCAGAGTTTCAAGCTCCCTTCAGCTATCCAATCTATCTAATGTAACTGATACATTTGAGCACACACATGTTGAAATGATAATTGATTTCCAATACTCATGTTGTATGCTGAACTGGTACTCATCAGTTAGTCCAGATCATCATCTTCCACACACACATATATAATCAGTGTTTAGTCTATATTAAAATAGAAAATCTTCAAACTTTAAAGGGGAGGATTCAAACTACTCTATTAACCAACTCTTCATGCTCCATACTATTGAAAATCTGATGATAGAATGCTCAAATCTCTTGATGATGCCAAAATTGCCATGACCATGTTGATCTTAAGTCATTATGACCCCTTATGTATAGAACCTTGTCCATTTAAATACATACAAAATCATTTATATTTTTCATATGTGTGTGATCATGTGTATGTATATTTAAATGGATGGGATCCTATATATGGTCAAAATGTCTTAAGTTCAACATGAACATGACAAAATATTGGCATCATCAAGGCTTTTGGGCATTCCAGCATCAGATTTTTAATGATATGGAAGGCTAAAGAGATGGATGGTGGAGTAGATTTAGGCATGGGCATTAAAGTTTTAAGATTTTCTATCTTAACATAAACCAAGCACTGATTGTATATATGTGTGTGAGATGATAATCTAGACCAATTTATGAGTGCTGGTTCAGCATGAAATACATATATTGGAGGTCATTTAGCTGTTTTACATGTGTGTGGTCATGTGTATCAGTTGTATGAGATAAATTGAATGGCTGAAGGAAGTTTAAAAATCTGGGTCCCCTATAATTATATATATAAAAGGCATATTTTGCGGGTTCATATGTGTTAAAAAATTTAAATATTATTATACTGACATTTCAACATGATCACACAAGTCATCTACTGGGTGATAAAAGGTATATATATATTGTACAAGTCAAAATATGTTTATCCATCTAACACAAGCTGGAACTCACAAAACAAACTTCAAACCCCGCCAAGCCTGAAATTTAGATCAGGGACCAACCTGAATTTGAACCTACTTCTCAAGCCCCAGCTCAAACACCTAATAGATAACATAACTGTGATGGCACATAAGAATTAATTTTAAATCTGGCCCACTAGCAGTGCAGAGAAGACAATGAGACTCATGGACTTAAATATATATATTAACAAATGTAAATACTAGAGATGTTCCCATGATAAAATCTAATATAATTAAGTAATAGGGGACTTTACTAATGAATAGCTATGCTCAATTAATGAATTGGATTGATTTAATAATGAGACAGAAATTGATATATGATGAATTATTAATATATTTATTGACAATTACATATATATTTTGACATAACCTATTATTTAGTATAGGAAAATGAATGTAGGCATTTTCATTTTAGAAAGCAACATTACTCTAGGCAATTGTACAAAAATCATTAATACTTTGGTAAAATAAATTTGTGGCTATTATTTAATGGAGCTAAATATGCTATATAATAAATCACTACATTTCACTTATTAGTTATGCCATTGCATAATCAGTTCGAGTGGCTATTACACATGTAATCAAACCAAGTCTGGAGTGAATCTTAATAATACATCTGATTATGACAAATTTATATATTAAATATGGGTGTATAAAGCATCCCAGATAGCTTTAGATCGAACGGGTTTTCAAGAATGCTTCAGCTCAATGCCGAAGACTGCATATTAAGGGGGTAGAGTTGGCTATAAAGATTTTACTAATATGCTACACACAAGTAAAATATAATAGTAAAGTTGCTCTGCAGATGGATGAATAGATTTTAGGGTTTTCGTGACCAACACCGGTATACCCAATGACCGATCATCATGCTGCTAAAAGAAAACCTTGATTTGGTTCATAAGAGGTGGAGGGCTTACATGCTAGTCTGGCACTTAGCTCAGGCTTAGCTACTGCACTACCCTAAGAAAGGAAGATGGGCTGGACTCACGATGGCTTCATCTTAATATATACCAAAAACAGCAAAATGATAAAATATTGATGATTTTCACATCTGCCAAGCTGAAGTATATTATAAATTTAATACTATACATTACGTGAACACTAGTTTATCAGCCTGATCAAAAGAGCCAACTCTCATGTAGCATGAGAAATACGTATCTGCTACTGACAGGAATGTATATATATATAAACTTTATTTTATCCCATTCAATCACTTCAGTTATCTATAATTAATAAACTCTAAAGGGGGGGGGTATATTTAAAGGACTTACACATACTTTAATAAGACAAATATATTTATGATTAACACTCCAGGTTAGTTTAATATTTAGTAACATAATAATTAAAAATTGCAAATTTGGATTTATAAGCCACATTTTATATTTACATTAATTAATTAATAACTGACAAAATACCAGTGAGCACAAATGGGTTGCCATTATTTATAAAATAGGGTTTCGAAACAACACACAAAAATGATGCTATAATAAATAATAATATAAAGATTTTAAATAATATCTTCCAAAAACATATTTTGTAACTAAATGCACACTGTTTCAAAACATAGGCATAATTAATAATAATTAAAATAAGTAAAAATAAAATATAACCACAGTGATTAAGTTATATAGCAAAACATTAAGTTAATAAAGGAAATTAGCAAACGTATGTCATTTGCAGAATTCAAATATTATTTATAAGACAATTTAGACAGAGTTCACATTAATATAGTTAGCTAACCTGTATTTTAAAGAAATAATTTTCATTTCAGATTTTACACAGAGCTCTGCAATTTTAATTAGTATTAAAATAGTCCTTCTAAAGCTGGGCTGAAGATCTCAAGCTGGAATGAAGGTGAGTTCTTTGGTGGCTCACAACATCTTCTATTTAGTTGGGAGACAATTTAAGATGGTATTCCTATAGCTGAGCTGGGGTCCTTGAATTGGAATGAAGGTGATTTCTTTTTAGCGACTTATGACATCTTTTATTTGTTACAATATGCTTGTTAGGGCAATGTTGGTTGTTGCTTTGGCCTTGGGTGGATCAAACATCGACATTCCATCATGGGAAAGGCAGCAAATTCTTGCCTTTGTAGCAGGACATAGCAATATTAACAAATTTTCAGTTTTCTGTTAGTAACAGCTCTTTAAAGAAAAATGGAGTTTTCTTCTCACCCAAAATATGGCATATTTATACATTTCCACCTACCAAGCCTTAACACCTTTTGGAATTTTGTTTTTCTTAGGACCAATTGACTTTTAATTAAACAAAATCATATAATCTGATTTTCTTCTACTGATGGTGTCTCTGAGGTGTTATATTTCATTTACTTTAAAAAATTTTAATTAAATATATAAATTATATAATTTTGATTCTAATTTCATTAATTAAATCTCTTTTTTAGATGTCATAAATTTTTAAGGCCTAGCAGATAGTAACGGTATTCTGATTTAATGATAAAGTCTTTTGTTGCAAACAAATTCAATCAGTATACTAGATTTTACTTTTACCCCACAGGTGCGGTCACTAATTGATTTTTTATTTACAACAAAATTCTCATTTTTAATTATAACCCAATGACTTTTATTTTAAACTTGACAAAAAACAACCTTTTTAATAATATTTTCCTTCCCTATATTGTTTGTTTAAAAAAAAGCAAATTTGACAGATCTAAAAAAAAACTTTAATTTCAGTTATACCTATAAAACATTAAATCAGAAAATCGTAAACATATTTTAAAGAAAACATTTTACATTATATCTTTTTATTTAATCTTAAATATATATATATACAAATCATTATACCATCATTCCATGGTTTAAATTATCCATCCACATATGCATATAAATAAAATTCAGAATTGACTTATAAATTAATAAAACATTTTATAACAAATTATGAGCATTTCTATGCTATAATTTTATCAATCCTGTGTAATTATAGTGTACTTTTATATGTAAATGGATGAAGCCTGATAGTAAATTTTATTCCTCGACTTATATATCAAATTTTGACATTTAAAATAGGTTCAAAAGTAGTTCAGACGAGTAGGTCCTTAGGTTGATGGTGAAATGGAAAGGGATTGGAAGGTTTCTGTTTCAATGTATAATATATATATATATATATAATATAGGGTATACATATAAAAGTATAGAAAATAATAAATTAATGATTATTATTTAATAAATTATATGGAGGTATATTAAAAATGTATTATTAATAAAATGTGCATATATATATAATTGCAATATGACTGTAAGTAGCTATAATGAATAGAAACAGTATTAAATATAAAATATGCTGATTATATATTTATACTTCTTTTTATGTCTCACTATATTTATCTTGATGTTATTTTTCACAAATAACAATTCATAAGTGAAAAAATTATTAGTCATTTTTTAAGAAATTATATAATTTAAAAAAATCCTAAGATGCTATTTGATAGAAGCAATCATTGACCATTATTTATTCTAAAATTTACTATTACTTTAAAAGTAAGATTTAGCAAGATACAAAATTTCTAAATGACTCTCATCATGGTATGCTTAGATTAGCTTTTTATGCAATTCACCCTATTTAATTCACAAAACAATATCAAAAATAAAATATAATAAATATTTGTAATGATAAATACAAATACATTAAAACAGCTTTATTATAAATAAAAAATCAAATATGATATGATCTCTGCATTGTATGTCATCTTGTTGAGGCTTTATTTTCAATAGTAATGTTTAATAAGCTATTTATTTATATAGCACTATGTTAATAAATTATAATTGTAAATTAGTGATCAGGCTAATGCACATGCACTTTACAGATTTTAAACTATACATATATTAATACTCTCATTCTCAAACACAGATAAAGTCTTTATGAAAAGATAAAATAAATCCACCTATTTTTTCAAACCAAATGTTTAAGAATGGGACAATATTAAGTGTTTGGAGATGAGAGCATGAAGATATTAAGCAGTCACTTTAAATTACTTTATTATGCTTGAATGTCATATAGTAAATTTTAAATAATTTCACAAGCGTCATTCATTCAAGCATAATAAAGTAATTTAAAATGACTGCTTAATATCTTCACGGTGTCATCTCCAAACACTTAAGATTGGCTCATACTTAAACATTTGGGTTGAAAAGACAGATGGATTCATTTTATCTTTTCATAAAGACTTTATCTTGTGTTTGAGAATGAGAGTATTCATTTACATATAGTTTAAAATCTGTAAAGCATCACACTGATTGCTAATAGTAATGTATATAAGTATTTACTTAGTCCAAATAAAAATAAAAACAACAACAGAACAGTACTGTGAGTCTTTATTATTATGTTTTTTTTAAAAAGCATATCTATGCAAAAAATTGTTAATTAATGATCAATACAAGCAATTTAGCAAGAGAAATAGAAATACAATTAAATGAAATAATTCAGATGAATAATATGCAGAAACTATGGTAATAATAAGAATGTAACATAAATGATAAAAACAGAATAATTCTAAAAAGTTATGCCTAAAATATATTTTTACATTCACATATAAAAATGTTTCGCTATTTATTAAATTAAATGGCTCTGCCAATATAAGTGTGAAAGAGGACAGATGTAAATTTAAATGGTTGTAGGCAAATTATCAACATTAGGAAACTACTATTGTATTCAATCAAGGATTTCATTTTATTACATTACTTTATCTTATATAAGATCTGAAATGCAGAACAATACTATTAAATATATATCATGAAATATAAATATATGTAATTAAAATTAAAGAAATTTAAAATAAAACGGGTATTTTCAGTATAAAATGTAAGAACAATTAAAAATAAAAATCATAATTATTAAAAAGATTCTATTTTTAGACATTAAATTAAATGAACATATAAAATAATATAAATGCATGTTGACAAAACAATTGTTTATGATAGCTTTAATCAATATACAAGTCGTTCTTTATAAGCATCATTATGTAATCATTTAAATATTATGAATAAGCTTAACATTAAATTTAACAATAAAATGTTTTCTAGAAAAAAAAAAAAAAAATTAATTATATTGATACATCAAATATGACGGCCAAATTATTTGAATTAACTTTTATCCACAAAAAAACATTTTGTATTCCATTATTTTTTTAAAAGTATATTATTTATTTTTATTAGTATAAACTCTTCTGAAATATTTTAAGAGGATAAAGTTGTTCAATTCATTTTGCATTAATCTTAAGTAATATTTACTAAGGCAATAAACCTAAAATGTGCAGTTAAAAATGCGAAGGTAGGAACCACTACAGGTCTTAGCCACAAGCTTACGCATTGGAAGAAAAGAGCTTATGGTTAAGACCTGTAGAGGTCCCTACCTTTGCATTTTTAAACGCACAAGTTTTAAGTTTATTGCTTTAGTAAATATTACTTACGCAATCAATGTGCGTTAAATAAATTTATAATTAATCTTAATTATAATTGGCTGCAGCTATTACTAATAAGAGAATAAATTTCTTAGTAGTGTAATTTATATTGTTATTCAAAATAATTAACATTTATGACCACTAAGTTGAATAAACAAAAACTTATATAAATTTTATCTTTTAGAAAAGTTTTAAGTTATGCAATCAGTTGCCAATTTTATATAAGTTATATTATTATTTTTTTTTAGATTTATTATGTTATAATATTTTTTTAAAAAACTGCTGAACGCTTATTGATTTATAAATGATTTGGTTTAAATATATTACTTACATGGTTTCATACAAAATTTTTTTCAAATCTTTTTTGTTTGGTAAAAAAGAAAAAAAATAACAGAAATATCTTAGATTGATCTCCCTTTCTCTCTCTCAATATATATATATGCGTGCGTATAAATATATCATCTACATCTTCATTATTTTTAAATTTATTCAAAACTAATGAGAATCTTTTTTTAAAAATTATAACTAGATAGTTAAAACATACTTAATAAACTATCATATAAATTATTATTATTTTAACAATCAAAATAATATGCAAATTTAAATCGAGTATCTAGAATTTCAATACAAAAACAACAATATATCAAACATACCTCCAATGAAAAAACAAAATAATGATGCTAACTTAAAAAAAGAAAAAAAATGGTAAACTTATGCAAACTAATATAAAGATAGTCATATAAAAATATGCATCTCGACTGACTATTTAATGTATGCATTTAATATTATAGACACACTTTGTAACCTTTTTTTAATAAATTATTTTTTCTGATATGCTTCAGATTCTCTGTAATTGAACATTTAGACATATTATAAAGTCAGCAATATAAAATAATCGTGCAGGTATTCTTTGTTTCTGTAAATGTAACCAACTTGATCTGTTATGTACATTTAATATTAATACAGATATATACAATACTTATTGGTTTTTATATCCATTTATACTTTCAAAATATTATGAGAGTATTTTTAACCCTACCGAATTTCACTATTTCTGATGTTTTTTTTTTGTCTCACATGTCAAAGTAAAATATATGATAAAATGATTATTCATTATCAGAAAATAAGAAATTTCATTTCATTCGATAGATATTCTTATTTACTACTGAAATAAATTTTAAATGTTCACATTTTGTTTTGTGAATATTAAAAAAGTGAGGTTGTAATCAAAACAAAAACTTTATACATCATTATTTCTAGAAAAAAATATTTTCAGTTTATGTCAACGTAAAATGTATGATAAAATGATTATTACATATCAGAAAATAACAAATTTGATTTTCTTTGATAGATATTCTTCTTTATTACTGAAATAAATTTTAAATGTTCACATTTTGTTTTTGTAAATATTAAAAAATGAGTCTGTAATCAAAACAAAGATGTTATATGTCGTGTTTCTAGAAAGCTTATTTTCAGTTTATAAAATCAATGAACTATTTCTTAATTTTTATTATTTTTAAACATTTGAAACATATATTTATTAATTTCTCTTATATCTAATGAATTATGCTATAAATGTTTAAATTTTTTGAATATTTATTGCAAACTTACAATATTTTCTTTACTTATAAATAAAGTAGTTTGTTTACATCATAGCAAGTCTTCAAATTTGCGTTAGGCCATAATTTACATTAGCTGCTAATGTAATATTTTAAACAGCATTAAACTGTTGCACATGTGCATTGGATTTTAACTATAAAATGAATGAATACAAACACTTCAAACACATGATAAAGTCTTTGGAAAAGATAGAATGGCCATCTATCTTTTCAAACCCAAACGCTTTTGTATGGGTAAATCTTAGGTGTTTGAAAGTCAAAGTGTGAAGATATTAAATAATCACATTAAATTACTTTTACATGCTCCAATGAATGATGCTGGTGAAATTTATTAGAATTTACAATACAACATTCTTATTTGACATTAAATGTATGTAAATAAGTCAATTATTTTATATAGCGTGATGTTTTACAAACTGTAATATTTTAAACAGCATTAAACTGTTGCACATGCACTTTGGATTTTAACTATAAAATGAATGAATACAAACACTTTATAGTTAAAATCCAAAGTGCATGTGCAACAGTTTAATGCTGTTTAAAATATTACAGTTTGTAAAACATCATGCTGTATAAAATAATTCACTTATTTACATACATTTAATTTCAAATAAGAATGACGTATCATAAATTCTAATAAATTTCACCAGCGTCATTCATTCAAGCATGTAAAAGTAATTTAATGTGATTATTTAATAGCTTCACGCTTTCACTTTCAAACACTTAAGATTTGCCCAGACAAAGGCATTTGGGTTCAAAAAGATAGATGGCCATTCTATCTTTTCCAAAGACTTTATCATGTGTTTGAAGTGTTTGTATTCATTCATTTTATAGTTAAAATCCAAAGCACATGTGCAACAGTTTAATGCTGTTTAAAATATTACAGTTTGTAAAACATCGTGCTATATAAAATAATTAACTTATTATCTGCTAATATAACATTATATTTTTGAAAATTAAGTATTTCAAGTCAAAATAGGTCATTAATAATTTATATTTGTTGGTATCTAATAAATATAGAGTAAATTATTTTTAAAAAAAATCTAAAACCATAATAAATTTCAAAATAAACATGTTTTTGCATCATTGGAAATTTCAATGTCTTAAAATGCCAAACGTTTTACAGCCTTGGCAACACATAATGGCTGATCATGTCAGGGCAGGGCTTATGTCTATTGTTAAAATGGGAATTTTGAATTTCATGCTTTTTTGCAGAAATTTTGGGCAAAAAATTTATTATAATAAAATATACCATTTTACATGCATTTTCACATATAATACTTACACAAATATTCACCAGGGAGTGAATTGGCCAAAAGACGTTTCTCTGTCATTTGAAGTATAAGTGGGTTAATGAATAATTTATATATTTTTTTATATTTTATAAATGTTTAGATGTTGGCTCAATATAAAACTATGATAAAATATTTATTTTAAATGGTTCACTATCAATTTCTATCTTTTCTTTTGTGAAAGATCTTAGTGAGACTTTCTGTTATATTTGCAACAGTTTATTTTTACAATTAAAACTTATTCTATATCATATAATGATAATCTTTACATTATTGATTACAAATATAAACTTATAAATTAAAAGGTTCTAGAAGTTACTACTGATCTTTGAAAAATAGAAAACTAAAATAGTAAAGCGAATACTTAATGATAATATATGTGTATTTTACATATTTTAACACAAAACTATTTATAATATATATGTATTTAATAAAATATTTCTTATTTGAATTTCATTTTTAAAATCGAAATGAATTTTAGTTGAGAAGTATAAAAAATAATGAATTTTAAAAGTAAAAAAAATACATTCACTTTACTAAAATTTATTTTTATTTTTTTTTTTACTGGTGTTTATGAAAGCAATTGTTGTTAGCCATTAAAACAACTTTCTCTTTTATTGTAAGTAGGCTTTTATAATATCACTTCTTAAAAAGAAACATCTTCAAATGAAATATAACTTAGTCAAATATTTTTGGATTTAAAATAAATATTTCACAAATGTCTTGCATAAATAACCTTAAATAAGTAAATAAATTACTGATAATTATACTTTTTTTTCAAAAATACTAAAACAAAACACACATATAGAATAGTCAAAATAAGAGTCATAGATCACATAACCCTATTCTCTTAAGCTTGTAAATTATAAACAATGAAGATTGCCAATTCCTCAACAAGCTTTGTGATAAATGTTTAGCCAGAGAAAGCATTTAAAATATCTCTGTCAGGAACCCCCCCCCAACCCTTGACCATGGTTTCATGCTTTGGCACTCCTCAGAGAAGTGTCAGGGTAGGATCAGACACTAGATCTAAAAATACCAACCCAAAGCCAGCATTCAACTAAATGTTATCTATTGAATGGAAAATCTGACATTTTCAGAAACCTAGATGTCTTTAAACCCAGGTATCCAACTCAAGTAGCTATATGGGGCTGATAGATCTTCAGCCATACCATATATTAGTACTCTTACCAATATAACATTGCATAAGACTTAAGGCAGAGACTATAAATAGTCAAAATAAGAGTCATAGATCACATGACCCTATTATCTCAAGCTTGTAAGTTATAAGCAATGAGGATTTCCAATTCCTCAACAAACTTTGTGATAAATGCTTAGCTTAAGAGAATAGGGTCATGTGATCTTTGACTCTTATTTTGACTATTTATAGTCTTTGCCTTAAGTCTTATGTAAAGTTATATTACTAAAACTAGTGATATATAGTATGGCTGAACATCTATCCACCCCATAAAGCTATTTGAGTTGTGTAGCTGGGTTTGAAGACATGTAGGTGTCTGAAAATTTCAGATTTTCCACTCAATAGATAACTTTAGTTAAATGCTGGATTTGGGTTGGTATTTTTAGATCTAGTGTCTGAACCTACCCTGACCCTTCTTTGAGGAGTGCCAAAGCACAAAACCATGGTTTGGGGTTTGGGGGGGGTCCTGATGGAGATATTTTAAATGCTTTCTGTGGCTAAGCATTTATCACAAAGCTTGTTGAGGAATTGGTAATCCTCATTGTTTACACACATGGAATAGTCTTGATGTCAAATAATCTACCAATCATTAATGCCCAAAAATTGTCAGTCTGTTTTCATACTCAAAATTTTGAATGAGGTCTATATAATACTGACATTTTTATGTTGTTTTTGTAACTAATAATTTTAATTAATGATGTCTAAGCAAAAAATATGTGCACTGGCAAACTAACATTATAAATAACTGTAAAATAGTAAACAAAAGATGAAAAGCTAACAGTATCACTGTAAAGTCCCAAAACATCTCAAAAGAAGTTGTTTTGTAATAATAGAAAAATATGTTAAATTATTAATTGAACAATAAGGCTATTAAATATGTTTTGACATTTAGAAATTAATTTGTATAATTAAAATGTACTGAAGCGGAAAATATGTTACATATATTTTTGCTTCACTGTCTGGTGATTCAAAACCTTGAATCAGAGGTGTAAATCCAGCTATATATGTGTTAAATCACTAGAGAATGAAAGAACACACATACAAGTTTTAAAACCCTCCTTTGTTTTTGTACTTTCATAAGTTAAACATTTTATTACAAAAGAATATTTAATAATTTTAAGTCGGAAATATTTAAATTTCCATTCCCTTTAAATAATCATGTGTGTGCGTGTGTGTGTTCAAGATGGCAAAAATATATTATTGATAAATATATATTCGTTATTAAATATTATGTATATTTATTTTATAGTTCGCATATTTTATTTTATGATGCAATACCAAAGAAAGTTCTAGAGAGTAATTAAAATAACTCTGAAACTTATAAATAAAAGAATATTCTAAATTTAACCCTTTTCCCGCCTCTTACAAAGCTCCTCGTCGACATGTGATGTCACTCTAACTCTGCCAGTTCTTATGCTAAAATATTCATTTGAGAGGTATTGAATAGGTTTTTAAAAGTTCTGTAAGATGGTGCCCTCTTCCAAATTATTTTACAAGTAAAAAATAAAAAAAAATGCATTTAAACCTAAACAAAGAAAGAACATGAGTTGTGATTGGTTCTTAGCATGCTCTCAGCTGAAAAAGACATTCTGATTGGCTGGAAAGAACAAAGAAACCGCCTGATCAAAGAAAATAAAGAAAAACGCTGAGATTTTCATTTCGAATATGATTTAAAGTATTATAAAATTATATTTATGGAAATTACAAATTATTTTCAGAGAGATAATAATAAAAACAAAATTATTTTCGAAAATATTGAAGATTTTAGTAAAAATATTGAAGATTTAGTAAAAGAAATATTTACTTTTCTATAACGTAAAAGCTCACCTTTTTGTTTATATTATAGCTTTTATGTTGCCGAAATTGAATATTTTAGAATAAATAAATAGCAATTTATTTTTGAAAGAACTTTCGTTCTCTTCATAACCTGAAAAATTAGTAATAGACTTTTTATAAATGTATCTGAGTTGAATTTAATATTATAGGCGAATATGTTTTAACAATAGGCTTTGTCTTCAGTTTGTGAGTTGGCCAATTAAAAGATTTGATTTTTACCTCATACAACCAATAATATAATTAGCGGTTAAAAGGTTAATTTAAAAAGGGTAATTAATAAATTAGAATCCCTTAGCAAACATAATATTAATGGAAATTATATCTTTTAATCTATTTCCATTCTCAAAATAGATTAAAACAATACTCTTTAGAACTTCTTGCATTATCGTTAAAAATAAACAATAAGTGCATTCAGGCTACTTAATGGATATCCAGGCCTCATCAAGTGGAAACAGAGAATATTCGAGATCCTGCTTACATATAAATACAGCCGAAATTTTAGGATGTCCTTTAGTGCACCATTTTACCAAGTGTTGCAGAACAGACCCACATCAATTTAAATTTTGAAATATGAATCCGGAGTAGAGGGACGAAATTTGCTTCCCCTTTCTTCTCCAAAAGTCATTTCCAACTGCTATGTTAACCTGCCATCTCCACTCATGGACTGCCTAATTTAAATGCTACTAACTGCCTCAAGATGCCAGCCATTATTTTTCAAAACTTTGCTTTGCTAATCGTGTTTTCATTTTATAATTTTACAATTACTAATCTGTATGGATGTCAAGACATCAAGTTATGGAAGGTAAATCCTAATCATGCCACTAATATGGACTCTTTCAAAACTTTCAATTTAAAACCTAAATCAATTATAATGTAATTCTATTTCTATTTAAACATGTCATTGTAATGCTAATTGTAACAATTCTATAGAGTAATGCCTTTCTCTTTCTATTATAAAAATCTAATGCATGAATCTATAACTTTATTGTTTTTAATGCATTTCTTTTATGGGTTTCACAATTTCTAGGTTTATATTTGTAAACGCGGCAAAATTTTAATTTTAATATTATAAATTTTGTATGATTCAATTTAATATGCTAATAGTTCAATCGAGTGAACCAATCCTAAATTTTCTTATATTAGATATCCTCGATATTATGGGATGTTAAATCGTAAATGTAAGCTTTCTTACCTAACTAAAAGTTCACTCGATTGAATAATATTTTTAAGTTATTCTATTTACTTAATGGCAGATTATTTGCTGCTACATTTAATACGTCACTTTATTACCATGTTCACGCTATTGATTTATTTTCATATTATATTTTAAAGTAAACTTAATGACCTACCTTTGCTGTTTTTTTATTATATGGTCAATCATTTGCCCATCATGCCATCTAGCATGGTAATTATTTTATAGAATTAATTACTAGTTAGCATATTAATATGTGTTTAATGAAGGGAACAATATTCCCTCTTTTATTTGTGACATCCTAACTAATATTAAGGGTCATTTGCATACCTTTCGAGAGGGATTAAATTATTTCATATGATTTAAATTATTTCATATCATTATGCTAGATTCTATTAAACTACAAGGGCCTTAATTCAAATATCAGCATCATTAAGAACCTGATTTATTCTTTATTATTAGCATTTCTTGGCTTAGATAATGTTATGAAATTTCCTCGTTTTGCTTTGTCAAACTTAAAACCCAGAGGAATGGGATTATTTTACTTATGGCATATCCGTGAATGGGGTTTGGCAGCACCGACTCCTGTCAGGTTGTCATTTAAGCTCCACATGGGTTAACACTGGAAGTAAAACAGACTATGCAATTCCTATGATACCACCTTTTCAAATGCTGACCTGTCAAATGTACAGGCACATTCATATTCTTATAAAATTGATGAAGCGTTCATCCTAAAAATAGACTTAACCTTTTCTAGCATTATTACTTTAGTCAGCACCACGATTCTTGTTTAATATTTTTATATTTGTCCATTTTAAATCTGTAAGACATAATGCCATGATTTCTAAATCCGTCTCATATTTTCATTTATATTTTAGGGAATATCATTTTAAAGCTTATTTAAGCTACCCACCCTCTCATTGAAACAATGTTCCACTGCGCTAACAAATAATGCTAAATAAATCCTCTCCAGTCAGAAAAGAAGACAATAAAATACAAATAACTTTTCTGTTTGAACATTTTAAGGTCTAATGACTATTTAAGCAAGTAATGTAAATTATAAAATATTTTCATGTGTGGTTCAAATGAACCATAATAAATTGATGTAACTTATATCCCATTTATCTGTTTTTAAGGTCACTCATTTTTCATAAAATAATAATAGTGTCCACATTATATAATATGGTAAAATTGGTATATACTGCTGGCATATTAAGCCATATCTTTTGAATATCTGTACATTTTTTGAATCATCATATCCACTTGCAGATTTGCGTATTATTTAATCAGTAACTAATGTTCTATTATTAAATCAGCATTAATAATCAAGTGAAACCCATAATTCTATTAGTGTTATAGGTAAATAGATTTGTGACTGTTTATTAAATTATATATTATTTGTTTATTCATTTTTCTAATATTAATACATTATTAATTATATAATTAGTATTTAATTCTGTTTTGCCTCTTCATTTATGCATAGACATCGTTAATTGGATTGCATTATATATAGCTCATTTCCATTGACTTTAGGCCAACTTAGATTTATTAATGAATTTTGATGAAAAGTCTAATTATAATCTTAAGCTATTTCATTCTGTTGGTGGCAGGAGTTCGAAGCCGAATAGTATTATCATTCTCTATAGATATCTTTCTCCACTGTTGCTCCAGGACAGGAATGAATAAAATTTCATTTGTAATCATCAGAAATGTTGTTCATAATGTTATAGATCTGGAAAATAGGCAAATAGGGCAGAGTTCATGATTGTTCCTGACTTATGTATCTTGCACATGATTGGACTCTAGGTACTTTTGCCTAGATGCTAGTTATTGTTAGACGAGCATACAATTCTGACCAGTACAGTATCAATTTATGTAGTAAACTGATCTACATTTGATGTTGATAAATATTGACACCAAAAATTGCTGAATATTTATCTTTCTTCACAAAAAGAAGAAAATATGCAAATATTTAGAAAAGTAATAACAAAAATTTTAAAATATTTATAGGTTGTATTCAAAATCGTAACAAATTCATACAGATCATAATTTAAATTGGAAAAATAATTAATTTTATGCTTATTGCCAATTTAAAGACAATAAACAATGATAATATATTGTATTTGTTATTAAGCTACACATTTGATCCAAAACATTCTTCTTGCATGATGTTGACATCTTCTTCCACAAATGATTTCATTAGCAATTGGAGTTTCTTTCAAATTGTATAGATGAAATTTATGTAACTTTAGGCATTTCAGTAGGAATAAGTAATTATATTTATTTTCAGTTAAAACCATAACATTATATCCTGTGACAAGTGGTGGTTACTCACTATGCATTTATCTACAGGTATAATCTTCTTAAATTAATTTGGTTTAAATATATAAATGTTTTCTGAAGAAATTTCTCTATTTCAGAATTCCAAATTAAAATCATTTTATAAGCTTTTATAGTTAATAAAAATATATAATTTCACTTTGAAAATATGAATAATATTAAGAAAGAGTAATTTATTTACTCTTCTATTTGAGTGATATTAGAATTTGTTTTGTAATAAAAAATTCTCAATAAGTAAACCATTCAAATTATAAATCTATCTTTTACAAGTATTCTATATTTGAACACAGTAAAATTATTGTACTTAGTGGCTATTAGATTGGCAAAAGATAGAATTCTTTAATAAATTATGTAATTCAGTATGTATAATAGAATCAACTTCTGGTAGTATGTATTATATTATATCATTTGGTTTTCTTGATTTTACATTCTATAATTGTTAATTACATGAATATTAAATAATTGAATTTCATTTCCTTTGAATTACTTGCTAGGTTGTGATTTGACCTTAATATTATCTCTGTGTCAACATCTTGGTTAACGAATTTATTAGTTTAAACAATAATTTTATATAAATAAATGAAAAATAATTATTTTTAATTTTCTTAAGACACCTATAAAAATATAATGTATATACTAATCATATATACTTATGTGATAGTTTTATGTGCTCTCAAATTTCTCCTTAAGAGATTAAAATAAATTGAATGTTTTTATTTTAATTTTTAATATCTTTTATTTAACATGTATGTGAATAGTTTTATGTATCCTTACATTTCATATTGAACATTTTATATCTCCCCTCAACTTAAAATTTTAATTTTTAATCTTAAAATAAGTATAATTATTATATTTAATAATAATTATGTTGCTATTATGAACAATTGGAATTCCTATTTATTGTAAGATTAATTAAATTTTAGTTAACAAAATTTTTATTCAATAGTGTTTCAAATATTGTGGATATCATACAATTAATTTCATTTAAATTGTATGTTGGACATAATGTCATTTCTATAACCTTACCATTTATCCTAATTATTTTATTTTTAAAATCAACCATACATTTGTTCATATATAGGAAATTTACCTCTAATATATCTTCATGAATGAGGTCATTTAATATTAAAAAGATATAATGAATATATGTTTGATTAATGGTCAAATTGACCCAGATTTGTTTTTGAATTAATTTTGCCATTTTATTATTAGCCACACTAATCTGTATTGATTTTAGGGATAGGGTTTTAATATTTGGACTTTTATCCATCACCCTTGTATAAAACTTTTCAGAAATTACAGAGATTTGGCTATCACTGTTTAACAAGGCTTTAATTGGCAAATCTTCAAACATTATTTTTATCATTGGACAATTTTGTACAGCATAATTGGATTCATTACTTTCCTCTGAACACATTATGTTGATTTATCTAGATAATAATTTATTTTTCTTCTGCCATTTTATTATGGGTCTTTGAGGAGAGGAACTATTTTCTAAGACTTCTTTTAATTTAGTTTATTTGTTACTTTGGGTACACCTATATCATATCCATTTTTAAATTTGCTTCATCCACTAGTAAATGGTATCCTGTTGGTGTTTGAAGTTTGATGTATCATCATTATCATCATCATCAACCATTATCAATCCATTGCAGGATGAAGGTCTCTCCAAGTTCAATCCATCTTTTCTGATCTTTAGTTTCTCTTCTCCACATCACCCTTGCACATTTTCTTATTTCATCAGTCCATCTCACATGGGGTCTATTTCTGGGTCTTTTACAATCTCTTGGAATCCAGTTTAAAATTTCAATTGTCCATTTATTATCATCTCTTCTAGCAATATGTCAAGCCCAATTCCACTTCAGTATTTTAATTTTTCCAAGATCAGTAACACCTGTTTGTTCTCTTACCCATACATTGCATTTTCGATCTCTTCTTGTTACTCCCAACATGCATCTCTCCATACTTCTTTGAGTGATTTGAAGTCTCTGTATTGCTCTTCTATTCAGTGTCCAAGTCTCAGATCCATAAGTAAGAACTGGCAAAACACATTTATTAAAAACCTTCCTTTTCAAACACATAGGCATATTTCCTTTTAGTATCAAGTTATTTCTACCAAAAGTACTCCAACCAAGTTTAATTCTATGATTTATTTCATCCATTATGTTTCCATCTGTATTAATAATCTGACCAAGGCATTTGTAACTGTTAACTTCTTCTAATTCATCATAATCAATCTTTATTTTCATATTTTGAGAAAATCTATTAAACATTACTTTAGTCTTTTTAACATTTTTCTTTAGTCCTATTTTCCTACTTTCATCTGATAACTCATGCAACATTTCCTGTAACTATAAAGTATTATTTGCAAAAACAACTACATCATCTGCAAAATCTAAATGACTTAAATAATCTCCATTTACTTTCACTCCTTTAGCTTCCCATTTTAATCCACAAAATACTTTTTGCAGCACTGCTGTAAAAAGTATTTGAGATATGGAGTCATCCTGTCTTACACCTTTCTCAATGTTGACTTTCCTACTATCGTTATGTAATTTAATTGTTGCTGTTGCATTTTTATAAATATTCTTTAAAATATGACAATATCCTGGATCTATACCTTGATGATCCAATGCTTTAATCACTGAAGAAATGTTTATAGAATCAAATGCCTTTTCATAATCTACAAATTCTAAGCATAATGGCAACTCATATTCATTTGTCCTTTTTATAACTTCTCTCAATACCTGGATATGATCTACTGTACTAAAACCACTTTTAAATCCAGCTTGTTCTCTTGGTTGGTGGAAGTCCAGTGTTCTCTGTAGACGAGTTGTAATTGTCTTAGTAAAAATTTTGTATAAAACTGATAAAAGATTGATAGGTCTGTAATTTCTAATATCTTCTTTATCACCTTTTTTAAATATTAATATTAATACTGCATTCTTCCAATCATCTGGTACATCTTTATCATTTAGACATTTGGAATATAACTTTGCAAAATTTTTTCTATTTCTTCACCTGCTTCTTTTAATATATCAATTATAATTCCATCATTACTTGGAGCCTTCCCTTTCTTCATAAATTTAATTGCATGTCTAACTTCCTCATTCAAAATTCTGGGCAATTCAGAAGATATAATATGTATAGGAGGTACTTGTTCTTTCTTTATTACTATGTCATCTCTCTTTTTAGTAATAATGCCATCTTTTTTTCTTATTGCAGATATAAATTTCCTACCAATACCAAAATGTTGTTTTACACTCTTTAGACTTTTATTCTCTTCTACAGCTTTTCTTGCTAGTTCACAATTATACTTTCTTATATCATTTTCAATTCTTTTCCACACCATTTTACAAAATTCGAGATATTCAATCCTTTGTAATGCATTATTTTTGTATATCTTCATATTCCTTCTTTTCTTCATAAATTCTCTAGTCTCAGTAGAAATTTTATTGGTCAATTGCTGCTTTTTTTCTACCAGCTAGCTTTGTTGCAGTTTTTAAAAGTGTATCAGTTATTTTCATATTAATATCATTCAAATCTGAATCATGTTCAAAATATACTAATACTTGAAACCGATTTGTAAGTTTTAATTTAAATTCATTAGAATGTTTCTGAAGATTAGGAATATCAACTGTAAATATTGTTTTTTTTAATAATTTTTGTCTCTCTAGTTTTGCATTAACATGTATCTTATATCTTACTAATCCATGATCACTTCTTGTGTTAAATTTATTAAGAACATTACAATCTTGAAATATGTATTTTCTGTTAGTCAAAATATAATCCAATTCTGCTGTACCTTCATTTGGATGCTTCCATGTCCATTTCCTTTTAACCTTTTTCTCAAAAAAAGAATTCATAATATAAAGTTTTTCTTTTTCTGCAAACTCCACAAGTCTATGTCCTCTCTCATTTCTATTACCATAACCAAAATTACCTACAACATTTTCATCTTTCATTTGTTTACCAATTCTTGCATTAAAGTGTCCCATAATAATTTTAAAATGTTGTTTACTCCGATCAAAAGCCTTTTATACATCAATATAAAAATCTTTTACTACTTCATGACTATGAAAACTTGTTGGGGCATAAATCTGAATTATCTGCATTTGGTATCTGCTATTAAGTTGTAAAACTAATCTTGCCACCCTGTCCGATACACCATCAATCTCCACAATGTTATTCTTCCATTTTTTATTTATAATGAATCCTATTCCAATTGTATTTCCAATATTTGTGCCTTTATAGTAGAGTACATGTCCACTTTTTAAATCAATTGTTTCTTCACCTTTTCTTCTAACTTCACAAAGTCCAATAATGTCCCATTTAATATAAGATAGTTCTTCTTCTAACTCTTGCAATCTTCCTTCACTTGAAAGTGATCTGCAGTTGTAAATACCTAAATAAAAAGTCATCATCAAATGGCAGCCTGAGTCCGCAATCAGAGGATTCTTAGCACCCTCCGCCTTCGGCCACCAACTGCTGCCTTGGTTGGTGACTTTATAGCCTCCTGGGAATAAGTGCCATGATTTATTTTTATCTGTCATGATTGTATATATTGAAAAAAATATTCTTACACTTCGAGGTAAAAAGCCATTAAACTCACCAAGCTGGCTAATGTGTGTTGGTGAGCAGCCCATCCATGTTCGTATACTATATGAATAATCACATAGTAATAACAGCTGCAACAACAAGAACATATGGAATGGACATTAGAATTTTCCCTGCTCAGTTCCTTTATGGCCTCAAAGAGGAATCAAAGGGTCTTATTTCAGTTAATAGCAAATTCCTTTCTTCATACTTATTTTATCTTCTGTATTATCATTACTCTTTATTATTTTAATTTATAGATAATTAAAACTATTATATTTTTTGTCTTCTGTAACTATTAGCATTTACTGGTATATTTTCTTTCTTCTTTTCTAAGTATTTTTGATTTATATTCTGATTATTGGAATCTATATTACTTAACAGATCTGCAATCTATTCAATGTTTAGTGTATTAGTAAATAATAAAGTTTGCTCAATTTTTAATGGCAAATAGAGTTTTGCAATTCTTATTATTTGATTTTAGCTAAAGTGATAAGTATCGAGAGTTTTTAATTTGGCAACTTGCTTCCAACAGAATTTGGTGTTTCACTAGGTGTATTCCTATATTTTTCTTAAAGAATTTGGTACAATAATCCTTCTTGATGATCATTGTCCAATTTTTTTTTTATATTAATAACGTTTGATATTTTTCAAAGGTTTTAGGTAATTGGAATAATGATTCCCACCAAGATAAAGCATGGATATATGCCACTATTAATTTTTCACCTTCTGTTAAAGTATTATTAACAAAAATATATAAGATTAAACTTTTTAAGTGTTCTATTGGAGCTTAAATCTCGGATTTTTTTAAATTTCACAAATTAATTTATTGTGTTAGTTTGGATAGTATGATTGGAATTGTTAATATTTTCGTTTTGAAGATTAACAGGTGATTGGGTATTATTATGGGTTACATATTCTCTGGAGTGAATAACATCTTCATCATTGTTTTATTCCATTTGTATGCCTCCCATCTCATTTTCTATTTCATCCTGACATTCCTTTTTATTTTGATTTTCTTTCATCCTATTAATAGCTTGCATTATATGATTTAATTTATCTGAAGTGGTGTTTTCTTCCTCATTAGATAATTTAATCTTTTTAAGAGGTTGTGTATGTTTTTTTACCATTATTTGTCTTTCCTTGTCTTATTCATTTTTTTAAATCTTTCATAATTTGTTTTATTGCAGTATTTTTATTTTCTAGTTGGTTCAATATGTTTGATTGATTTTTTAATAATATTTCAATATTATTTTTATTTTGTTTTATATCTGGAGCTATCAAATTTTGTTTTACATTAAAACATTGGAAATCATTTTCTCTGGATTGAATTTTTTTTTCTTGGTTATTTATTCGAATTTCTTGATCTCTTTTATGACTACTTATTTCTACATGGACGTCTTTCATTTTATCATCTATGTACTTTTCAGTTTTTTCTTGATTTTTCTATATTTCAATTTGAGAATTGTTATATATACTTTTTATTTCTAAAAGTTTACTTTCCATTTTAATCTCTATTTTTATTTCAAGTTCAATAAATCTTTTCTGACAATTAAGATCTTTTCTTCAATGACTTTTTGAATTTTTCATATTTTATTATGTGATACCTCATATTTTAATTTTATTTTATATACTATCTATTTTTTAATAATTCAACTGTTATTATATCTGCTTTCAAATTTTGTTCATTAGCTTTCATGTCTATTTTTACATTTTCCATCTCTGTATTCATATTTTCCATTTATTGCATTCCTATTTTCCACTTTTGTAGACATATCTACATTCATATTTTCCATTTTGGCATTCATATTTTCTATCTTTGTCTTATTCATTTTTATGCTTTCCATCATTTGTTGCGTCATAAACATCATACAATTTTATGATGAATCATTATCACTTGCATCCTTTTCTATGGGTTTCTGGTCTGTGGATATTTATTGTTGAAGTCCCTCTAGATATATCTATGTTTTTTTACTCATTTATATTACTTATAATATTATTCCCTATGTCTTTTTTAACTATTTCATTGTGTGCATTGTGGAGCATCTTCTCTGTGCTATGAGTGTTTTCTTTCTGCAAGTTGTTTGTGTCCACTAATGTTGTATAATCATTGGCAAGTGTTATATAAAACAAAATGTATTATAGCATTGTGCTAATTATTATTATTATTATTATTATTATTATTATTATTATTATTATTATTATTATTATTATTATTATTATTATTATTAAAAAGATGATTATATTGATGGAAAGTTACATCAGCATACTTTTTTACATTTATATTAAAACCTCAATTTTTTTTATATACAATTCAAATATATAAGTAAAGGCATCTGAAAAACGTAAAGGAAATCTAAGATTGTTGAGTCAACCAAAACTGTTTAGTTGACTTTGGTCATATCAGCTTACATATATAAGTGTCTTAACTAAATGATAATCTTTTCAGAATAATAATTTTAAATTATTAAAATAATGCCCATTATATTAATTACAATAATTTAGAATAACAAATTATGATCTTGTTTTAAGAGAAAAATATAACACATCCAACGAAATTATGGCTAAAGAATCAATAGATAATAAATATTAATAAAAATTCATATATTTTTGTGATCTGATTCTCGGAGTTAGAACAATATAATATAATCTCAGATTTTGAATTAATTAATTTTTAATATTCACAAGAATTTAATATCATCTAAATACTCACAATTGCATATTAGAAAAAAATCAATCGTCTTTATTGTTCGTAATCTAAGTTTTAATTTAACAAAAAACATTCTAAATTTCTAAGTGGTGGCCGAGTGGTTAGCACGGCTGCCACAAGCAATTGTCCCGGGATCGCTTCCCGGCCGACGCTTTGACACATTAAATATATATAAGCTACATACATTAGCTTTATTTTTTCAAATGTTATATGAATTTTTAAATAAATAAGTAATTCAATGGTTTATTTTTGGGATGTTCAAAAAAAGTTCAAGCAACGAAGTAACCGAATTGGTCCCACCCAACACATAATCCTTAAGTTCCGGATTCTACCATTCTAACTCTTTACCAAACAAACAGTGCGGAACAATTTTTATTTTTAAAAAAAAATAACATTATTACACAAACATATATATATTGCGTGTGTGTGTACTTATAATAAAATATTTAATTAGAAAATTAGCTTTATAAATTATAATTGTATTTAGCTTATTTTTATTTTTTAACGAGATATTATAGTTTAGATTTGTGAAGAAACTTGAATATCTTTGGTAGATTTTGTTACATTCACATTCCCAAATGATTTCTAATCTTTTCTTAGTGAAATTTTTGTATGCTATAAAGAAAATGCATTAGCTCTCCTTTCAAATATTGATAAAAATAGTACTTTTTACCCTGATAAATTCTCTCAGGCATCAAAATAATAGACTATTTAAAATTGAAAAGTAAAAGCAAACAAAATAATGATTATCAAAAAAAGTTTTGTGATATTTTATAATATTATAGCAATAATGTTAAATACATTTATTATTTTCATCGAATTTCAAATATAAAGTTAATAGTTTAATGTTGATAAAAATAAAAAAAAACTTTTTCATAAATATATTACATAATATGAATAGCTTTATAAAATAGAAAGTATTAAATCTATAATCAGACATATTATACTACTATTATTTAGGGTTTAATATCAAACTTATTTAAAAACAAACAAACAAACAAACAAAAACAAATATTTTGTTATATCATCTACCTATTAAGATCGCATTTTTTTTCTTAATACATTGAAATAAAAAGTTTTATACTGTGGACTTATGTATACATAAATTAAACTCCAAACTAAATTGTAAAAGTATTTGAATATACTAAGACAACATTATGGGAAATTCAAATCCCCAAACAAATGATTATAATTGAACACTTATACACGCATACACATTATAACTTTTAATTTATATATTTTATTCACATGGATAAAAAAAAAAATCTGATACAAATATATGAATCTCAAAGTTCATTTTATGCAAACCAGAATTGTTTATTTGGCCCAAATCACAACTTTTCATCGATTATCACCTTTTAACTAACCTTTAATTAAAGATTAATGTGTATAACTGAGTTAAAACTGATGTCTCACTTTCTAGCCTAATAAACGATTAGTAATAATGATGAAAGTATTTAAGTAGAAGAATGCTGTCATAGTTATAAATTCAGGAAATTTGTCAGCATTGGATTAAATTGTAATAATGTCATGTTAATAAATATTGAAAAAGATTAATAAAACTATATTACAGGTTGCAATATAAGCCAACTGAAGGGTGCTAATTCAGTATGAATTATATCTAGACAGTCATTTGTGTTTTAAAGATGTAATCTTTAAAGCAAGTGGGAGAAATGTAAAGTTATAAATGTATTTAAGATTACTCAAACTGAAAAAAAAAGAAATGAAATTATTTATTTAAAAATCATGCCATTGTATTTAATAATGATAGATGTCTTAATATTTAAGTAAACTTGAATTAAATGCCTTTGCAGCTAATAGTGTAAGTACAAATAAAATATTCAAAAGAGTAAAATATAATAAATCATATTGTTGTTCATTATTAAATTCCATACTTTGTTTATGATCTCTGCAACTAAATATATTTTATTTTTATTATTAAATCTGACTTCAGCTTTTTTTAGTTAAGATTATATTAAACTTTCCTTAAAAACTCTGAGTAATTTTCTATTATGAAAGCTAATGAAAGGAGAAGAGGTGAGATATTATTATAGGAAGTATTTAAATTAGTCAAGGCCCTAATCGAATTTTACAGTCACACACATGGAAAAAAGATATATCCTGAGGATATATATTTAAATAACATGTAGAAGATTTAGCACACACATATATATATATATTAAGTTGTATTTTATGTGCATTTTTATTACTAATTATTATTAGAAATTTGATTAAATTCGAATTCAGACATTGTGAGTGATTATTCACTGGATAAATTTCATAATCACTAGAAAATATAGCTTGTTTACTTCTGAAAATATGTGGTTATTCTGCCACTTTATAGTGCTGTTTTACAATTATCATAAATGATGTTATTTAGGAGATTTTTTTTAAAAAAAACAGCATCTGTGGGGGTGTTGTTAGTGATCTTTAATTTAAAGAAATGTGATGAGGTGAGAATATTATAGACTGTTGACTTTCAACTGGTCTAGTTTTCATGAAATAGTTTTAGAATAAACAGAATATGATGTTTAACTTATTTATTAAATGTTTTTGAATATTTTTACCCTCTAATTAATTAATAATTATTTAAAACAAATATACATATACTTGCACCCTTTCAATTAATTCATTTATGTTTTATTTTTAGAAACAGAATTTAATAAACTTGACAGTAATGTAAAAAAAAAAAGATCACAGTATCTATAATGCTCTCAGAATTAACACAGTGTTAAATTTTTTTCCAGATATTGTAGTAATTATGAAACAAATATCAGATTTTAATGCAGAATTTGATATATTTTTATCAATATACATTGGTTTGTTTACATTAAAAAAATAACAATACAAAATAATTTGTTCATTTTTAGAAAAAATGCTTACATAAATATCTATGATGACATTTATGTTACATTGCCCTTAATTACAAATAAGTGTTTAAATATTTAAAATGGTCATCTGAATTTTAGAATATTGTGATTTGATAAATAATTTTGTTTTTATACACAATATTTATTGTAATATATAGGAAGTAAATGAACCTTCACAACTGCAGCTGTTATAATATAAATTGACATGCAAAATAAAAAGAAGTCAAGTCCAACTTATTGAGTGAAATGCTGAGTATTTGTTAAAACTCTCATGATACAGAACAAAAGAAAATGTCAGATTTCAAGGGATTAAACATTTAATTAGATAGAAGTGTGGTTTGAGTGTAACAAAGTATATCCTTTAATTTTCTGGCCACACCAAAGTCCATATCCATATTCCATAATCTCCATCCCCAGGTGATAATAATCTTCTTTGAACCATTAAGAATTAGCACTTTTTACTGTTATATATATATATAGATATTAATGTCTAAATTAATAATCATAGCTTTAAGCTCTAAAATTTTTTATTGGCTTATCAAATAAAACAAATATTGAGATTTACTATTGTTATTGTGGTAAATAATAAATATATAAGAGATATTCATATTTTTTCGTAAACTACTACCTTTTAAAATAGATTATAAAAATTATACAAGATGTCTTCCATACAGATTTTATCAATTATAACGTCCCAAAAATTTTGTCTCAATTTTTTTTAAGACACAGTTAATATTTAATGAAAAATAAACACATCCACATAAAAACAATTTTAGAAAAGAAAATACACAAGATCACAAGATAATGTATTAAATACAATAAAAAAATATTTAAATTTATTATTAATACAAAATATTTAATTTGATAGCTAGGCAATAAATATTACATGTGTGTGCGTGTACAAATGTTTCTGTTATTAAATGTAGTAAATGTAAAAGGGTAAAATATATTAAAATGCTTAAAGAGATAAATTTCTAATGTTAAATAAATGGATTTATTATCAATTAAAAATGAGATCTTTAAAATAAATAAAACAGAAATCATTTAGTTTAATATTTTAATATTGCAATTCATTTATTTGTAAAACAAACAATAGTGTATTTTATTTTTGTTATTATTTAAGCTGATATTGTATTTTAATTTTTAAAAATGATATTTAACATTCATATAAATATTCTTGTCTCAAATTTGACATCTTAATCATCTAAAATTTTCAAATCTCTTCTACTTCCAATTTTTTTCTAGCAACCAAAGCCAAATATTCCTGTACAAATTCAAGAAATGAAGTATTGTGGGTAATAAATGATGAAATAACTAATCACATGGCAAAACTTATAAATACATCCACCTATCAAGATTTGTTTAGTCTTCTTTAATTACAGTGGGTTGAAGGACTGCATCTGATTTAAATCAAGAATTAACCATTTTGTCATTTTTTACCAACTGCACATCTGAATAGAATTTAGCTAAACATTTGCATTTAATTCACAATGTTTCCTCTACATCTCCTAAAATGGGCAAATTAAAATATTAACAATGTTTATCATTCAGTAGTGTATTTAAAGGAATGGAATTTTAATATTTTGATTTAACAATGATCTTTTAAAATTACTTTGCAATGCTACCACTTGTGATTACTCTGCAGTAATTGTTTCTCTTCTCTAAAGTTTAAAGACACTTCCTTGGAATTATATTCACTGAATCAATCTAAAACCACCATTTTATAATATAAAATAATATATGGAATTAACATGTAATTTCATTTTATATTTTGTGAATACTACCTAAAAAGAAACTGAGCTTTATAAGATGAATTCAAATCAATGGATTAATGAATAGCTTGGTCTCATAAGTGTGGAAATGAACAGAACTCCGGTTGAATAATATAAAATTGACATGAGGCAGTGGATTAATAAATCTCTGCATATTATATTAATGAAAAACCTACATAAAACTTTGGATGTTTTTGTAAAGCTAATTTAACCATTGGATTAATATTTGGTTGATACTATAGTGACCACAGAAATCCAAAAGATAATGAGGTTATATTTATTGATATTATACCTTCACAATTATGCCTAGAGACATTATAATTTATGGAAGATATTTCCTTAAATAGATTAATTGCTAAGTCAATACATGCAGACATACAGATAAATATATATTTTGTTTTATTAAATGCTTTAGAAACTCAATATTAATGAACTTCTGCTATAAAATGTAAGCCTAAGAATATGGCATATGTATGTTGAAAGCATATTAAGCATGAGTAAAATTTAAGTTATACAAAAGTCTACATAAGAATTTATATAAGATTATTCTAGATTAAGTAGATCAAATGAATTTAGTGGGATTTATCACTCTATAGAAATGCCAAATAATATTTTGATACACTTGGAATAATTAAAATATATCTGTATAAAATTTTCTCTGACTGTGGATTAAAATTATTATCTATTCTATAGTTAGTCTAATTATTTTAATATTTTTAAAGTAAGAATCATCATCATTATCATCATCATCATCCTAATAATAATAATAATAATAATAATAATAATAATTATTATTATTATTATTATTATTATTATTATTATTATTATTATTATTATTATTATTATTATTATTATTATTATTATTATTGTTAAAAGTTCTCCAAGAAAAAAATACTATAAGGAAGATACAGGTAATAAATTGTATTTATCAACGAAATTGGATATAAATGTGTGTTTGTAATTCTATTATGTATTGGAGATCGGTTGTGATAAACTTTAAATGAGGATAAAATATTACAAATCAAAATTCATAGTTAATCTCTTATATGTTTTAATGATTTCTTAAATCAACCTCATATATTTGTTTAGTAAAAGGTATCTAGAATAACAACTAAATAGTTATAAGGTCACCTGTTCTATCTTGGCCATTAGGTACTAAGATGAATTAATGAAGAGTGTATAGTATATTGAATTATCCTCATGGCATTGCTAACCACAAATATTATTGTTTAGTCGAGATTGATTCCTGACAATATTGTAATAAAGTTTTAGCCCTAATAAAAGCCCAAAGGTATATTTGTCATGCCACTAGCACCTGTGATAACCGAGTCTCATTAAAGTTATATATTAAAAAATAATAATATGCTGAGTAAATACTTTACTCGTTTATGAAAAGGTTTTTAAGTAATAACTCTGATGCCTTTAAGAAGAGGTTGTTGTTATTATGATTGTTATTATTATTAATGTATTTAAGAATACAATAAAGCAATCTTGTATTCTATATGTAATCAATGCTTAGGTTTTTTAAACAATCACTATACAATCTTCTATAATGGAATGTTTTGTTGTCACCTTACATTTTTGATCAAACACAGGCACTTATAACCCATGTAGAATGTGTTTATAAAGCATAGTTGCACAATATGATTTATAATAATTTCACAGAACTTATTGTTATTATGATTACATTCGTATAAATATTTATCATTTATTATTAATAATTTTTATAAATAAATAAATAAATATATATATAATTCAATTTATTGGCACCATTTTCATTTTTAATATTGAATTTGTTGAGATATGAATAGATACAATAAAATTCCATTGCTATCTTAATCTTATCAAAAATAGATCATTTTAAAATCATTGAGATTATTATTTGTAATATTAATAATTATTATATTTCATTAAGAACCCTGATACCATTGATTAATTTAAATTAAATGCTATCTGATAGTTAAGAACTAATCTACAAGCCTTATTAAATAAGACACATATTGAGTCCTATTAAATTAGTTATTTATCTGTTCTATACACATTTACATGCATAATTTGTCTTATAAGAATGCCCTAAGATAATATTATTAAAATTATAAGGATATCCTTTGATCATTCTGAATATAGTACATTTAAAGTTACACATAGCTATTCAAATAGATATTTTCTTATTAATGGTATTTATGAATTTGTTAAAAACATTCTCCCTCTTAAATACTTATGTTATTAATAAATTTTTTATTATAAATTTTAAAAAAAAAACTTTGTTTGTGGATCTAGTTCTAGTTTGGCCCCTTGCATGTGCTCTATTCCTGGTCTAGTATACCATTTGAATAGTCATAATAATTTATCTCTGTTTAAAGGAAATAATTTGATTTGAAATTTGAGTTTGCAATTCATATTCATTTTATTATTATTTTCTTGTAATAAATAACTATATCTCAATATTATAGGATGGCAGTTTTTTTCATAGGTTAACTTATCTTTAGCACTGTTACTCTGTTAAATTTAAAAGATTAAATAATGTAAATCTTTCCCTGAGCACTTTTCAGCATGTAAACAAACAAATATTAAAAATAATGTATTCAGTAACTTCTGGATTCTAAGATGCTTTGAAATTTTTAATTTCATATGTTGAGATATATGCTGATTATTTACCAAAAAAAAAGACATTTTTCAGTACTTAGGTAAAACTATCCATTAATTTAAACTTAATTTCGATTCATAAATAATTTTATTAATTCATTTCATAAAAATAATATAAAATTAAAAATTTAATCCAAAGAATTAAAAAATAATTGACATTGCTGTTCATATGAGAAATTAGATCTAAAATGATTTAGTTTATAGCCTTCTTTGTAGTATTTGAAAGAGGTATGTAATACAGATGTTTCCAGAGTTAATGCATAGTCCATATTACTTTTTATTCAAAACATAAATAAATAATATGAAATGTAAATTTAAATTTGAATTATCAAATTAGTAATATTTTACTTAATAAAAAAGAAAATAAATTGATCATACTATTTTAATAGCAAGCAGGTGAAAATAAATAAGATTTAAACATTTAAATGGTCTTATTTGTTCATTTAGAAATCTGGATCATGTTGTTTAATAAATATAGCACATGAATATATAGAAATGTCAGTTTTAGTTCAAGAACCACCTTCTCTTATAAAGCCATAAGTTAAATATCCTAAAATATCACCGTAACTAGATCCATTCATAAACAATTGTGATAAACTCATTTTTTTCCCTTATAATTTTTGAGTTATAATGACTCAGACAGAAAAATCTTCATTAAATGTGTAGCCATTAACATAAAGTTCATTTATATTGTAATAAAATAATTTTTATATAATATAAATATTTTTGAGATTATTCTAATAAGTATTAGTAATTACTTTAATAATACAGGTTGTATTAGTTAATAAAATCTTGTATTTTGACATTGGCACAATTCTAAATATTCCATTTTAATAGATTTATCAATATGATTTCCATGGGTATCAAGGTTAAGAAAAAAAGAAAAAGAAAAATTGTGATTAATGAAATATAGCATGTTTAAATGTTACTTGATTTCACTTCTGTTCTAACACACCTTAATTTAAATAAAATATTTATTAATAACATATGTAAAAGCAGCTAAACAAAAGAAATTTGGATCACAAATAGTAAGGATGATTGGCACACTAAGAGACCATACAGCTGCATATATATATATATATATATATGTTTGAATAATTTTAGACAGCCTGTATAATTATCTAGTTTGTTTTTAAATTTGTTCGAGTGTTTTCTAGTATTATTGTTATTTATTAAAAAACAACAAATTGTGCATCACAGAGCAGAGATTATAAATGTGATAGTTTTATTTCTACAAAGCAGATTTTCTGAAAAGAAAAATAAAATAAATTGTAGTATTATGTAATTTAAATAATTTTGTATAGACATCCTGTAAACCACTACACTCTTACAAAAGATGTATTTGAACTTTTTTCTAACTTACAATTGATAATGTTTCTATAGTATAAAGTATAAAGTAGGTAAAGACCACATATTTATTTTAAGCATAACATGAACATTCTTCTGTTCAAGAATGCTAAGCATTAGTCAGTCTGTATATTTATTCGTTTTGGATATAGTAATATATGATTTTTTCTTAAATGTCATTTCTTTTGTAGGAATGATATCTTTATTTTGCCATTAGTTGTCATTGGGCGCTATTATTATTTGAACATATTTTGTGTATGGAAGAGATTTGTCTGTGATATCACAATTGTTGTCTTAAGATTGCCATGGAAGATATAATATTAATCATTTTTTTGTTTCATATATAAGTAAATTGAATAAAGTCATGACTAATTTTTAATATTATGGAATTGTAATTTTGTAAGTAAAAGCTGATTACTTTGTCCTGACAAGAAATAATTTTCTACACAGTGAATAAACTTTTCCTATGAATAATTTTTATGGAAATTATGATTGTAAGAATTATATGAAATTTGTGATGATAAATATCTAAGAAGACATTGAGAGATATATAGTTGAGAATAATGATACTGTGTGTCTTTTAGCGACATTGCTCAAATATAAAAAACAATCATAAATATATTGTTCCTTCACTAAGGAATGTATTTTCTATGTTCTACCTTTGTATATGTTGTACAGACTTCATTTTTCTATATTGAAATCAAGTTTATGAAAATGTTCAAATTCCTTCATAATTTTATTTAGTGTATAAACAAGTTTTTGTCTGTTGTAAAAAAACCCTGATTATTCGAGTGTTCAATGCAGGATAAACTATGATATAATGTGGGTATATTAATGCTTGGAATATGTTTTTCTATATTACTCAAAATTGCATCCATGCCAATCCTAAACGATGATTCTTGTGTTAACGATTAATAATGTGGCTTAAATGAGAAAGAAATTTTTCCATTTAAGACACTGTTTATTCCTATGTTTATTATTCTATTTTTTATATAGAATAGATTTAGGGATTTAATTTTTTTTAATGTTTGAATGAAATAATTAATTAATTGTATGTCAAAAGCTATCTTGATAACAAGTTGTATTGCGATTGGTTTATATTCCTAATATTTAGCACAGTACCAATAATGAACTTAACTAAAAATGCTGCTTTATTATGGATGAACTATTTTGGCAAAAAGTCACCTGCAAATAGTGATAACAGGTTTATGTTCATTTGTTTTAATACATTTTTAATCAATTTGATTCCTAAAAGTAACATAGATATAGACTTTATATTTTGAATTCTGGTTGATGATATTTTTTCTTCATGCCTGAAACAATTGATGCTGGAAATAAATTATGATTTTCATAATTTTACTTTGATAAGAAATTAGCAATATCTGTCAAATATGAAGAGATGAACTGACTTCTGGGTGTGAAGATAAACTTTGGTATGCCTGCTGAATCTGGGTGGCAAAAATCAATGTATCCTTTAAATTTTTGGTAATTTTTGTAATTTAAATATTAGTTGATCCAAAGTATTTATATCAGAATCGGAATAATGTTTATATAATTTATCATTAAGATGTGTACAAGTACAATTTTCAAATTATCACCAGTAACATTTATGTTACTTATTGCTAGAGCTATGTGGATTCTTGATGTAGGTGATAGTTTTAGAGCCTTCTGGATATACTGTTGGGTCCAAGAGTGAGATTGTATGACAAAATCTTTTTTTGTAGTAATATACTCTTTCACTACGTAACATTTAGAATTGTTTTTTTCTTCTTTATTTGTTGTGGATGAATACTATGTCATTCGTTTGTACAGTTCATCAGCAATAAAGAAAAAACTTGTAGTAGATACCATGATATTGTGACAATTTATAATGAGTAAAGTTATATGTATGAATGATATCCATTTTTATTCATGTACATATTGAAATATATTGATCAAGATATTATGGAAGACTGTTCAAATGAATACTTTGGAATGAAAAAAACTATTCAATGAATTTGTTATTCAACAATTTGTTATTATCAGAGATTAAGGATTGGATTATAAAAAACACTTCACATTTATATGAAATATTTGCAAAATAGTTTGAATAATACAAAATTATTGAAAGCTATTGAGCATGAATCTGATAAAGAAGACATTAACTAAATAATTTTTATTTAAATATGTAAATATTAGTAAAAGACAAGACTATTTATTAAAATTTATCAAAAAGGATTAAATTTCATAAACAGCTGAAAGTCATAGTAATTATGAAAAACATGTTAATAGTTCATGTGTAAAATAAACATTGATTTGTTAAAATAAGATGTAATACAGAATAATGTAGTATATGACCTAATGAATGTCTGATGGTTAAGTTAATTATTATAGAAAAATATTATTAAAAAAAGTGGAATTATGTGTAAGAAAGAGGTAATAATCATGATAATAAAGACGAAATGCAAATCAGTATTGTATTTATGATGCTGAATATAAAACTAATTGAATATTTTTATGTAAATACAATACGTTTATTCCAACATAATTACAGTTCAAAAAAGATTATTCTAATTCACTTATTATTACATTCCTTTCAAAAAAAGTTTGAAGATTAGGAAGATTAACAATTAAATTCTTTATATGTTTTTTTTTTTTTTGTAGAATAAACAAATGTTTTGAATAATAAAAGTTGATTTAGACATTAAAATTTACCAACAGATATTGTTAAAAGATTGCAAAAAAACATACTCGACTGCCTAAATTGTCTATAGAGATAATACGCCAAAAAATATCAAATCAATTTTGTGTATTGTAATGTTAAAATATAAATACCGTTGTTTACTTAACAAACATCAATAGTTATGACTAGAAAATTAGTCACTTAATTATTTTGCAGTACTTTACAGTTATATTTCAATACTAAAGCTAAGTTTATACTTACTTTATATAAATATAAACAAAAACATCACTTGATTATTTATAGTTCACCACTTTTTAATATCATATCCACAAATAATTATTTGAGCATTGTTTAAAAACTAAATTTTATGTGTATATGTATATGTAAGAAACTGAAATTAACTTTACAAATTTAATATATAAAACATAAAATTTATAAATACAAGATGTGATATGTTGAAATATTTCCATTATTTATGAGTGAATGTTGAATGTATAGAAAATTTTAAACTTTATTTAAACTTTCCAAATACAAACAACTTGTTAGTAATAACACACAAACAGACAATACAGGTTAGTAATTAACACAACGTTTCGAGTAGTATTATTCTCCACTCTTCTTCAGGTATTGCTGGCCTATATGCACAGTGACAATATTCACTTAGAAGTTGAACTATTACTAACAAGTTGTTTGTATTTGGAAAGTTTAAATAAAGTTTAAAATCTTCTATACATTCAACATTCACTCATAAATGATGGAAATAGTCCAACATATCATATCTTATAATATACCATCATTACAAACCTTCAGACAAATATTATAAATATAATTATCTATAGATATTTTATGAAGTGTTGGCCATCCCATAGAATTTACCAAAATTTATCCAAATTAAGATCAAAAAACAAAATGTTATTGCCTAGCTCTATTCAGACACATTTCATAATTTGTGTATATGTACACAATTAAATTGTTTATTTATTAAATTATAAATCATAAAAATAGTGTAACATAAAAACAAAACATTCAAAAATTTTCATTGGAAATAACTATATAGTCTCCGAATATAGATTTTCATTTCTCACTTCTTTCAAATAAGTTACATAATTATATATATAATATAACACATTCATGATGTTTATCAGTTATGTTTAAACATTAACATTTTGAATTTAAATTTTAACAGTAAAAGATACTAAAGTTGGCACACATTCATATTATAAACTAAATAAAACTTTTCCATTTATTTATATATTTTGGGTTTGGTTTATTGAATTTTATAAGATTAATTCCATTTTTTCTTATATATTATTTTATTTAATTAATTATACATATATATTTAATACCTATCATTTGATGTGGATCTTTTTAACCTCCGTAAAATTTCTGAAAGATCTTTATATCCATCAAAAGCGGGTAATCGGTCATAATTATTGCCTAAGAAAAAACAGAATACATGTAAATTATAAATCATTATTAAAATTTACTTAATACAAAGTACATTTAAATTTTCTAAATAAAATACTTACTAAAATTCCATAAAATTTGTAAATTGTGTTTATACAACTCTGTAGTAAAATAAATTTCTGTTTAAAATACTTTTCTTCCAAAAACGTAAGCTTGTGGTTAAGACCTGTAGAGGTCCCTACTATCGCATTTTTATGCGCACATTCTTGAGGTTAAAGCCTTAGTAAATATTACTTAGATAAAGTTTAAAAAAGCGTTTATACAATAATCTTAGCCAAAAATAAGTTTCTACATGCATAACTATAGCTTGCAATAATACTTTAACCAAAAAATTTTAAAAATGCCTAGTTTCTGTCTTTTTACCAATCTGTCTGTCAGTATATTTGTCTACTTGTCTATTATATATTTATCTGGCTATCTATTTAATAACCTATACATGTTCAAACGTTTGTTATAAATATTGAGTAATATTCTAACTAAACCAATATAAAAAAAGCTTGTTTTGACTATTAAAGCAAATTGTTTGCTTAAAGGCTGTTGATAATAGTTTCTTGTCATCGTTAATCTATTTCTTTAAGCATTACCTGAAAATATACCCATTAATTTCTTTGTTTAAATCAGAAATATTTCTGTAAATTTGTACTGATTCCTGTTTCAAAAAAATAATATAATCATTATCAATATCATGTTTTTTTTAAAAAAAGATTAGATCTCAAGTAATAATGAGATTGAGCGTGAAGTAATGAACAATCAGTCATATATATATATTAGATAATTGATTATTCACTTATTTTAGCTCTTTCTTCTGAAATCAATTTGAAATCAATTAATGGTCAAACTAAAGAAAGTACACATTTTGTTAATATACATAATTTGGACATTAAACTTTTAAATATATTTAAGAGTAATTATAAAAATTAATAATGAATGTAATTTAATTGAGTTATACGAGTAATGGTTCTTTACTTAGCCTCAATTTCCTGACTACTTGAGATGTAATGGTTTCTTTTTAAAAACTTGACCTAGACAATGATCAATGTTATTTCATCCATCTAAAAATACTTTCTCTCTCTGTATATATATATATATAACCTTCAAGTCAATATTTTTCAATAGATCTATTAATTTGGGCTTTTTGTAGAAGTAGGAATTGGAATCTCTACAGTAATAAAAGCCACACACTATATATATATATTATTCAATATCTGTATTTTTTCAAAACAAAAATGTAATTATATAATTTAATATTTATAAATATAATAATTAAATAATTAAAAATGTTATTCACTTAGGAGCGCTTTCGAATATCCTAGTAATCTTGGTCAACAAAAACTTTGAAAGACTAACCTTCCCACAATTCGTGATCTTTACATTTGCTGCTTGCCTGTTGATTAAGTCATGTTTATATTTGTATATTAGCATAGCTTCCTTTATTTTTCTTTATTGTTATTTTTTTTAAATTAGTAATATTTTTACATTATTAAAATTGAAGTCAAAACCATAAATACATGACTTATTATGATCATAAAAAACAGATGCTGAAATATTATTATCTACCTTTACAATTTTCTTTCAATTTCTGAATCCGTTTTAATAACAGCAAGGGTTCTTTAGTTCTTTTTTCCAATGTACATCTCAATTCACCTATATATCTACTACCACACCTATATATCCATTTATAAATGACACAGTTTTTATTTATAAATGAAGTATTATCTATAGAGTTATTTATTAATTTGTTTAATGTAGATGTGTAAAATGCAATATCACATATACCTTTATATATATATTCCTTATAAAACTTATTTGATCATTTGAAATATATGGCATTGATATCCAAATTTTTTTTATTAGCAGGAGAATCAATATTATTATTAAAATTCTTATTTTTATATTTTGTATTAAAATCTCTAATAACATTATATATATGCGTATAGAAGAGCAAAAAATAATAATGATAACTTCTCAATATTTTTCGAACATGAGAAGCAGGCTGTCCATGTGTTTGAACCCTGCAACCACAAGATAGTGTGCTCCAAAGCCAATGAGAGTAAAAGAAAAATCAGGGAGGGGTATTTTGTTATCAGTGATAACAGTGACGTCGATAGACATGACACATGCTTTGCTATTTCAAGAAAATGGACAAATTAATTTGCATACATTATTATTTAGTAACATTACAGCAATGGTTTATAACCTATTTTGGCCATGAATATGAGGGAAAACCTCGAAAGTACTAGGCCTAGATTAATTTGTTTTAATTGTTTTTGGTTACTAATGACAGCATCTTCTTCAGTGGGTTAAATCGCTTATATATGCTATATATGACTATAATTGTAGCCAACATTAAACAATTCATTCAAATGTATTTCAATATTTTTGCCTTTATTGAATGGATATTTGCAAAGTCTATTATTTCTAAATAAGAAGGACTTCAAACCTGCCATTTTGTGTGAAAGTGGCACTCTTGATTTATATGGAATATAACCACTTTTTATTAATGGTTTAATGGTCATATAGTAATCCAGCATATTTTGATTTCTAGTTAATTTAAAATCAAGCAACTGAATGACATTTTCATCTGGTTTTATCCATTTTAGGCCTTTTATACCATTTAATTCTTTAAACAACTCATTAATTGTATTTGGTTTGCCATATACAAAAACATCATCAACATATTGATAATATACAGTAATATTTTTTGATAAAATTCCTTTTTCAAAATATTTTCTTCATATGTAGAAATTGCAAAATTACATATTTGAGCAACAGTAGATAAAACTCATTATCTAGTCCTTGCCCATTTTATAAAAATCCTTTTTAAAAACTGCATTAATATTTTTATCAATAATTAATATTTCCGTTATAAATTTTATTATTTTTGCATTAACTTTTTTAAAACTTAATGTGTTGGAAATAATTTCAATAGATGCTAATTGATCAATTGATCGATACATTTCACTTACATCTAGACTAAATATTATATCATTAACATCAATCTTAACATTACAGATTTTATTAACAAAATCAAATGAAGAACATATTGTATATTTGCCAAAACCAATTATTTCTTGTAGCATTTTCTCAATTAAACCACACATTTTATAATAAAATGCCCCCGCCCCCAATCAACCATTAAACATAATGTCTCAATTTCTTTATGCTGTTTTATATTTTAAAAAATCCTGGGACATATTGCAGCAGAAGGATAAATTTTATTATTAGTACTATTATCAATCACATTATTTTTGGCTTTTTTAAAAATGTTATTAATAAATTGAAAATGTAAATTTTCTATATTTACTATAATAATATTTACTGAGGCTGTAACCTCAAGAATATGCGTGTAAAATGCGATAGTAGGGACCTCTACAGGTGTTTAACCATAAACTTACACTATGGAAGAAAAGAGGGGAACTCTTCTTTACTTCAACCTACTTTCTATATAAATAGGTGAAGCTGAAGCGGTTAGATCTGTGAGCATGAAGCTATTCAATACTTCACTGATTAAGTCTACATTTCTTATTACACATTAATACTTGCAAAATCTTTCGATTTACGAGTCAATGGAAAGATTTTATAGTTAGAAATCTATTACAGTAATTTAAAGTTATAATTATAAATTTATTGAATGCACATTGATTACATAAGTAATATTTGCTGAGGCTATAACCTCGAGAATATGCGTGCAAATGCGATAGTAGGGACCTCTACAGGTGTTTAATCACAAGCTTACGCTTTCATAAGTTAAGATTCTTCATTTCAGTAATAGCTTTGTCTTTATAATCAGATTTCAGTAATAAACACATTCTATGTCCTTTATCTTCTTTTATACAGATTAAATTATTCTCATATGCAATTTTTTTAAATTTAGATATTTGTATGTTCCAATCATAATTCATTTTATAATTAAACTTTTTTTCCTTTCCTTTTTTTACTATATAAACTTTTAAATCAGATTTAATTATGCTAAAGGAATTTTCAACTGAAGATTTCAATTCTAGATCACTGTTTTTCCACTGACAACCAACATATTTTGCATCAAAATTTAATATATGTTTTTCTTGAAAATCGAGATCCACATTTGACAAATTAACGTAATTATTATCTTGAGACTGACTTTTAAAGCCCTTATAATCAAGAAGTTAATTTTTTTATCAATTTTCATACACATTTTTTTTATAATATCAATTAACCCTTTTCCCACCTCTTATGAAGCTACTCGTCGACATCTGACATCACTCTAACTCTGCCAGTTCTTATGCTAAAATATTCATTTGAGAGGTTTTGATTAGGTTTTTAAAAGTTCTGTAAGATGGTGCCCTCTTCCGATTTATTTTACAAGTAAAAAATAAAAAAAATGCATTTAAACCTAAACAAAGAAAGAACATGAGTTGTGATTGGTTGTTATGGTGCTCTCAGCCGAAAAAGACATTCTGATTGGCTGGAAAGAACAAAGAAACCGCCTGATCTAAGAAAATAAAGAAAAACGCTGAGATTTTCATTTCGAATATGATTTAACGTATTATAAAAGTATATTTTGAGAAATTTCAAATTATTTTCAGATAGAATACTAAAAAAACAAAATTATTTTCGAAAAATATTGAAGATTTTAGTAAAAATATTTAAGATTTAGTAAAAAGAAATATTTACTTTTCTATAACGTAAAAGTCAACCTTTTTGTTTATATTATAGCTTTTATGTTGCCGAAATTGAATATTTTAGAATAAATAAATAGCAATTTATTTTTGAAAGAACTTTCGTTATCTTCATAACCTGAAAAATTAGTAATATACTTTTTATAAACGTATCTGAGTTGAATTTAATATTATAGGCGAATATGTTTTAACAATAGGCTTTGTCTTCAGTTTGTGAGTTGGCCAATTAAAAGATTTGATTTTTACCTCATACAACCAATAATATAATTAGCGGTTAAAAGGTTAAATAACACCTGACAATTACTTTTAAAATTAAACCAATTATCTCTGTTATTCAAGTCAATTAAATAATTAAAACTTTTTAAATATCGCCTTTTATCAAATATTAAACATTTGCACATGGAAATTATACTTCATAATACAATCATTTTCATATAACATAGCATATTCTTAAACAACTTGCAAGACATATTAACTTTTATTTGACAGCAATTTGGATATATTTTTAATTTTTTGCAATTATATAAAAACTGCATTCTACAATTTAAATCAATTATTTTGAAAGTTATCTTTCTCCATTCTATAATAATCCACATTTCATTCCTGCCTGTATTTTTTCAAAGTAATATGCATAATTATACAATTGAATATTTATAAATACAGTAATTAGATAATTAAAATTTTTATCCACTTAGGAGTGCTTTAGATTATCCTAGTAATCTTTGTCTACTAACACTTTGAAAGGCTAACATTTCCACCATTCCATGATCTTAACATTTGCTGTCTGCCTGTTAATTAAGTCATGTTTGTATTTGTGTATTAGCAGAGGTTCCTTTATTTTCCTTTTATTGTTATTTTTTTTCAATTTTCAATATTTTTACATTATTAAAATTTAAGTCAAAACCATAAATACATGACTTATTATGGTCATAAAAACAGATGCTGAAATATTATTATTTACTTTACAATTTTGTTTCGATTTCTGAAATCATTTTAATAACAGCAGTGCTCTTTAGTTCTTTTTCCCAATGTACATCTTGATTCACCTTTATATACACTGTCACACTTACATATCCATTTATAAAATCTGATTATAAAGAAAAATAAAATTGCTCAATTATTGGGCGGCAATTGTAATGGAAAGCTATTTTATCAAAGTACTGAATTGGAAAGCTAATTATATCATCTTATTTATGATCTTAAATAAATTTATTAAAGCTTAGTTAATCATAGTGCCACATTGTGGAGCCCATTGTAATGGAAATTTTACAACCACTGAATAATCAATCAAGCTCACACATTGTAATAGTATACCTTGAACCCATCAATTAATTAATCAAGTCACACATTGCAAAGTGTCAGTTGTAATGGAAATTGTATGCATATTAGACAATAAACTAACCCAATCATTGGATGGTTTAATAATTGATTAAATATTACAATATTACCTATCTGACTAGGTGTACATAAAATATGCCTGAACACTAAAGAGCAATAATAAGACACATTAAATGATTTACCTTCAGAGTTAACTTGACCAGTGAGATTGAATTATTCACCAAAATATAAATTGGAAACAAAGAGAATTTTACTGATTCCAACCTATATTTGCAGATGGGGATAATATGTAAAACAATATACTAATTAGTGATGGCTTAAATGAATAATTATAAAATTAAATATTGTCAAAACACAAAAATTATCATTTAAGTATTTCTAAGTCTCAAGCATTATCTATTGACTTTTGTACTGAAAAGAGAAAAATAAAGGAATTTCAAATAAATCACAAAGTCATTTCATATAAAACAAATGGTAGAACCTTTATTCTAATTGTGGTTTGAATTTCATTTCATATGACAATAATTATATTAAACACATACAATATTTGTTTACCTTTTAAGTTTTCATTTTAATTCAATACTATTTAAATTAACAATATTTGCTAGCAATAGGCCTTTACACAAAAATTATTAGTATTCTCTTCCTACTGTGTTGGATATTTATATTATTCATTTTCTATTAAAATTATACCCCTCTTTTGGACTCACACTCACCCATTAATAAGATCAAGCCTGGATTTAAAGACTGTTAATAAGACTTGATTTATATAAGAATAGGCTCCAAACATGAGTATCCACTTACACTTTTAAAACATTTATAGACTGAGGGCATACCAACTTAATATCAGTTTGTTAGTCCATGTGTGAAGATAATGTTCTCCAACAAGATGACACACACACACACACACACACACACACATATATATATATATATATATATATATATATATATATATATATATATAAGTTACTAAATTATTATATATAGTTCAGATTTACATGGGCATATACTTGCTTTCAATTAATATTAGCATTATATTATGTTCTAAATTAGAAATTACTAAGGAATATTGCAAGCACAATGATAGTTATAATCCAACAGAAAGACAGCACAGTTCTAATATTAGCAATAAAATAACTGTTACAATGTTAATCAGAAATATATGTTTACATTTTTATTCATGAACATTTTCAATTATATAAAAATATATTCAAATGTAATAAAAATCACTGGCTTATAAATTAAATAAAATGAAAATAAAATATTAAATAATATGAAAAGATTTATTATCAAGTATAATCTTGATTATATTCATTTCCATAAAATAATAATAATAAACATTTATTTATCTTAAGCAATTGTGTAGATGACCGAAAATAATGTACTTTATAGGTGTAAGCAACAATAGAAAAGTTGCCAAACAATAAAAGTTTCAGTGTATTCATCTATAGAAACATTCAATTATTCCATGATTTTTATAGAAGAAAAGTCAAGCTAAATCAAGAATAAAATAATGGAATTTGGAAAGAATTTTACAATGTTTGGCATCTTTTATCTCATATATATATATATATATCAGTTATTCACAATGTAAACTAATATTTTGATTTGTATAAGAAAGCAATTTCATGTGATATATATATATATATTGTACCGGTAAGATTTGTACATCCAAACAACAAAATATAGAGTATAGATAAAAGACACTAAAGCTGATCAAAACCCATTCCACCTTACTCCATAACTTAATACCCTGTGAATGACATTTTCTAAGTTACACATGAATTGAATTTAATCACAGGCTGGAAGTAGCAAGGACTCTTGGAGTAAATGAATAAATTATTATCAATGCGCACACATGGCTAAGTGAACTAACAATGTATTAATAGTTCATCACTAAGTCTCCTAATAGAGGTATTCATATACATAATGATATACAGATAAATTAATATGGAGTTGAATATAAATTGACTACAAACAATAAAGAAATAGAAACAGTTATATTTTAAATAATAATTTAATCAATAAAATGAAAAAATCATAAATAAAACACACAATATTTATATAATTCGTACTGCGGGATATGCTGGCAGGCATCACATAGTTAATGAGATTGGTAATTACATATTTCTCTCATATTTTTTTAATAAAATAATTTGTGGTGACCACATTTATGCTTATTTAATATGCCAAATCCTAGCTAGTCTTCAGTCTGCCAAATCACATGGAACATATAAGCCAAAGATATATAAATAAACATATAGTGCTTCTGTAGCATCTGTCATATAGAATAGGTTAAGAGTTGAGCACATAATCAGGCTCAAAGGTTTTCAGGTTAGCATGATAATGTAGATTAGGGTTCAGCTGAGTGCTAATAATCATTTAACATAAGGGAGATAAAACTGGTTTATATTAGGTCTACTGACACAAGCTATAGCACATATTAAAATATTAATAAAGATAAAGGTGTGAGTGGGTCATTATTCACGGGCTTCAGCATCGAATTATTGGCGCCCTAAGACTGAATGACTTGCTACAAATAGAACATTAGTAGTTCAGGGAGTCGGATAAGCTTTAATATTAATCTGGACCCTTGTGTTCCAGTTCTAAAATAGTTTGCTTTACCCGAACTAGAAGTATGAGGGTGGCCTCCAACAGCACTCATAAGAAAAGCATGCAGCAAGCAGTTAATATATTATAGGTACTTTATAATGACATGGTTACAATCTATACATATATAAAATGTAAATGCATTTAACTAACTTAAAATACCTTAATTAAAATAGATAGCATTTATTTGCATATCTAAATAACACAGTTCCCAAGTCTTGTATCTCAAACATATTACCTAGGGACTAAATTAATTAGTAACCCATATTAAGATCAAACCTGCATCTCTAATACATATTAATCTAGGAAGAAAAAAGCATATTTGAAGAGCAATTACTGATAAAATATTATAAATATGCTTTAATAATACTCCTGTGGCTAGTTCCTGATATACAAATTACATATATAAAAAGTTAACTAAGCAAATTACAACTTTATCTAGGATGTAACTGATTACTACAATATTAATACATAAAATTAATCAGTATAAATAATAATAAGATCATGAAACAGCGAGTTGAGAATAATAATTCAAATATTTAATATTTATTAAAATGAAGATATGAAAATATCTTTGTGAAAAATAATTAAATTTATATATATAAATACTCGCGGTTTCAAGTTATTTGGCATATTAAAATACATATAATGATAAAATCATGAAAGTAAATTAAAAGAAAATAAATAGACATAAAAGACCACAGTAATAGCTTAAATTAGATTATTAAAGTGTTTTACATTTTTAAAAAATGAGTTTTCAAAGTACAAGTTTTAATTTCAGACAAGATTACATTTTATATTCATTTAAGAATTTATCAGGTTTAGTTACAGAACTTAATGAAAAACGATTTTTAAATGTTGTTTATTATATAGCTAGCTTAGGTAGATATTGCAAAATTAACAGTTTATACACAGAGCTCTGAAATAATTAGAAAGGTTACCAGTTTGATTCTTTGCAGCTTCCGGCACTTGGATGATGATGGCACTATTTTTCTTGATGGGCGGCTAGGTTTCCATAGATATCCTCTTACAATAGTAGGCTGATGGCTATGCTGTAATTTAGTCCATTACAGCTGTGATGGTTAACTGCAACTACAGGCCAAGTTGGGACCCTGGTGTACCATATCCCACAAGGGATGCGGTGAATTTATGTCTTTTTACCCCGCCATGTTAAAAATAAAAATGCATGTGGATTCAGCTTCATACTCTTTCCAAACAATATAGTATATATCTATTGCCTACAAACATTGCACTATTTATACAAGTTTATTGCTGAACATCTGCTTGTTTTTCAGTTTTTTACACAGCTAGAAAATCCCCTGAAATCTAAGTCATTTAATACTTAAAATGTAACCTTAACCTGGTGTCACAGTTTAAATGTCAGTTCGTATTGTTCTATATTTTATGACTTGGCTAATTTCAAAAGAATATTAATTCTCAGAAATGCTATTGTCAATTTTAAGGCTATTAAACCAGACTGAAGCCAGATCAAGATTGTCAAGGTGGTCTAATCTAAATTGTTTACAATTTAACTAAAAACTGAATTTATAATCAGTATAAAACTAATTCTGCCACCATATATGTATAATTGCAGTACCTGAAATATACTCTATATATACGCGATTCCAGCAAAATAAAGATAAAATAGATTAACGTTTTAAATTAAATCGTTTTTTCTTTAACTACGCGACTTTTAAAACAAACATATATCTGTAATATATACATATGTCATCCAATTACAGGCTTATCACTCGCAGATATACGTGCGATCATACATACATAGACGCTTAATGTTGTTTGTGTAGGTACTCTGAAAGGGTTTAAACTTGGCATAGGTATAGGTGTAAGGGTAATATAAGTGAAACAGGCAAGCATTCAAAATTGACTGTTTTAATATATATATAAAGATTTAAACTATAAATTATATGTTCTGATATTGCAGTGATTTATATTATGTTATATAAAACAATTATTACTCTTTTTTATGTAAGTTGAAATGCTTACAGACCTCGTTGCAATATTCTATATTAATTTTCATTATAAAAAAGTACAAAAAATAACGTAAGTTTAGTAAATGTACTGAGATAAAATATTAGTTAATTTCAAAAGTCATTCTACGGATGTAGGAAAAGCAACAATCCAGTAATTATTTACTAATACACGCTTTTTTGATATGCTATTATTAGAAGTATTTGTTTTATATATTTGCATACAGCATAACTTAAAAATTATGCAATATAGAAATTAAGTTCTTTTAGTCATTGATTTCAATCCGTTTTTGTGAATTTACTAAAATACAAATATGTTGTTTTTTATATAGCTATTGGATAATGCAAACATTAATTATAGTTATATAGATCATATTATTAACAATTTCCAACCATTTTATATATCTAGAGAAAAGGTTTTTTGACTGGAGAGAGACTTAATGAGCTTATTTACTTGAAATATATATTGCATATAGATTATATCAGCATTTTTCAAAAAATAAGTAATATGTGACCTATTGATTTTAATTTTTTTTTCATGTGTCATAGCATCAGTCGGGAAGCGAACCCGCTAACCCGGGACAACTGCTTGTAAAGAAGCTGTCGCTGACCTCTCGACCACCAATGTTTGACTATTAATTTTAATTTTATAAATCAATTCATTTACTAAGTTTTATATAAATAACAGAAATTCAATAATAAATCATTTTTTAAATATAAACTCTAATTCAAAATGTTTTCTTTTTGTAACAAAAAAAAGTTTATGATTTTATTCCTTTTCGCAGGTACGTATGTTATCTAATAAATTTATAACAGGCTGTTCAAAGGAAATCGCTACATGAAAAAAAAAACAAAAACAACAACTTTATTCAATAATTTATTGGGTTTTTCATTGTATCGTTAACTAATCAAGACATGTAGGCTTTAATGGATGTTAATAAACAAGTACTTACACAATATTTTTTTTTAAGTAAATAAATTAAAGACTTTTTTTAAAAAAATATATATATTACTTACAAAAAAAGTCTTTATTCATAAAACTAATAATTTACTTGTTATACGAAAAGTATTATTACATTTATATCAATACCTGCATATAAATAGACTACATGAAATCTTGAAATATTAAAATTACAATCATTAATTTGTCAAAATATTAAAATATAAAATGTAAAAGTATCAGTGTTCAAGTAAAAGTAAATTGCCTCAAATATATTGTTCAAGTAAGAAAAATATATATTCTATTTCAAATTATAATACTAAAGGTAAAATGAATGATAAGAACAATTGAAAAAGTACAAATTATTGTACAATATATATATTATACCATTATTTTAATATTATGGGCAATACATTAATATACAATTAACTTTTTATGAGAAAATGTATTACTTTTATTTATTAAATAACTTTTAGCACTGCGTTATAATGTATTTCTGAATTCGTTTTTAACACCTTTATGCTTTTAATATTAGCATTATTAAATAGTTCGACACGATCTTAAGGAACATACGTGTGCAGTATAATTGGGCAGATTCATTTGAAATATCCATGTACATTGATGTCTTCTACAAAGGAGAATTTTAGAATAAATTATTAATCAGTAAATTGAATATGTTTTTATTAAATTAAATTTTTTAAAACAAATGTAAAAACATATTATAAACACTAGAAGGAAAAATATATTTGCCTTATAAAATTTGTTTATCAATTTAGTTCATTGTAGTAAAAGTATTCGATATATTTTTATTTAAAAGTAGTCAACTAATTATGTATACTCTAATAATTTTGAATACAATAAAATCAAATTTGAAATTTAATAATATTAGCCTAGAATTTGTCAATTAATTTGATTATGGCTTTTCCTTTCCAGTGATAAATATATAAATATTATTTTCCTTACAAGTTTACAGTACAACAATTTTATATTTAAGTCATAAAAACTGAACATAAAAACTCATAAAGATGACTTTAAAAAAAAAATAGAAACGAAAGTTGCTGAAAATGAAGAATGCCAAAATACTGAAACTAAACTATCAATTTAATTTGCTTTCTTCTTTCTATTTTTAACAATAAATATATTCTGCATTATAAATTTTAAAGTATTCATGTAGATGCATAAAGTATAATTATTTTAAACACAGACCAAGAAAAATAACTTTGAAATCTAATAACGCTGAGATCAAAAATAATATAAAACAAAATGTTGATAAAATTTTGGAAATCTAAGCACTCAGCATGGAATCTCTAAATCTATGTACTATTGGTTGAAAAAATATACATCCTACAAGAGGTGCTTCTAATTGGCATCTCAACTTAAAATATAATGCGTTCATAGAATTTCAGTTTTGAGAATAATATCACATATTATTCATATTTTATTACCTTATTTGCATTTAGTTTTTTAATTATTTTTACTCAAATACAAATATTAATTTTAATTTTAATCCAGAAAAATACTATCAAAAAAATCAATATTGGCACTTAAAATAAATCATTTGTAATAAAGAAAGAATGCTGTAGGGGAAAGCAAATTTTGAACAGGACTATAATGATGTCAATGCTCATCTTTATGTTACATTAAAAAATAAATAAAAGACAATGATTTCATTTTAAAAGTTTAAATTGTAGCAATACAAAATTAATTGAAACTCAACTAGCAATATAACAGAAGACAGTAGTGCAATCATTTATGAAATAATTTAGCTATTGTTTAAGGAAATTTTTTTTTTGTAAAGGAGTTTTGTCAGCAATGTAAAGCTACCCAGAGTTCTTAAAAATTGCATAGAATTACAAAGTATAATCTGACTATTATCTCATATAAGACTGCTGCTAAACATTATTTTGAAATACAGCAAATCCATAATCAATGATTTATTAATTTAGATTAGATATGTACATTTGTGTTTTATTTTGTGATTTGAAAGTGTATTTTAGTTTTCTTTAAACTATAACTATGGAGATTTAAACACTTAATTTTATATGTATTTTTTTTTCATTTGTAATTTTGTATTTTCCTAGTTAAATCGTTCTTTTGTGTGATAAAAATTAGGCTTGTGGTGTGCCTAGAATGAATTATGCTAAATATGAGTAATTTAGTGTAAGCTACAATAAAGAAATAATATAACGGTTGACATTTTGAAACCAATTAATTCTATTTAGCAGACAACACGGCAATATAAATAAATATAAATCTTTTATGTGTGTTTTGAACATCTAAATTGATTAATTTATTAACATGTTTCATATTTCTATTTTTAATAAATAAATAATTATTCATTATTAAAAATTTAATTTTTTCGTAACAGAAAGTAAATTCAAAACTTCAAAAAATAAAAGTAACTTTAAGAATAATATATCAATTTTGCAAATAAATAAATAGTATAATCACCATTATAGAAGCAATCAACATCTTCTTGAAGTTGGATATTGATTGATGACCCTTGTTTTCAGGAAGAGAATTGATTGTTTTGCATTGAGAACTCAGAATTTTGGTCCCAGGATAGTTACCATAGATCCAAATATTCAGCATATGGGGTCACATATTCTAAAGTCTGGCATTCAAAATGGAATGATTGTGCAACGTCAATGAATATCTCAATATGGCAAAATAACTAGAATAAATTTCATATTCACTCATCTCATTTTCAAATTTGTAGTTAAAATGTGTGTATGAAACATTGTGATGGTATTTTAGGTGTAATTTATATCATCAATGATTAATTGTTAATTCTCTTTAAAAAATTTAAATATTATTTAAACTTTTCAAATACATTCAGCAGTTGAAATAATTAGCAGATAAGTATATATATCTCAATGTTTTGAGTGGTATTATAATTCTCACTTTATCTGGTGTTGCTGGACAGATCAATAATAGTAATATCATAGAAATGGAACCATAAACACTTAGATTCATGAATATTATATTTGAACTGATCTATAGCTCACTTGATGATGGGAATATTCCAATATATGATTGCAGTTGTTATTAAAATATCTTAAACAGATGAATTAAAGATGTTCAAATCCTCAGAATAACTGAATCATTTTTCTTCCTCGTTCAATATTATTCATGGGATTTTGTTGCTAAAACACCTATCTCTCTTTTTCTTTATGTCTTCAACCGATTAAGAATCTTTATGAAATCATTCCAAGATTTGTAAACCATTTTAATGATCACCACAGATTCATCATAAACTAATTTTAAAATTTAATGTATTTTTTAGCCCGTTTTTGAAGTTCAAAACAAAAGTTTATTTTAATGCATTGTTTGAAATCCAAAATTTATGTCTCATTAAAAGTAATCTTCCAACAGATGCGTTGACATATGAAAAAAAAAAGTTAGTATTGTTTTAAGTAATGCTGAGGCAAAATTTCAAAAAAGTTACCTACCACAAATTGTAAAAAGTAAAATGTTATTTCACAAAGTTATATAAAAAATAGAATCACATAATACTACAGCCTCTGAAGTTAGCAATATTTTAAATAATGTTATTTTACATTATAAGGCAAGATTTCAATGAAAATTCCCCACTCGAAATTATAAAAAAAATATCTATAAAAAAATCCAGTCCAGGTATTTAAAAAAATGTAAAGAAACTTTGATGTTTTATAAGATATGTTTTCGATATATTGAAGATTGTAATCTTATGGAAGTAAATTAATCTTTACACATGCACTATTAGATTAAATGTACATGCACTCATGCATGAATAAGTGGTTTAAAAGCATAAGTGCAATACTTATGCTAATTTTAATGCCGGTGCTTAAATCAAGATTTGAACTTATTATGAGCCTAATATTTAAACTGATAAACGATTTATACAAATTTAGTTTATATCTCACAGGAAAGAGAAAGTTTCTCATTTTTAAGTATCTGTAATTTTGAATTATATTAGTTTGAATATATGTAAATAAATAATTTAGTGAGATATATAATTATAATTTTGTGAAGTAAATTAATCTTCTCATGTGCATTATTAGGTTAAATTTACATGCACTTATCTGTCAATAAATGTTTTATAAGCATAAGTGTATATTCATGCTTAGATTTTATTTTTATATAAACCAACACTTATTGACACTGCTTATAGTTTTAAAATACTTATTGGCAGGTAAATGCACTATTTATGCTTTTAAAACACTTATTGATAGGTAAATGCAAGTAAAATTAATCTTACAGCACATGTATGAAGATTAATGTACTTCCACAAGATTACAGTTATGTACATCACTACATTATTTATTTACTATATTTGTATCAAAACGTTCCTCTCACGAGCTGGAACCACAAAAGTTTCAAACAGTCGGGAGATTTGGTCGGGCGTGGTTGACCCCCCAACCCAGATCAAACACTAATGGACAACATAACAAGATGGACGAGAATAATCTTAATCAGCTTAGAAACGGAGAAACAAAAGACTCATGGACTAAACATCTATATAAACAACAAACACTAAAGACATTCAAAGATAAAATCTAAATAATTAGTTAATAGGGGTTTTACTAATGAAATAGCTATGGGAAATTAGTGAATTGGATTGATTTAATAGGAAGAAACTGATATATGATGAATTAAAATATATTTATTGAATGTTGTTGGAAATGCGGGATTTTATTTATAAAGTAACATTACTCTAGGCCATTTAAACAATAATTGATCGTTGGTATTATTTAATTGCTCCAATATTATTTAATGGAAACAAATACCCTACTATATAACTAATCCTACATTAACTTTTATTAGTTATGCCCTTTCATCATCAGTTCGTGTGGCTATTGTATGTGAAATCTAACAAAGTCTGGAGTGGAACTAATAATACATCTGACTATAATAATTTTATATATCAACTATGGGATAAAGTCCCAGATAGTTAAGATCGAAGGGTTTTCAAGAATGTTGGTTCAATGCGAAGATTGATATTAGGAGGAAAGAGTTGGTATAATGATTTTACTAATATGCTAGGCAAAGAAAGTATAATAATAAAGTGGTCTGGGATGGAAGAATAGTTTTGGGGTTTTTGTGACAAACAATGGTTTACCCAATAAGGGCATCATGTGTAATGGGGAACTTTATTTGGTTCAGAGGCGGGGGATATAATCTGGCATAGTCAGCTCACTATAAGAGTAGATGTGTGGTGGTGGTCCATCTTATATATATACAAAAAGAACAACAGAGAAAATATTAATAAATCCCACATCCGAGGAAGGATATTATAAATTAAAGATCATATATTAAATGAACACTAGATCATCAGTTGATCAAAAGAGAACTCTTCTGTAGATGAGAAAACGATATGTACTGACAGGAATATATAGCTACAAACTTTTTCCGTCAATCTCTTTAGTTATCTATAACTACTAAACTTTTAAAAGGAGGAAAAGTATATTTAATAAGGGCTCGTACTTTCTAAAAATATACTTATGATTGCTCAGGCTAGTTTAATCTTTAGTAACATAATAAATAAAGGTTGAAAAGACATTTATATTTATATTAATTAATTTACTAAATGACAAAAATATGAATTTGGGTTTGAAACAGAAAAATGCGTATATATAATAATATGGATATTTTAAATTCATATCTTTAAAAACATTTAATAATTAAATGAGGTTGAAAATAGGAACTAATAATAAATGAAATAAGAAAAAAAAAAATATAATTGAGTGATTAAATTATATAGAAAAATTAATTAACAGAAATTTAGAAAAGTATTCATTTATGAATTAAAATATTTTAGGAAACAATTTAGACAGTTACACTATTGTATTAGCAAAAAGTATTTCATTTAAATATTATTTCGAAAAAATTTAGATAGAAATTTCAATAATATGGTAGTACTGTTTTGAAGAAATAATGAATGTTTTGAAATGGGTCTCGATTTAATATACTAAAATAGTCTGTAGTAAGGGAGTCGGTGGAACGAGGGCTTCTTGTGGCGTGGCATCTTCAATTTAGTTGGGAGACTATATTTTAAAATAGTGTTTCTTTAAAAGAAAAAAGAAAAAAAAATCAATTTAAAAAGAAAATGGAAAAAAAAAGTAATATAGGGTATATGAACACAGACTTTCACACCACTCTCCACTCTATCTCATAACACTCATACACTTCAACACATATATGCCGAAAGGATAAATAATCACCAATATATGTATTTCATGCTAAACCAGAAATCATCAGTTGGTCCAGATTACCATCTCTACACATATATGCTATAAGTGCTCAGATATATACTAAGATAGCCAATCTTCATACTTTAATGGACAGGCTTCAATCTACTCCACACTCCAACTCTTCAACCGTCCATCCAATTGACAATCTGATGATGGAACACTCAAATATCACCCTTATTTATTTACATATATTCAAATTAATACAATTCAAAATTGCAGATATTTAAAAATGAGAAACTTTGTTTCCCTCTAATATATAAACTAAATTTATACAAATAATTTAACAATTGAAATATCAGCCTCATATTAAGTTCAAGTTCAGATTTAAACATGGTCAATAAGGGTTAGTTTATATAAATAAGCTCTAAATATAAGTGTTACAATTGTACTTTTGAAACAATTATTGATAGATGAGTGTAATCTAATAGTGAGTGTGTAAAGATTATTTTACTCCAGCATGACTCCAATTATATACATAGCTAAATGATTTATTTACAAAAATATTGAATGATAAAATATTAGATTAACTGAAACAATTTCCATTAGATTCTTTTAAAAAGTAAAATAGAATTAAATAGATGTCATTTCAAGAGTGGACTTTATAGTTGTTATTGATAATATTTCTGAATTTTCACTGCAGAAATAATGAGTAATTTCTAGACTAATGAATGAATAATAAAAAATATTAATGTTGTTATTGTTGTTTCATTTGCTTGAAGAAGTAAGAAGAGAAAATATGAATATGTTTTATTAACTCTTCATTAGACTAGAGATTATCCACTTATTGAATAATATTTCTGTAGTGTAATTTTTACTACACTACCCTCACACAAGATAGGGACTGATTTCTATTTGCTTTTACCACCATGTGATTATACTCTTCTGCAAGGTGGTAAAAGGTAATAAAAAAACTAGTTGCTCACTTGCATGAGAATTGGTGTAGGGAAGAAGGTTATACAAATATATTTAACACCCAAAAAAACTTAAATTAAAAAATGAATAAAAAATTAATGTTAATAAAAATATCAACATATAACTTATGAAAATCTTGAATTTTAATTGAATTTTTATTACATTATTCCAGTACCAATCCTTTTGTTGAGAGAGTGTTTTCAATTGAAAATGAATACTTGAACAGTAAAAAATTTCGATTATTTGCAAAGACTAAATTTATAATCTGTAAAGTTTAACTTGTGTAAGTTACAATGAGATTAGCGAGTTGTTCAAGGAAATGAGCAATTACTAAAACAAAATCATTCAGTTGGAAAATGTGATTTAAAAAAAAAAAAATCTGCATTGTTTAATACGGTATTAAACGAGATGAACATGTTAACATAACTTTTACCTTACCTTTATTAATATTAATATTTTTACTAGAACAACAGTTAACAATGTTATTATAGTTAGTCTAAAGATTTTTGCATGAAATTTCTAGATTTGAATTTATACTTGTGAATGTAATCATTCACAAACTACTAATTATTTTTAATACAAATTTTACCAAACGTTTATTACTCAAAACTCCATTAATTATAGTAATAAAAAATCTACCCTTTAAGTAGTTGTTAGTAAGTCCATATCTTTTTTGGACATAATACAAATAATTTATAATCAATAATATCAAAAAAAAATTGAAGTCAATAAAGATAAAATGATCTTACTTTATTTATTATTTAAAGCATAATTTAAGGCATCAGCAAATTCCTCTAAAAGAATGGTTGCATTCTTATCTTCTAAAAATATCTTCTAAAAATCCATATTGTGATGTATAAATATTTCTTAATTATTTTAGATATAAATGGAAGAATGGCTATAGATCTGTAATTATTTAAGTCATTTTAACACCATTTTTATAAATGGGTGTAAGCATATCATCTTTTATCTGTCAGGAAATTTATTTTGTAGAATAATTTTATTAATAATAAAAAGTAATATATCGTTAAATATATGTAAATCATCTTTCAAAACAGACATTCTATTACCATCAACATCTGGATTTAATTTACATTTTATCCCATTTACTATCCACACAATTGCATACGATCACTCTCAGGAACAAAATTTTATTCTAGATATTTATTGCAATCTTTATTTATTGACTTAATAGATTCAAAGATAATAGAATATTTATTTTTCCCAATATTATTATTAAATAAATTCTTATCAACTAGATTATTGCTTTGATTTACAAAGGCAAAGCAAAATATATCCACTAATAAAAGGTTATCACTAATGGGAAACTTTTACTTAAACCACTAAATATCACATAATCACCATTCTTTATGCTTACACAAGTTGTTTCTTGCAAAGACAAAACTCTTCATATAGTAGCGCTATTCAGTCCAATCCAAAGTAATCAATGGATGCAGGAAGACTTATGCATAAAATCCCTATCTAGTGCCTATTCATCCAATATCCTCAGACTATTTTCTAGCTTGTGGCTTTCATCAGTGAGGAGCCTTGGATCTGAGAGCATGACAATTAGATCTTAGAATCTAATGTAACCTTCTGTCAATTACTCTAGTTAACTATAAAACTTTGAGTCCAAAATGAAAACAATAATGTTTTCAATTCAAGCTGTTTAGCCTATATAGTCTGGGAATACTGGATGAGTAGGCACTAAATAGGGATTTTATGCACACAACTTTCCTGCATCCATTGACTACTCTGTCTTGCATTGAGTGGCACTACTGATGGAGAGTTTTGCCCCTGTGCAAAATTTTAGTTTAAGTTAACATTATTTTTTGCATTTTTAAATATATAATTATATTAACTTCTTCCATATTATGTTTCAATAGAATTATTTTTTTTTTATTAATCTATTATATTTGTTCCTAAGAATCTTATACTTATTAAGTAGCAATCCAATTAATATCAATAGAATTATTTTTTATTAAACTATTATATTTGTTCTTAAGGATCTTATACTTATTAAGTAGTAATCCAATTAATAACTCCCTGATTTGTTGTATGAATTGTAGACACCTTTTCACATATAAGCATTTTGCATCAGCTCAACAAATTTATTATACAAATCATTAACATTATCAATATCAAATAAAAGATTTCAATTAATTTCCTTATAAATATCATGAAAAGGTGATTTATCATTTTTTGTAATTATTTTAGTATTATATGTTGAACAGATATTATTGTCATTATAAACAGAAATATTTTTTTAAACTTAATGTTGTGATATAGTGGTCAGCCATCTATTATTGCGATACAAATATATTCTGGATTTATATTACTGCAAATATGATCATTACAAGAAAATACTAATCTACTATTAGTAGTTTCTTTTCAAATATAATCTATCACAATATTAATGAGACCATAATCAGCTAGTAAATCTTTATGTCGTAATAGTATGAATAATGAAATCTACTATTTGATGGCCTCTTTTTCACCCAATGCACATCAATATACCGATTCACGGGCATCGATTTCTTTACAGAATACTATGGTACAAATTTTTTTTTTTCACTTTCTATACATAAAACTCGTATGTTTTTTTTTTTTTTTTTGCGTTTTTAATAAACAAACACTTTGTTTTTATATGGTGTAGGGATGCGGGGGGGGGGGTTGCTTTTAAATTATTGACTTTTTTATTATTTTGAATTATCGGTTTCTTTACATAATACTAAGATAAAAAAAGTTTTTTTTTCACCTTTTTAATAAACAAACACCACTTTGTTTTTAGAGGGTAGAGGGGGGTTGGTTTGCTTTTAAATTATCGCCTTTTTTTTTTTGGATTTTGAGCTTCTTCAGTTTTAATTAATAAACCAACAGTTGGTTTTTGGAGGGTGGAGGGGGTTGGTTTGAATTTTAATTGTCGTCTTTTAGTATCTTTTGCTGATGTACTGGAAACTTTGCATCTTAATTTTAAATGTTTTCGAATATAGAATACATATAAAGAGATAGATTAACAAAATATATGAATTATTGGAGAGAGGTTGGTTTGCTTTTAAATTATCGACTTTTTATTGATTTTGAGCTTTCTTTTTTAGAAAGCCTTATTAATCAATTCATTTTTAATAAACCAACAGTTGGTTTTTAGAGGGTGGAGGGGGGGGGGTGATTTTTAATTATTGTCTTTTATTGTTTTATTATGAGTTTTTTTTTTCAAAAAAATATTTACCCTACTGAAACCTTTATATGATAGTGAAAAGTTCTTCCTTTATTTTTTGCCTTTTTCAAAAAGCCTTAATTAAACAGTTCGTTTTTTAAAAAAAAGATTTTTTAGGGGGGTGGGGAGTTATGGTTTGTTGACTCCAATAGAAGATTAGCCTCAAAGATGTAAGTAATGGTATTTTGGAGCCATCCAACCAAATTTCCATAAGCAGACCCCATGTATGCTTGCAGGAGTGGCAACAGAATCCCCCAGATCCTGTAGTTGATTAAAACCATGCTCCTCCTGCAAACACATAGCTTCGCATCTGGCAGGATGTTCTTTTTCTGGAAAAACACAACAGTGTCAACTTCTGTGGCCATAAATTCACTCCCCTTCAACCAATTTTGAACACTTGCCACATCAACACTTTACTGTTCTCACGCTGATTCATGTGTAAATCTGTACTTGTGCATGAACATGGCAGTACTTTGCTTAAAACCCTAATCTTTTCAGGTTGTGTGCAGTTCAAAATCATAGGGAAGCATGCATGATGGCCTGACAATTCTAATATGTAATACTAAATTCACTACACTTTCTCAAAATTTTTCCACAATACATTTTTTGATAGTTTCATATCCTTCAAATATGGCCAATATCAAATCAGACCATAGCAAGAGTTGACTTGAGGAATACTGTCACAAGTCAATGGATGTAGTATTTTGGTTATGTAATCATAGGATACATCACCCTCTAGGTGGCCTGTTTCAGATCTAAACAACACAGTTGTAGTGTTAGCCATATGTTAGGCCACTGAAACAGTATATTGATGTGCCTTGTGTGAAAAACACTATCAAGCAGTAGGGTTCAGTATTCATACTAGTACCCTTTATAGTCATCTACTTCTTTGAAACCTTCTTTAGAAATATCAATGTTTATGTCATACATCATCACAATTTTATACTTTTCTTTAGTGATCTAATTTTATCAAATAATATTTTAGTTCTTTCATTAATGGTCTGTATATAACTAATAAAATGTAGTTTATATTATTTTATTTAAGATCAATAAATATAGATTCAAGGGATGAAAAGTTATATTAATAAACACTTCTACAATAATGTTTTTTTTTTCAATATATACCATAATACCATCACCTTTTTTTATTTCTACAAATGGTAAATTTATTATAATTATCAAGATTATATAAGTAACCTTTCTCAGTTTTTAAACTGGTTTCAGTTAATAAAGTCAATAAAAAATCTCTTTATCATAATATGAAAATTCATATTATTACTGATGACTTTATGGTAGAGATTTTTGAATCTGGTTTACTTTATTCTTGAAGGGCTTTTCTGCTTGTTATTTTTTCTTAGAATTATTATTATTATTAAATGCTTTAAGTTAACTTGCCCTATCTTTATTTCTGTAAGTATTTCCACATTTTTGAATTAACAATTAAAAAAAGTCTGTCATCTGTTACACTTCTCAATAAAACCCCTTAGCAGATGAGTCAAAGGGAATACATCTGGATCTTGTTTTATGCAGATTTTTTAATGTGATTTTGAAGTTATGCGATTCATGCTTCTTCTTAATATCTTTTTATGCAGTTTTTTTATGTGATAAAGAAGTTCATATTTCACATAAAATCAGGATTTCCCCATTTTATATACACACATTATATTTTACATACTTTAAATGCCTGATGAAAAAAGGCTTGATAATAAATTTAGATACTGTAGAAGATTTAGAAAAAGATAATGAAACAAAATTGGAACCTGTTTGGTTTTACAGCAAAAATGATTCAAGAAAGTCTTGAACTTTCTAATCATTTGGACAATCATTTTTTTGTTAAAGAAACAAATTATGAATGAGTTCTTCAATTCCAATGAGAGCCAAATAGTTGTGTGTCTGGATATCTTATGCTTCGTAAACAATTAATAAAAGCATCATCTCAAAGCTTAATTGCTTATAACATTGTTGACAGAAAACCATTAACTTTTAGACTGAAAAAAATTTTATGGGCTGAGTGAATTAAAGTTTTAAACTTTTGATTGATTCATTACAGAATCAGTAGTAAAAATATATTCGTCTTTTAATATTCATTTGTAAAAAGCAAATTAATAATTTGTCAGATTATGAAAGTGAATGAAAGTTTTTTCAAAAATAAATTTCTATTTATAATTATAAAAAGTATTATATAGTAGATAACCTAAAAAGAATATTTGTAATCTATTAGAAAATGCTGCATATGTCATTGATTTTTTCTCAATTTACGTTCGTGAAAAAGTAAAGAATTTTTACTAAAGTATTAACTATTTTCTAAAATAATTATATTTTCAGCAGATTTTATCAAAATAATTTATAATATGTAAAAAAAATACAAAAAATATATAAAATATACATTTTTATTTTGCATGTCAATCGCTCCCTTTGGATGAAAATGAACAGCAACAAATCAGTACCTTATGGTACATTTTAAAAAAGACTGTAAATTCTCTATGATAATGACAGTTTTAGAGTAACTTGAAGCCATGAACAAAAATTTTCAATTGATGTACTTATTAAACACAGCACAAGAGTGAAGTTGGAGCTAATTGTATTTCCTCTTGTAACGAATCTGATTTCTTATCAGTTCTGAAATGTATCTGCATATCGTCAAATAGCAATAATGATTAAAATGTTTGAAATTATATAAAATAAATTACACATAAAAACATATTGTTTTGAATAAAATTAAATAGTTAATAAAAAAAGTAAAAAAACGTTTGTCTTTTATCAATTTTTTATTAGTCATACTTTATTTCCTTATTTTTTTATGCAAATTTTAAAGTAATTTTACCTTGTTGCTTTGCTTTTATGCAATTTTCAAAAATTGTGGAACATATCCCACATTTTTCAATGTAAGTTAATTCTATTTTTGTGTGATTTTTTTATGTGTGTCTTTTGCGGAACCTATCCACCGCATAAAATGAGACCTATGTGTAAATAGCCAACTAAAAAGTACAAAATAACAAAGTAATCCTCTCTCAGTTAATTTGCCATTCCTGGAAAATATCAGATATCTTAAAAATCTAGACATTTTAAAAACAATTGGAAAATGCAGAAATATTGTCATTTTATAAGAGCATTTGAGGCATTTTTCATTTTTATGATTTATTTGACATCTCAAATGCTTTTATGAAATGACAATATTCCTGCAATTTCCAATTGTTTCAAAACAAGTCAAGATTCTTAAAATCTCCAATATTTTCATAGAATGGCAAATTAACTGAGAGGGAATTACTTTATTATTTTATATATAGATGGCTATTTACACAAAAGCATTATTTGGAAAAAATATTTGTTTTCTTATTTTTTTCATTGTGAGGAGCCCATGTATGTTTTGAAAGGCTCTATTTTCTTTTGATCAGTTTCCCATTTGTTTTAGAGACTACCATCTATGTAAATTTCTATTAATTTTAGACAATTATTGTATTAAATGGAATAATCTTCCCAAATTGACTTCTCCAGACCTAATAATATATATAAGTTTTGAAGCAATTTTCTAATTTTATATATTTAAATAATTGGAAAATTCTATTCATGTCTATTATTATACTAATTTATAAGACATATTTTCTTAAAGGTCACAATAATTATAAAATTAGTGTTTGGCTGACAATTCAAGCATTTGTCATGTTTTATGCTCCAGTAAAACAAGATAAATGATAACAATATTTTAATTATTATCTTTCTAATCCACATCTTAACTCAGGTATTATTGTTTCCAGAATTATCAGTCTAAATTGTAATTGTTTTATTAATATCATCTAATAATAATTTTATATCTTTTATTAATAAATTATTTCAAGACATTTTAAAATTTACTAAAAAATTAAACTCTAAGTAATTGTAACATAAAATTATTTTAGCATTAAACGCTAAAATTAAATGATTATTTAGGAAATTTATTTACTGGATGACATGTTGGAAGTGAAGTCTGATATGCAGTCAAAATGAAGAAAGACAAAAAAAAAATATTAAAAAACTAAAAAAGTATAATGCACTCCCAATTGAGAATTAGAAAGATTTTTACTATCTACAGGTCGTCTCACTCTATAAAAAGAAATTTAAAAATTCCAAACTCAGATAATAAAGACATTATATATGCCTTTGATAAGTAATAAAGTTAAAAGATGCTTGAAACATATTTTGGATATCAGGCTTAGCTACAAAATAGTTTTTTTTGTTTTATTATCTTTGTGACTTGAACATTTTAGATAGCATTAGACAACTAAATAACAAGATTAATCTAATTAACCCAAAGAAATAATTCACTTACTTAACCTATATAAACAAAGAATGTGGTTTCCCAATAATGTCTGTGAAAAAAACAGAAAATCTCATTCTGCTTTTGATGACAGTTTTACAGAATAATTAAAAAACTATGCAAAAAATATTTTTTATTAAAACAGTAAACATTACATGATCATTCTTATGGTTACAAATGCTATTATAATAGAGGCTAAACTCTCCATGTTGCCACCCAATGCACACTGTGAATTCAAGAAGATTTGTGCACACAATTCCCATCTAAGTGCCTACTTGTCCAATATTTCCAGACTAGAAAGCCACAAGTTAAAAACTGTTCTGGTGATACTGTATGAGTAGGCACTAGATAGCAAATTTATGCACAAACCTTCTTGGATCCATTGATTACTCTGACTTGCACTGGGTGACATATGATGAGTTTAGCCACTTTTATTATATTTATTGTCAGTGATATTTATGTAATACTTATGATATAAAAATACATTGCAAAGGCAAATATAATAATACTTATTTCTCAGTAAATAACTAATTGGGCTAAAGAAACAAAAATTGAATGTGTTCTTTTTTTAAAATAAGCCATTTTATTTAGAATACAAATCAAATTGTACTTTAAACTTTCATAACAAACATTCTTCACACAGACATTTAACTATTCAACATAAAAGTAAAAAATAAAAATAAAAGATAGAAAACATAATTTCATACCATAGTAAATATCTGATAAAATTATGTATATGTAAGTATATGCATCTCAGTCTACACTGATGCGTGTATTGATTTTGAACAAGTATTAACTTAAAAATAATTAATTTACTTGTTGCATTTACATTTTAATTCTAATTTAAGCCCTTAATATTTGTTTATTACAATATGATTGAAAATAAAAAGGTTTTTAAAATAATAAACTACCATTTGCAAAATATTTTCCCCCATACTCGAGACCAATTGCTTTTTATATGTTTGTCGTTATATACTTCCATTAGTGCTAAAGGTTAATTGAAATATTAGTCAAATGTAAGCATTGTTTATAATTAATACAATTAGACCAGATATATATAAAATGACAACTTGTCATCTGTATTTGTGTTTGTGAATACGTTAAAAATAATAAAAGTATATTTTCTAAAGATGAAATATAAAATATTATATACAAATGAAAATGTATATCATCCTATTAATATCAACATACCAACAAATAAATAAATAACCTGTAATTTAAGCATGAACGCTAGAAATAATTGACATATAAATTAATTTTGTAAAGAAAGTTTTTTTTTTCAATTTCAGTGGTTGAAAGAAATGGCTAAACGGAAATTCATTTGTGAAAGTTGACAAAAAAATCTTACAACAAATCAAAGTTACAGGCTCAATTTGTAATAGGGGTTCAAAGTCTGGAATTACTCTAACAGTAATACATTTTATAATAAGGCGACAAACTATTTGCAATGAAAAAAGAAAATAGTGAATAAAAAAATCGTATATTAAATAACGTTATCACCAATGCTATCTTTAAAATATTTACTTATTATTTATTTAAGACTGCCGAAGCAAGCATACAATTATGTAAAATCATAACTAAATCCCTTCAGACAAATATATGTCATCACCGTTTTCTCAATGTTGTAATTTTTGATTGTTTTTATAATAGTACACCTTTTAGTATTTCGATGTAAAAAATATAATTGCTATGCATGCAATTAAAAAATGAAAATATGATTGTGCAATATAATTTACAACAATAATATTATACCTGAAGAATTTTCAATTATTTTCTAATTATACTTTGAATTAATATATATCTATATTGAGACAAAATTGGTCTCATGACATGCACCGTATTAGTGTGTGTGCATGTGTATATAATATAATATGAAAGGAAAAGTAGATATGAACACTGACAAAATTTACTATATATATATATATTTAAAGTTTGTAACCTGAAATAAAGAAATAATATTAACATCATAATTTTGTTATTTAAAATGCTATAAATTATTTAAAATCAAATGGAGTAAAAAGTTTATTTAATACAGGTGTGTTTATTAAATTTATTTGACTTTTTTGATTTTAATAAAAAAAAAAAAACTATAAATATTGCAATGAAACCAAGAAATAAAAATAATATTGGAAAAAACATTAATCCTATAATATGTATCCATTAAAAGCTTAAGCAAAAAAAAAACAAAAAAACAAAAACAAATCACTGTAATTAAATTTTTAATCAAGATGGAAAATGCCTTATATAATTATTCTGATTTTTACTTTCCTTTGCCTAAACTATAAATAGTAGATTTAGATAAACTGATTATATTAAATTATTAGATTGGGAAGAATGCATGAAGGCAGTTGCTTATTTTATTAAATCGAGTTTGAATCATATAGAAGAGAGGCTTTTCTGAGGTTCATAGGTCATATACGTGTATTAGGTGACTTCATGTTTGCAATTCATCAAATAATTAATCAATAAGATGTTTGTTTTGAAAACATATGTAATTAAAGTTTATGCTGAATACAGCTATATTTTTTCCATGTGAGTATAAAATTTTTATATTATTCTATCTTAATGTACTTAAATAACTTTCACTATTTTCAAAGATAATATTTATTATGCACGTTAAAAATATACGTTTGTTTGTTTGCCGTTTGATGTTTGGAAAAAATATCTTATTTATAGGCGTTTGCTAAATAGTTTTTCTAATTTACACCCTTTCTCCACACTTTTCATATCTTTACTTCTCTAGAAGCATAAGGAATTTTTATTGAACTAAAAACGCATTTACCTTCACTTTTTGAAAAATAATCAATCACTTTGTAAATTAATTAATAACCAAGTGCTCAAGATGTTAAGAATTTCTTATAATTATTGTTGTTATTCATTTACAAAAAACTTATTTTTATTCGACTTTATATTGTGAGTATGGCTGTTGGAACCATTAACATCAATATTATATTATAAGAATAATCAATATATATATTTCTAGAAGAGATGATAATAGATGGACAATTGAAATCTTAAACTGGATTCCAAGAGATTATAAAAGACCCAGAAAGAGGCCACATGTGAGATGGAAGGAGGAAATAAGAAAGTGTGCAGGGATGATGTTGAGAACAGAAGCTAAAGATCGGAAAAGTTGATTTGAACTTAGAGAGACCTTCATTCTGCAGTGGATTGATAATGGTGAATGATGATGATGATATATAAATATATATATAATTATTTGTAATAAATAATTTATAAATGTTTCAACATATATTTATTTTGGTTCTTTTTGATATTAATAAGATTAAACATAATGTATTTTTATTATTATTATTATACATAATTGTTGGTAAAAATATACGTTTCTGGTCTTTTTTTTAAAAAAAATAAAAAGCTAATATTATTTTAAACAGTTATTGCATGTGTGTGATAGATCTATCATTATCATGTACAACATTATAACTTAGACTTTTTTTCCTAACATCAAATTCTTTATTTAGATATTAATTAATTTATGCTATAAAACTTGTAGCTTTACATTTTGCTTACTATATATTTAAAGCACTTATAATGAAAATATTATTATTATTATTATTAAATTGACATAAATACAAAAAATGGCGCGTAATTTTAAATAAAAAAAAACAAATTACAACTTATTTTATTATATATTAATTAAAAATGCGTTGAGTGTAAATAATTATAAAGGTGTATACATTTTTTAAATGTCAATTATTTTTCATATTTATGTAAAGTAATTTCATTTTAATGCATTTAAAATAGTTAACATTATTTTTACAAGAATGCAATTTCTTAAAATAGATACTTCGGAACAATTTAAAATACGATTTTTGTTAAAATTGTTTGGATCACTGAGAATCAATTTCACAATAAATCACTAAAAACAGTACATGTAAAATTTATAATTTATTTATAACACTATATTTTTTTTAAAATAACGATTGGATCACTCTATTAATATTATATATTTTTCCAAAAGTACTTTAAAAACAAACAAACCTGATATTGTAAAGTGCATTAAAATTTCTTACAAAATTCTGTAAAGTGTGTGCAATATATGATATATTAAATTACAAAATTCAAAATTATTTTTAAGAAATGATATATTATTTACATCCCCAGGATATTTAACATTTCAGCTGATATTCAAAATAAAGTGGAAAATAATGTATGTAGATACATTTCAATATATTTGTAAAATATACGCACACATGTATCAATTTGCATAAATATGTACATGACCTCATATTTGTATATGAATGTAAGTAAATATACATGTTATTGCTAAATAACATATTTATTTATTTAAAAAGTTATATAATTGATGTTAATAACTGAAATACAGGCCTACTACATACCTACATCAATATATGTAATATATAAGGTATATTGGTGATTATTTATCTTTTCGCCATATAAGTGGTCAAGTGTGTCAGTGTTATGAGATAATTGATGTTAAATGTATTTCTATAGAATGCATCGGTTTTAATAAGTTGAACTGTTTTACTGTTTGCAATAAAAATAAATTGTAATAAAACTAAAGCATAAATTCAACTTCTATTAATTAAAAGTAAAATCTTTTTTTTTTTATTTGAAAATCGTTAATATACATATATACTTAAATCATAATGCAAGATCAAATAACCAATTACATTTTTTGTTTGTTTTTATTTATTTTTTAAATATGAAACCATTTATATTTATAGTTCTTTTTAATCAATTAAAATAATTAAGACTAATATATATATATAGTTTAACAATATTAATTAATTAACTCTAAATGTATAAATAATAATAATAATTTAAACAAAAAGAAAATTAACGGTTAACTATTCCGAAATCGTTATAATAAATTCAATTTGACTAATTTATTTTTATTAATGTTGATTTGTGATTCATTTATAGTGTAGTATACATGATCAAATAGATACAATAGTGGATTAATATTTTACAAATCATCTTTGCTGATGGTTTACAAAAGAAAAGATTATCTAGTAAGATAGTAAGATAACAATATGTGGGACTCGGAGAAAAGAGAAAGTAACAAAACAATAACAATAAAAATATCCAATGAAAGTTTTTCAGATACTACAAACTTATTATAAGATTACTGTTTTGAATTGATCACTATATAGATAATAAAGAAATGAATCTTTAAATATTTTTTATATTTCTTAAAAAAAGAATTTTAATTCTTTGTGACAATGTTCAGAATCAATTTAAGAGCATATGATAATATAGGATATATTTACAATTTTGTTAGCTTGACATTGCTGGAAATATTTATTGTAAAATCTGTAAAGAAAATATACAGTTTTTAATGGGTCCACAGTGTTAATTATTTTGTCTGTTGGTTTTCCTTTGGCAGTATAAAATTTTAATCTACTTTCCATTACGAATGTTTCAATGAGATGGCTTAGTGGGAGAAAGAAGATAGTAGTTTCTTAGAAATATGTAATTTTCAAAAAGCTGCTTTTTCTTTTGTTTCCATTTATATATATAAAAAACTTTTAAAACTATTATCTTAGCAAAAACAATAATAATAATAATAACAAGAAAACTTTTTTTTTGGTCTTCATTTCTAAGGTTGTTCATGAGTGTCCTCACAATGCTATGCCAATTGTATGGTTTAGATATAAATGTGAACTTTGAACGTTATTTTTATGTATAAATAAATTATTATTATTATTATTATTATTATTATTATTATTATTATTATTATTATTATTATTATTATTATTATTATTATTATTATTATTGTTTCAAAGCAAAACTTTATTGAGTCTAAAAAGTTACAGAGTTACATATAGTATTATATTGATTTGTTACAAATGCAAAACAAATTACAACAACTTTCAGTATGTAAGTCTTTATCAATTCTGCATACTTTCTTTCTTGTTTTTAAATTTGGCCTTCTATTTAGTTCAGTTTATGCTTGCATCTCTTTGAAGTTGGAAAAAAAGCTCATGCTGAAAATGTCATCATCTATCATATTAGACTTTATATTTTATAGACTGGATCTTTGTTTCAAGTGTGACCATGTGGCTGCAAACACATCTGGTTGAGCTAGGATGCTGTCTCTTTTTCTGAACAGTTCTAGTTTTATTGAATATGTTGCTGGGTGGCGTCGAGGGTTATTAGCAAGTGCAAAAGTACATCTGGTACACCAGTAGGCATAAAGGCTATATGTTACTGTGTGAATAGCAGGGATGTTGCCTTTTTTAAATGTTATTTATTATTTCATCAATTGAAATGATAGCCTTTCTGTATGTGGTAAACATTGTGTGATGTATTGTTTCTAGTGCACTGCAGGAATGAAGAAAATGATCCTGTGTCTCTTCTTGTCTATGACATAGCCTACACATGGGGTCTATATTTGTGTAGAATCTACGAAATCTGAGGAAATGTGTTGTGGGTAGAGCATTAAGATTAAGCTTAAGTAGAAAATCAAATAATTTTGGTTCTAATGACCATTTTCTGAATTGTTGCAGTAGTTGTCTGTTGTCTATCCCAAGAACTGATGGATGTAGATTAGGTGTCTGGTTTGGGTTTAGTATATTATAAATGTCCCAGTATGTATACTTGTTGTCATTATTGAGTGATATTTTGTTGTATATTGGCTTGAGTTCTTCAATCAGTGTGGATAGATATCCATATGAAGGGGGTGGTCTGTCTGTGGGTATTATACTAATTACACACTCCAGGTCTGGAAATCTTTTTATGGTTGCTGTTATTAGATTTACTGATTTCTGTGTGTAAAAAAAACATTGATTGTATGGAGTCCAAGTCCATTGCTATGTGGTGGTCTGCTCAGATTTTTTTAAGAGATTGCCACTGTCTTTCTCTTCCATATTAGTTTGTTACAGATTGATGAGATTTTGGATATGAATGTTTTTGAAAATTTGATTATAGGTGTGTAGTAGGTAATTTTTATAATTATAAGTTGATTAAATAGTGCTACCTTTGCATATATTGACAGGTATGACTTTTCAAGTGAGGTTGTGATTTTTCAGCATCTTTTTTTAATTTATTTTGAATTTTTTGCCTCATTCCGTTAGTTCCAAGGTAGAATGGGAATTATTATTATTATTATTATTATTATTATTACATTCATATCGGCCTTTCAAGCCAAATTGTGCAAACGCTTTTGCGAGTGTTAAATAATAAATGAATACCATCTGACCAATACAAGATATAGAATTTATGCAAGAATAAAAGGAATCCTCTTATTCCTATGACTCAAATATTTATATATGAGCAAATCTGAAGTACTGGCACAGTAGGTGTGACCTTCTGTGCCAGTACTTCAGATTTGCTCATATATAAATATTTGAGTCATAGGAATAAGAGGATTCCTTTTATTCTTGCATAAATTCTATATCTTGTATTGGTCAGATGGTATTCATTTATTATTTAACACTCGCAAAAGTGTTTGCACAATTTGGCTTGAAAGGCCGATATGAATGTAATTACAATTGTATACAGACGCTATAAAAATAAATGCTGAATATTATTATTATTATTATTATTATTATTATTATTATTATTATTATTATTATTATTATTATTATTATTATTATTATTATTATTATTATTATTATTATTATTATTATTATTATTATTATTATTATTATTATTATTATTATTATTATTATTATTATTATTATTATTATTATTATTATTATTATTATTATTATTATTATTATTATTATGTTTCAAAGGATAAACTTTATTAGCATTCAAAAAGGTTACACGTTTCATTTGTCAACATAGTTCTTACATATAAATTGGTTCATGAAACTGAACTGTAAAATGATTTCACCGATACATTGTATACCTTAACAAACAAGAAATATTTAAGAAATAAGGTAAGAAAAGTTATATATATATATATAAAGAAAAAAAACAAAAACAAAATGCAAATATAAATCAACAAAGGGAAGGGTGATCACTCAATAAAAAAATTGTGTACAATTAGATATACCCCAACAAAACCAACTCAAGAATGTGTTCAATTTGTGTTAGTTGACTTTAATACTGGCACAAGGATGCATGTTAGGTATGGTTTTCCTTTTTTTTCTGTACTTTGAATATAAGTTGTGTGATTTGTAAACCTCAAGTCTCTTTCATGTATGGTTTGCAGTTTATTTTTGAATGTGTTTGGATGCCTTGTGGAGTTATGGTTATATATAAAATTACACCTTGTACACCACAAGGCATAGAGTATAAATGTGCTGATTGATCTTTTTATCCTTAAATAAAGTGCTAATTATTTCATGTATGTTTTCTAGACCTGAGCATGAGAAAAATAGGTGATTTTGTGTCTCTGAGTCGCTATGGCAAAGATTACAACACATCATCTATATCTTTTTAGTTTCTTTGATATTTTAAAAAATGTTGCATGGGTAGTGAGTCAAGATTTATCTTTAGGAGAAAGTCTAAGTATTTTGGTTCAAGTTATCACTGTTTGAATTTGCAACACAATTGTTCATCATCTTCATCATCATCATCATCATCATCATCATCATTATTATTATTATTATTATTATTATTATTATTACCACCATTATTATTATAATAATGTCGATGATGTCTCTAGAAATATTATGTATGATATTCCCATACAGTTACAATAACTTCATGTTTGTTCATTTTATACAAATTGATAATCCTCTTTACTCTCACTCATATGCATTATAATTGACAAACTCAAACTCATTATGTTCTCAATAGTAACACTATTTTTCAAATTCATTAATTCAGATTAAAATATAGCCTATCTTAAATCTTTTTCATTATTATATATATTATTCTAATTTTAATTACAATGAAGAATAATAACAGTGTCACAATCTAAGTAATGTCTGAAATATAATCTTACATAAAAGATTGATTTAAATATTACAATTTTATAAATGAAGTATTTTTTTAAAGAAATTTTACTCTCAAAATAAAAAAAAAGATATATTTTTATTTTTATTAAATTTGTTGTAAATGCTTTGTATTTTTTTTTTTAAAAAAATAAATACTGCCCTCTTGGGCACATCATTTAAAATATTTTTAAACTTTGGCCCATCAATACTGCTAGAGTAAACAAATGAGGCAAACACCTTGAAGTATTTAATTGTCATATTGCATTATCATTGTTTTTAAAGTTTATACAAAATTTGAAGAATATCTACTTGATAGAATTATGTTAAAACTCTCATACAAAGGTTATTATCAAATCCTGAAAATCAAATAATCTAACAATCAGTAGTATTAAAACACCAAACATCACATGATCACCATTTCTTATGCCTGCTCATAACTGTTATTAAAAGAGGCAAAACTATCCATACAGCAGTGTCATTCAGTGCAAGCCAGAGTACTCAATGGATGCCAGAAGGCTTGTGCATAAAATCCTTATCCAGTGCCTACTCATCCAATATCACCAGACTAGTTTCTGGCTTACATCCTTCATCACTGAAGAGCCTTGGATCTGAGAGCACTGCATCTAAATCTTAGGACCTAATGTAACCCTCCAGAAGTAACCTTTTTATCTCTACTTAACTATAAAACTATGAGAATAAAATTGAAATCACAACAATATTTTCAATCTAAGCTCATTAGCTTATATTGTCATATAGGTCTGAGCTCAGTTCAGTACTGATACATTTTAGTGTCTGTGGTTCTTTAATAACCATAGCCACCACTATCCTACTAGGTAGGATTGGTATTAAGCCACCAAACCTCACATGTTGACCATTTCTTATGCTTAATTATAACTGCTATTAAAACAGTAAAAACTATCCATAGAATAGTATCATTCAGTGCAAGCCAGAGTAATCAATGGATGCCAGAAGTCTTGTGCATAAAATCCCTATCTAATGCCTAATCATCCAATATCCCCATACTAGTTTCTGGCTTATGACCTTCATCAATGAGGAGCATTGAATCTGAAAGCACTGTACCTAGATCTTAGGATCTAATGCAATCCTCCAGCATCTACCTTTTATCTCTACATAACTACAAAACTATGAATGGATTTATTGTATCGAGAGTTTTGCCTGTGTTAATAAACTATTATGAGCAGGCCTAGAAAATGGTGATCATGTGAAGTTTGGTTGTTTAATACCAATCCTGCATAGTAGGATAGTGGAGGTTATGGTTATTAAAGAATCAAAGACACTAAAATTTATGGTTACTGAACTAAATTCAGATATATATGAGTATATAAGCTAATGTGCTTACATTGAAAATATTGTGTTTTGAATCTTATTCTCAAATTATTGTAGTTAAGTGGAGATAAAATGTGGCATCTAGAGGGTTGTATTAGATTCTAAGATCTAGGTGCAGTGCTCTCAGATACAAGGCCTCTCACTGACGAATGCCATAAGCAAAGAAACTAGTTTGGGGATATTGGATAAGCACAAAATAGGGATTTTATGCACAAGCCTTCTGGCATCCATTGATTACTCTGTCTTGCACTCAATACTTTTCAATACATATATATATAAGACATATTTTGTGGGTTCTTTCATGTTAAAACATGTTAAATATTGATATACAAATGCTTCGACTTGATCAAGTCGAAACGTCAGTATATCAATATTTAAAATTTTTTTAACACGGATGAACCCGCAAAATATGTCTTTTATATATGCAACCCATGAAAATCTTTGTATTAACATATATATATAACTTTATGTATTTACATCTTGATAAGGCTCCAATATAGAAGCAAAATCCGGGTTGGTGAGGTTTATAAAACATAATATTTTTTAAAAAGTTATCTTATTAAATAATTTTTTATTGAATTATTTTTAATATATATATATATTGTGACTAAGTGTTTTCACACTTACTTCCATTGCTTAACCTCAAAATAACAAATTTCTTTGTTCACTTCATTTTTAAAAAAATAGCTAATTAATAAGTCAAACATAAAATGGACAGTAATTGTGTTGCATATAACCCTTTTTAGTACAGTTTTATGTAAAATAGTCATGTTTTTTTTTTTATAATGGCCATAAGCATAGTGGCTTATATTGCTTTTAATAATTGTACTTATTAATAAAATAATAGGATTATAGCAAAATTTTTTCCAGCAAATAGTATTAAGATAATGCAGTAGATTAGTTATAAGACAGAAGAGAGCAGAAAATATAAAATTAATTTAAAATTAGCTTTAGTAAATTTTTAAAACAGTAAGAATTTTCTGCCAAAAACCTCAAGACTATTTTGTTTATTTCACATAGATTTTTTATTTATTTAGCAATAGTATATTTTTCCTAAAAATCTCTTTTTGCATGCAGTTATGAAATTTGATTATTAGATATCTACTGTTTGGATTATTAAGAACCTTATATACTGTCCCCTAGATTTACTTCATCTTTAACATATCATAAAAATTTTCTATCAGAACTTGAATAACTGACATTGCTCATTTGTCACTGCTAAAATCAATGATTTTTCATTGTGATAATTCTGGAAAGAACTACATAATTGAACTGGGATTGATGCATTATATTCATCATTTATTATGTTAAAGATCACCAGGTCAATAATCTTTTGTCCCATTTTATTATACTTTCCCCCTTCTTCTTGTGAAACCATGATGTCCTCATCTCCTTCCCCCATTAAGTCCATTATATCATTGTAGGCTTCTCATGTAACATTATTTTTTGCTATATCTCTATTTTCATTAGACTTTAACCTGTTCGTATAACTTAGATTTTTGGAATAAAAATGTTTTTTTCTTTTCTTGGTTGCTGATTGTTGCTATTAGATATATTATTAGATTTCTTTATATCATCCATTTTCAAGTTTTTCCTTCATTTTTATGTACTATAGTCGATTTGGAGTTTATTTTAGTGTTTTCATTTACGTCTAATGTTTCAGGGCCTTCTATAATGTATATGTCACTGTTTTTTCTTTTGCTTACTAACTTTGAATATAGAGTGGTTTAATTTCCTCTGAATAATTTCTTGTTGATCTACTTTCTTTCTTTCTAAAAGTGGTTTCATCAATTTTTTATTATTTGAGGCAGCTTTTGCTGCTTTATTTTGTATTTTCTTGAAGCAGTTTCCTCCATTTTCGTTTTCACAATGATGTTGGAAACTTCTTCAATAGTGTCAGACAACTTAGAATTTTTCTTCATCTTCATTTAAAAATTAAAGATAGAGTTCTTACCTTCTATTTCAAGTGTAACATTCACCTTTTCTCACTTTAAACTCACTTTAATCCAATACTATTGAGGAGCCAAATCCTTGCAGTGTTTTCTCAGTCAGCGCCATCTAGAGAAATGTAGTTGTAATATTTTTAAAATGAAATTTTGCAAAAGCAAAAGTTGCATCATATATTTTTTTTGATAATAAAACTTCTTGGCAAGAGGGGGTGTTAAAATAGAACTAGAAAATATATTTAAAACTGTTTTCTCTCTCTCTCTCTTTGTAAAGAAAACTTTTATAATGTATAAAATAAACCAATGTAAAATCAGACTAAAATTTAGTGTGTAAAAATAAAATGTTTGTAAAACTTTGAAAAATGTAATCGATTAATTTATAAGATTACTGATTAAATTGTATTAATTTAAAAAAGTAAACTATTTTATGAAGGTCATTTAGATGAATCTGAATGGATTAAGATTAAGGCAAATGTTAAAATCAATTAATTAAAGAAATATAAAATTAATTAAAAGACAGATTCAAGTCAAGATAAAGATAAAACAAGGAAAGAGTTAATATAAAAAAGTTACATCTTGGTTATTGTTCTTCAGTCTGGTTTGTGATATACAGCCTGATCTGCATTTTGTAATCAAGTTATTCCAGTCATCAATTTGTTATTAGTCTTGATTTCATGTTCTTTCTAAAGAATGCAGAATATTCGGAAATTGTAAATGCAGTAGTAAGAAGCCAATCATTACTATTGCGATCAACATTAATGGATAGACCGTATAAGTCATAGAAGTGTCTGACAGGGCTTCATGCCCTCAGTCATCAACTATTCTGTTGAATCAGGACCTGGAATCAATGCCAAGGTTATAAAGTAAACACTGTTGCATACCTGCTCTCTCTCACTATTTGTCTAAACCTGGAAGGAAAGCCATGAAGCCATCGAGAGAAGAAGAAATAGCTAACTGGTTGGAAAGCAAAACCATTGGATAATACAAACAAAATACAACCTGGATAAAGAAACTTTTCAATAGCTGTGTACACACTTAATTTTAAATGAAATAAACTTTAATAAACAGACTATTATAACTATAGCCTAAAGTGGTCTTTTAAAATTTTCTTATGTAAAGATGTATTGTTATTTTATATTATACTAAATATATGTGTGTGCATAAATAATTAAATATTAATGTTTGTGTTAACTGTTATTTTATATATTTTTCTTTCTCTCTTGTCACTGCATCAACAGTAAATTAATGTAAAATTATGTTATGTTTTATGTTTTAAGTAAATATGCTGGACCCTGAGACAGAGTGTGATCTAGTCATGCAATATTTCAATTGCTGGATTGTGGGTGTGTTGTCCAAAGCATTTTGATTATTTAACTTATGATTGGATGGTGCCTGAGATCGATCAAGATCGATCATCAATACAAATAAAATGTTTTGGATGGCAGAAGCTTGAATCTAGTAATCAAGGTGGGGCCATGGTCTGGAAATGTGATCATGTTATGCTTTGCATAGATCAATCTGCCATGAGTATCATTGATGGTCCAGCTATTGATGGTATTCTCCCCTCTGCTTGAAGGACCAGTCCATTCACATAATATTAAAAATATAAAATTTAAATTATGTTAAATAAGGTTTAAAACCAATTAAACAATTTCTATTAAATGGAATCAGTTCAATATATATAGTTAAAATTATTTAAAATTCAAAATTTAAGAAGACTAATAAAAAAATTGTTTAATACAATCAATGATTTTCCTGACAAAGTAGACTTCTTAAATGCAAATGCCTACAAAACATATCAACAAATACATATTTACCTTAAATATAGTTAATATATATATATATATGATTATAAATTTTGTAGTCCATTGCACTTCAGAAGTCAGCTTTAGCAAAAAAACAACAACATTGCTTATCTTATTTATTTATTTTAACTAGTCTTGTTATATTTTGAATTTGGGGACAATTATAATTATTTTATTGAGTAGTTTAGCTTTAGGCAATATATATATATATATATATGCATATATATATATTGTAACCCATGCACACAACACCCTCATGTACATTATATGAGCAAATGCCCAGGGCGCCAGTTCTATTAATGAATAGAATGATTTATCATTTTATCTGATTCATAATTAATGCTGAAACTCTTTTATTTATGTTTACCTTACAGCTTCGCTCAATGGGAGGTTACAGAAAGTTCATAACATATAGAATATAAATAAATGAAGGAAGAAATACTATAAACTATTAAATAAAACCTTATTTATTAATTAACCAAATGATAAAGGCTAACAGAGTTTTATTTATTCCATCTAACAAAATATAATTTCAATTTGATTTTTTCCATCATCCAGTTACACTCTATATTAGCTCAATACAACTTCGACAGAATAGAAAAGTATAACACTAAATAACTCTATTGTTCAGCACATCCTAATCTAAATGGCTGAATTAATGTTAATCTAGGAATATAAAATCAGATCTCAGGGAATCTATAATATAGTTAGACTAACGAACTATATTAGCCAGTAATTTATAACTCTAAATTATAATAAGATATAATGAAATAAATTGAATAATGTTATACTGGGATAGCAGTTAGATAATGAAGGAAATAGGGTATCTTTTAATCTCACATCATCATCTAAGTAATACACTAACTAGGCAACCTTTTCATAAGTCTATCAAGTAGTAAATATTTCATGTAATGTCTGGATAAAGGAAACAATACTATCAGACATTAGGATATTTAATATCAAAGCTATAAAATAATATACTTATTCGTGTAATAGGTCTATGAAATGTGGAGATGTGGAAACTAGAATGTGAATGCACATAAGAACAACTCAAAACACAGTTTTTAATAAATAAACAAAGCATTTATTTACACTTAAGATTTAATTAGATGTAATCGGTTCACAATAAGTCTATTTATCCTAATCTTTGGATCTACAAATAAATCTATGAACATAAGTTTGGGATTATCCCTATTACATGTCACATCATTTATTATTTACACACTTATGAACGCAAATTAACAAGCAAATAAGACCTGAATATTCTGACTTTGAATATCTGGGCTATCTAAACATTTTCATATGCAACACTGAATAAATAATATATTATACTATGGGCACAATATACACTTTTGAGAGGTTATATTATCAATTGTTGGAATTAAGCAAATTAATACACTTGGCTATCAAGAGAGCAGCTTTAAATAACTGAATTAAAGAATCAGTTTAAATAACTACATTTTTCACACACAACAATAAAATCATACTCATTCCGATGATTTCGAACTTATGGCAAATTAATATGATGTGATTTAAAACATTTATTTCCTGTTTTAAGTTTAACAATATTATACTTTTATATCCGCGATATTATTTACATTACAAGTGTGTGTCATACCTTAAGCAATAATAAAAGAAAAGGATCTTTTTTTTTTACACATTATCACTTTATCTAGAAATTATTAAATAATTATTTAATTTCGGACAATATCATAGACCAAACAATAAAATAGGACATTATATCTACTCTTATATTCAATAAAGAATTTAAATTAATTATTTATCCAACCACTGATTGAATTACACAGAGCTATGTTTTTAAGATAATACAAACTACTCGTTCAAAAGAATTCAAGCACATGTGAGCTAATAAACTCTTTAACTAATACTTCAACAACTCATTTAAATCTGAAATACACTATTGGTGTGGAACTTGTCTCAACACCAGGACAATAAGAAAAACATCATAAATATCACTTCATAATACTACTACACAATCTAGAATAGTCTTTACTCATGGCAAAATAATTAAAATATACGAAAGGGAAAATTTTCTCATCCCTACAAACATAGAACATATCAAGAATAATTTCCTTTCCAACAGCTCCTCTACATATCTAACACTATATGCTGGTGGATAAATACGTACAGATAAATCACTCATCCTTTCAAAAGAATACAACAATATCCGAAATTTATATAAAGAAACAACTATAAAACTGAATGTTTATTACTTAAATAAAATAATTGCACAAGATAGACACACATAGGCATAAATAAGAGTATGAAAAACAATTCTAAGTTATATAATATGCATAGGTTACGATAAATAAGTGATATATTAACATATAAACTTTTAGCTTAAATTAGACTTTCAATTGTTCAAATTTAAATAGTAATAATTATTATGAACGAGGTTTCTTTGCTATCTCTAACACGATATTTCTTTCCTATAGTCACTACTTTGAAATCCAAAATTCTCACTTTGAGATAGAGAAAAAAATATATAATAAACTAAACACCTCTCTTTAACAATATACCCAAAAATATACTATTTTATTTTCATAAAAGAAAACAAATCATATTTAAGTAACAATATTTACCAGCATATTCACAATTTGTGAATATGCTCCTCCATGATGATCTGCAAGTTCATAAATAACATAATTATATAAGCAAAATATAACAATAAATATGTCTATCTATCTATCATATACATCCATAATGACTAATAAATTAAAAAAATAAAAGTCACTTGTCCTTGGACTTAAAAGCAAAATTCACTGGCAGAGTTTCTTTTCCGGCGTTTACTAAATACGGAGATAAATTCCAAAATGAGTGCGTAGTATTAGTAAAGACGTGAGACATGAAGAACAAATTATTTCTATGACGAACATTTACAATTCAATCTTAACTTAGTAATCTCTAATGTTCTTAGCAAAATCTAATAGAGTTTACTTATAGCACGTAAATAATAAATTTTTATAATGACAATAATATGAAAAGATAGTTTCAGCTGTATTTGTACTATAATAATCACTGAATACCTTCCGTAGTAATTTTTAACTTAGCAATAGATTTTAATAGATTTCCTGGAGAGCATTTGTTTTTCCTATAATTTGTAAGCTAGCATATACATAATTAATTTTAGTCATTGCAAATTAATTGTTCATATAAAATTCGTGATTCCTTAAGCAATAATATTTTGTTTTTTATAATACATACGTCGAAGAGAATAGAAATATTCAATATTAATAACATCCTTCAATCTGACTTAAGCATACACACATTCTATAAACAGTAGTAATTAATTAATCCTCTATCAGTCACATACTTATTCTTAAATAAAACACTTTAATTTTATAAGCCTAAATAAGACAGGTTGTCATTCCATAATAATTTAAAGTATAGCATAATAAAATATGCACATCCTGTTAATTTTAATTTGACTTTTATAGAAGTAAAATATAAGTTTATTTGAGAGCTGAACATAAATCCTGTTAAATTGTTCTGCATAGGTTTCTATAAAGTATTATAAAAGTCACACAATTTAGTTAGCAGATTAGAGAGTTCATGCACTTTAACTTTCTTCTTACAATAATAAATACCAGTAAATATAATAGCATAAATTTAAGAGTATAAACAAACATTTTTAGAAGGAAAATAAATATGATAGTGTTAATTTAAACGTTTAAACTGAGCAAAGGAATGAAATTGATGTATCTTTTTCTTTATACTTTAGCCAGACATTCTAGTTGAAGACTTTCTGGTAACTAGAATTTTCCTATGACTTTTTAAAATTTACTTTGGAGCTTTAAAATTGACTTGACTTCTGGAAGAGATACATAATTCAAACACAGGCAGAATGAACTACAGCAATGGTTACACTAATAATAATGAACAAATTTTACTAGTGACTATTAGTTAAATAGATAACACTTCCACCCATCAAAAGGTCATTTTTACTCTCCAAAGGTTAACTCCACCCTTTGCAGTCAGGAGTCAATTAAATATTCAAGAAATCTTTTCTTGAAAAAAAAATCATTTGACCTTCACAATTAAATCAAGTCAAATAAAACAAAAAAAAATAACTTTTTACAAACTTGAAACAAATGAATATCAATTAGCTATTAAATAAAAATGGTTGATAATATTATTTAAATTGGTCAAATAGTTTACCAATCTAAACATCCATTAAACACTTAAAAAATATATATTTGCAAAATTATTAAAAATAATTAGTGTAATTTAAATGTTTTATTGTAAATGTAATATTGTTTATGGTAATTAAAATATGAAAATGAAATGGAAAATGATACAGACATACCTGCATGCACATGTACTGCAACATAAATATTAAAATACCCTGATTAAATATAGTTGATATGGCTATGGGTTAAACATATCTCACTGACTATAATATTGGTAAATGGATGGGTGTCAATGAATAATAAATCAGAAAACCATTCAAACAAATACCAAACACTAATTTTTAAATAAATAAAACAACTTTGCATCAATATAACTATTATAACAACACTTTCTGTAATAACCCACCCCCTTCCTTGCATTAAACACTTCATTAAATACAATAACATTAAATGCTTGTAAAATTGCTAGCCAAAATGCACATGTGGCCCACTATGAGTTTTTGGACCATTAATAGAAAAATTTTAAAATTTTAAGGCTATTTCATTTTTTTAGTACAATGCATTTATTCACTGCTGATGTAACACAGTTTAATTACTTGTGCCCATTCAGAAGGTCACAATATATATATATATATATATATATATATGATCACTAGATGGAAATTACCAATAGATCTAAACAATCTTTATTTTTATAAATGCCAAAAGAGAAAGAATTCAAAATATCTATTGTTAAGTCCCTACCTCCAGACCAATTGGTTTTGAGCTTATGGATCACCTCAGTGAATGACTGGCACTCTAGAAACTAGATCTAAAATACTAACTCAAAGTCAGGACTTATAAAACACATTTCTATCAATTTGAAAGTCTGAATTTTTCAAATATGTAAATGTCTTCAAATCCAACATTGCAAACCAGATAGCTATATGGGTCTGAATTCAGCTCAGTTTCACCATATTGTAATAGCCTCTGCAATATAAAATCACAAAAGCCATCAAAGGTAAACTTATAATAATTAATAAAACAAGTTATATATTTCATAACATGCATTTAAGCTTGCATTTAAATGATCACTAGATACAAATAGCTCTAAACAAACTTTATTTTTATAAGTGCAAAAGAGAAAGAATTCAAAATCTCTATTGTTAAGTCCCTACCTCTAGACCAATTGGTTTCAAGCTTATGGATCACATCACTGGAGGGCTGGGACTCTAGAAACTAGATCTAAAATACTAACTCAAAAGTCAACACTTATAAAATACATTTCTATCAATTTGAAACTCTGAACTTTTCAAACATGTAAATGTCTTCAAATACAGCTTTGCAAACCAGATATCTATATGGGTCTGGATTCAGCTCAGTTTCACCATATAGTAAGAGCATCTGCAATATAGCATCACAAAAGCCATCAAAGGTACACTTATAATAATTAAGAAAACAAGTTATAAATTCCGTAACTTGCTTTTAAGCTTGCATTTAAATGATCACTAGATGGAGCTTACCAATAGCTCTAAACAAGCTTTATTTTTATAAGTGCCAGAAAAAGAAAAAAAATCAAAATCTCTATCATAAAGTTTCTACTTCTAGACCAATTATATATATATGATCACTAGATGGAGCTTTACCAATAGCTCCTAACAAGCTTTTGTTTACATAAATGCTGAGAGAGATAGAATTCAATATCTCTTTCATTGACTCCAACCGTTAGACCATGGTTTTGAGCTCGTTGGATCATCTCAGTAAATGGTAGAAAGACATAAACTAGATCTAAATACCAACTCTACAATCAGCATTATGAAACATGTTTCTATCAGTTTGAAAGCATGAATTTTTCAGATACGTAAATATCTTCAAATCCAGCCAAACAAACTAGACAGCTATATTGGTCTGAAATCTGTCCAGTTTCAGTTTCACCATATAGTAAAAGCCTCTGCAATATATATCATTTGCAAAAACCTTCAAGGTACATTTATGATAATCAAAACAAGTTATAAATTTTGTAACTTGCTCTTAGCTTGCATTTTATGATCACTAGATGGAGCTTTACCATTAGCTCCTAACAAGCTTTTGGTTACATAAACACTGAGAGAAATACAATTCAATATCTTTTTTGTTGTCTCCAACCTTTAGTCCATGGTTTTGAGGTAGTTGGCTCACCTCAGTAAAGAGTAAAAAGACAGAAACTAGATCTAAATACCAACTCTACAATCAGCATTTATGAAACACATTTCTATCAGTTTGAAAGCATGAATTTTTCAGATATGTAAATATGTTCAAATTCATCCAAACAAACTAGACAGCTATATGGGTCTGAAATAAGTTCAGTTTCATCATATAGTAAAAGCCTCTGCAATATATATCATTGCAAAAACCTTCAAGGGTACATTTGTGATAAACAAAACAAGTTATAAATTTCATAACTTGCTCTTAGCTTGCATTTTATGATCACTAGATGGAGCTTTGCCAATAGCTCATAACAAGCTTTTGTTTACATAAATGCTGAGAGAGATAGAATTCAATATCTCTTTCGTTGTCTTCAACCTTTAGACCATGGTTTCAAGCTAGTTGGCTCACCTCAGTAAAGGGTAGGAAGACAGAAACTAGATCTAAATACCAACTCTACAATCAGCATTTATGAAACATGTTTCTATAGTTTGTTTGGATGGATTTGAAGATAATTTACATATCTGAAAAATTCATGCTTTCAAACTGAATCCTTTACTGAGATGAGCCAACTAGCTCGAAACCTATGGTCTAAAAATTGGAAACAATGAAAGAGATATTGAATTCTATCTCTCTCAGTGTTTATGTAAACAAAAGCTTGTTATGAGCTATTGGTAAAACTCCTAGTGATCATAAAATGCAAGCTAAGAGCAAGTTATAAAATTTATAACTTGTTTTGTTTATCATAAATGTACCCTTGAAGGTTTGTGCAATGATATATATTGCAGAGGCTTTTACTCTATGGTGAAACTGAACTGATTTTAGACCCATATAGCTATTTTATTTGGCTGGATTTGAAATATTTACATATCTGAAAAATTCATGCTTTCAAACTGATAGAAACGTGTTTCATAAATGCTGATTGCAGAGTTGGTATTTAAATCTAGTTTCTGTTTTCCTACCCTTTGCTGAGGTGAGCCAACTAGCTTGATACCATCATCTAAAGATTGGAGACAATAAAAGAGATATTGAATTCTATCTCTCTCAGCATTTACGTAAACAAAAGCTTGTTAGGAGCTATTGATAGAGCTCCATCTAGTGATCATAAAATGCAAGGTAAGGGCAAGTTACAAAATTTATAACTTGTTTTGTTTATCATAAATGTACCCTTGAAGGCTTTGCAATGATATATATTGTAGAGACTTTTACTATATGATGAAACTGAACTGATTTCAGACCCATATAGCTGTCTAGTTTGTTTGGCTGAATTTGTAGATATTTACGTATCTGAAAAATTCATGCTTTGGTATTTAGATCTAGCTTCTGTCTTCCTACCCTTTACTGAGGTGAGCCAACTAGCTCAAAAACATGGTCTAAAGTTTGGAGACAATGAAAGAGATATTGAATTCTATCTCTCTAAGCATTTACATAAACAAAAGCTTATTAGGAGCTATTGGTAAAGCTCCATCTAGTGATCATAAAATGCAAGCTAAGAACAAGTTACGAAATTTATAACTTGTTTTGTTTATCATCTATATATATATATGCAAACTTAAAATGTTTTGTGCACAAATGTGCTAATAAATTAAAATTATATTTTAAATAAAATTTTAAAAAAAGTAATATTAATAATAAATAAATAAAGTACAATTATGCATGTATATATTTACAGTTTTATGATATTTTTCTTATTGCATTACCAAAGCCATATAATATTAACATCATTTATTTTCTTTATTATTTTTGAAATTCTTTATGTAATAATAATCAGCTATTGATGGATTCCATTGCTCCAGAAAACTTCTTCAGAACATTTAATAAGCATTGAAAATAAGTAGAAGAAGTTATGAAGAGGATTTTTGAGGTAATCAAAAACACCAATAATGGGTTTAAATTATATACAACATTGTAAAAGTAATAAAGAAGTAAATTATATCAATATTATATTTATAGTTCTGTGTGTGTTAAATCTTTCACAACTCTATTTAATCACAATTAAATATCTGTTACAGACTCTTTTTCTTCAATATTTTTTAAAAAATTCAAATGATGCAATGACAGTTTAATTATGGATAAAAGTAGCTTTGTCAGTTATTATAATACTTTTAAGTATGCAATAGCTTAGAAATGTATATAACTTCCCCTTATTTGCTGTGAATTACTTGGAATTGTGTGTTCCAGATTCTGGGCTATATTCTTCCTGGGATCTTAAAGCTTTCTGATGCAATAAAAGACAATCAATCACAACATTCTTCCAAGTTATATCATTTAATCTTACACTTAAGACTTTTATTTTATTTTAGCCAAAACATTATCTCTTATTTATGTTAGAACTTTAGCTATTTTAAGAGTACAAATGAGAATGATGTGCTTTTTAAAAAAAAATCTTATAGATGACTCTTTAGTTTTTGAAAAACAAATCTGTTTTTTTTTTACTTTTCCATATTAAATCAATATTTTTTCTTATTTAATGAAAAGATTTTAAGACATTTTGAAGTTATTGCTCATTGTACTACATTACATTTTAGTTTTAAATTTTTTTTATTTGGTTTAATATATGTAATACCTTTGAAAAAATGTAGAAGAATTAACCTGTAAACTTCACTGTATAATCATTTTCGTATGTGTTTTTACCTCCATCTACAACTAATAAATCAATAATATTTAAATTCAACAGTATAACAATGATGCATTTCATAGTGCTGATTGGTTGTTTCTTTTATTCTCCACCAGAGTTCACCTGTGAATAAATTTTAATAGTTCAATTTTTAATTTTGATTTTTCAAATGAAAACACATGTTTTTAAATCTTTTTTGACACATTTATGTTTTTTTTTCCACAAAATATTCATGAAATATAAGAATTTCAAAAAAATAATTCAGATTTTTGCAGAAAGTGTTCACTTTTACATGAAAACAAATTGACAAAGAAAGATCAGCAATTTACAACTTCAATTTATAATTGGATAACAAACACATGTTTTATGTTTACCACTAAATATTATTTTCATCAATTAGAAATTTATTTTTAAAAATCTTTCATTCACTTTAATAATCTAATGAATTACTAGTTTGTATTTTAAAAAGTAAATTAAAACAAATATAGTTTTAAAAGACAAATATATTTTTACTGCTGATTCTATAATTGGATCAATCAAAAGTTTGGAACTTTAAATGAATCTGCCAATTGGAATTTTGAACTATTAAAAAGGCAAAGAAGGCCAGTAAAGTGAAATCAATTTTCCGTTTGCAAAACAAATAGGACTTGCTTTTTTCCATAGATTATTATATAAGAGTTGTTTAAATTTGAAAATGAATAAAGGGATTTTCAGTCCAAGATTTAATCTAATCTTTAGATGATTAAGGTAATCCTTGTTTCTGTTGTTTTTTGATCATGTCCCTAGGTGTTATCACATCAACTCATTTCTTCCATGATAAATGTAATATTTTCAGCTTTTAGAGATTTATGATTTTAAATTGTAAAACAAAAAAAAATTATATATTGAAAAAAAATTGAAGTTATCAACATTGTGATATTTATTTCGTACATAAAATAGCAAAAAAAAAAAAAAAAACCCTGCAACTCATAAATATTAACTTTTTATAGGTCTATATTATCTGGTTATATTGTTTGATATTCATAATTCTTTGAAGTAATAAAAAATAAATATCAATAGTTATAGAATTGTTTTGTAAAAATGTAGAAATTATCATGACAAGATTGTAATTTTCAGTTTAAGAATGTGGGATGTCACATATGGAACTCTTTCAGTTAGATCTATTTTGTGTCAAACAATAAAGTAATTCCAATTTTGAGGCAATATAGTAGACCCAATCAATAGTTTTATGCAGGTTGTACTTCATCTTTCTAAATAAAATTAACTTAAGACTTTTAAAATAGAGGAATCGAATAACAGCTAAATAATGATTTTTATTTTTTTTTAAAAAAAGTAATCAAAACCGAAAGGTAAAACCGATTGCGACTTTATTGGACCCATCTCACACATAGAAAGTTAGTGTTATCTTATAAAGCCGGAAAGATATATATTATATTTTTGCTTGCAATCTTATAGTCTCAAGTGTCATTGATGATATACTACGGTTACTGAACTTTAATTGTGTAATATTAAGAAACTATTTAAAGTATTTTAAATCACTATTTCCAATTATACGTATTAGCTCTCTTTAAGAGCATAAACTTAAAAAGAAGTATAAGGTTTGCATATTATTATTTTATTTACTTTTTGAACGTTAAAGATATAGCATCATCTTTAAATTCAACACAACCTTTTTTCTTAAGCATAATTTTAGTAGTTCACTATATTTTAGTATTAAATTTAAATGCAGGTTTTATTTAATGCTGAAAATAAAGAAAAGGAACGTATTGTAATGAAATGTGAAGGGAGATGGATTTATTCTAAACATTAATTACATTTTCCTTTCTTTTAAAATACACAGAAACATATTAAATTAAATAATAAAAAAATATTTTTCATTTAATAAATTCTCAGAAAATTTAAAATGCCTCAACTCTTTCAAAAGTTACAGGTGTAATTAGTACCTATCGACGATCAATTTTTTTTCAAAGAATAAAGAACTACATTGAATTATCATATTTACAAATTTTATTCTTTAATAGAAATAAATAAATAGTCGAGATAAAATATTCTTTACAAAGATTAAAATAAATAGACACATGCCAATAGTTAATTTGACATTCTTTTTTTTAAAATTATCACATGTAGAACATTTTATATTAAATCAGAATTGCAGTCCCCGATAATTATATATATATATAAATTAATTTTAAAAATATTAAAAAAAAAAAAAAAGTTTTTTCAGCATAATAAAATTTTATTTATTGTTATAATACATTTAAAAAATAAACAACTAACTGCGTATGTCTCTTTAGGTGTAGTACTATGCTTAGAGTTAATATAGAAAATGTTGATTTCTAATTGGCCGTATAGATTTGAATTTTTTACTCTAAAGCTACAACTTTATCAAGCTATTCAAATAATTGAAACTTACGATTAATGTCTCAAATACATGTTAATCCAAGTTCTAGAGTTGCTTTCCAAGTTAATAATACGTATTATAGATGGTTTATAACTACATCCATTTTTAGAAAAAAAAAACAGTTTTATGTATGAGTATTAGGAAGATTTATCAAAATAACCATAAACTTGTAGTTATGTAATATGAAATGAAACTATTTATGATCATACTTTCTTGTAATTATTTTAATAATGATATATTTTATTTAAGTCAACTCACAACCTGAATAAAATTATATGTGTTTTAATTATGATAAAAATAAAAAGGTAATAATGTCCAGACTTATATGCTATGTATATTATGTGATTGTAATTTCATTATTCTCTCCATATGATGACATTTTATGAAATATATTTGAGATTTCATCATGCATATTTAACATGTCTTAAATCACTTAGTTTCCTGCTGATATTATTTCTTTTAATGTATTATACTTACTACAATATGATTTTCAAAATTTATACGTTTAAATATAAAAATAATCACAATTAGTATAAAATGGATATACCATATGCATTATTACTTTAGTATGTCTATGCAATATATGTATAACTTTTTTATTTATCTAGTTGCTACTTCACTTATCAGTTGTGTGCTGTTTACATCATTCTTGAGTAATGTGAGTATTTATCTATATGTAATACAAATAAAATGTCTGTTAATTAAAAAATATTGTAATAACAATGTAAATAATAAATATCAAGGCAATTAAATATAAATATACAGTCTTTCCATCTGCCAAAATATTTTCAGTTAATTCCTTATCCTCAACTGCCATTAAATTCAAAAACATAGAGCAAATGTACTCAACACAAATCCCATGAATACTCAATTTTAATGTTAGCACGGAACTTAAATTTATATTTCCATGTTCTTTCATGAACCAAAAAACTAAAATAATCATTAAATTATTATTATTATTTCTCACACCCTTTTTAACAATTCATGCTCCTTTATACTTTTTCTCAATATTGCATCTCAATTCATCTATATGTGATAAGATATAATCACAACAAATTTGATATACAACATTACTTTTTTCCTTGACATTTAAGACATTTTTAGAATTATTCATTTACTTATTAACATTATTTGAAACACAAAATGAAACGTTGAACATATTATATATATATATATAAACATATATCTCCTTAAAAAATTTCACTTGAGCATTTGAAATATATGGAATACATATCCATTTTTTATCAATCTTCATCTTCTTTAAATCATTATAACTCTTTTTAAATAATATAAAGTACTATTAATATGTTGAATCTTATAACCAATTTCAAGCAATTCCTTGGCAATTATCTCAATTTTTTTTAAATTTATCATTTTGATAACGACATAATTTTTCATTATGAAACAAAAAAGATCTAAAACCAGCCATCTTATGCATAATTTGCATGTTTGGTTTACAATTTATATACCACTTTTTTGCAATGGTTTAATTATTAATATATAACTTAACATAGTATTATCTCTTATAATAAATAAATCCTTAATACTTAATACTTTTATACAGTTCCTTTTCAATAGTCCATTTTAAGCTATTCAAATTACACAACTACTTTACAAGAAAATTTATATTATTAGTATGTTTGCAAACAATATTAAAATTTACAAAAGGTATGTGGATGATATTTTTGTTTGTGGACAAAATAAATTTGCTCATAGAGGAGTAAAATAATTTGAATGGCTTGAAATGTTTAAGGAGAAGCCACAATACATCACATCACATATAATGGTTTATATATATATATATATATATATATATATATATATATATATATATATATATATATATAGTCATGCAGTAAAGAATAGATTTGATTTAACTTCATATAAGAAGCAATAGATTATAAAACAATATTAATGGTCACGTTAAGAAGAACTTATATTCGAATGATTTATTTAAATATATATTATGTGGATAGTGAATGATCCACAGAAAAAGTTACTGATGATAAAGGACTGAAAAAAATAAGGGTAAAAATATTTTCAATTTTAAAGAAGATAATGAGTAGAATATGTTTTACTATGACTATCAAAGCCATTCAAGATCAAAATTTAAGTAAGGGAAATATAATATATTTAGATAATATATCATTTACTAAAGTTCTTTATCAATTTTGTATTTCTCAACTGGAAAATGTTCTTGAATACAGTAATCATGTCATAAGCACAGCTGTTACTAATTTATACCTTAATATATAGAAAATTGTATAAAGTTAATTGTAATGTTTTTATTATATATTATTTTAACAGAAATGAATTGTAGACGCTTGCAAAAGGGAATAGATGTATGCAAGACAAAATAATGTTTTTTGCTCAGACATATTCTTAAATTATATTCATGTTAATGCTGTATTTTTATATAAAAGTAATAATTATTTAATCAAAATAAATGATTATTTTTCTCATATCCTAACTCAGAGTCTAGATTTATTAAAACTTTGGCAATTAGCAGCATAAAAGTTTCATTATTTTTTTGTTGTTATTGTAATAAATGTTATGATTATTACATTAAAGTAGACCAAAAATACAAATTTTCATTTATTACACATCCAGCAAGTACCAAGAAAAAAATATCAATATGTGGTATTGTATTTGTCATATGAGTAGAATTATGTAAATCTTACCTTTGAAAGTTATTTCTATGTAATTATTTTATTATTTACATGATTTTGTTTTAATGAAAGATTGAATTAATTGTCAAGAAAATAAATTTTGTTCAATTAGTTACCTATTAAAATAATGTTTATTTAAAAAATAATTTAAGCCTGATATCTTGATTTTACTGTCTGTTTTTCGAAATTTCAAAATTCAAACAGAAACTGTATTTTATTTCTATACTTAGTTCATATTCTTAACTTAAGATAATTATTCTTGATAGTGCCTGGGTAAAAGTGATATCATTATCATTGTTTTCAACTATTACCTGCAAACTAAAACTCTCTCCATCAGTTTTTGTATGGTATAGCTGCATCTTCAGCATCATACCTTCAAACTTTCTTACTTAAATCATCATCATAAAATTTAATCTCATCCTTAGTCTGTTATAATCTCACTGATTTAGTTTAATAATTTAACTTTTCATCTATTATTTTCTGTTCTATGAATATGCTAAACCCAATTCCATTTTAGTCTCTTAATTTTTTCAATGATATTGATGGTACTTGCTTGTGCTATCATGCAAAGTTTTTTTAACATTCTTTTTTAATTCAACATACATCTCTCCATCCTTCATTTGCTAGAGTAAAATCTCTGCTTCAAATTTCAAATTCATAAGAATTTGTAAAACTGTGTCTATTGCATTTCATCTAAATTTATCTGTATAATATGAAGGATATTCTATCTATATTAATGACTTATTTTTACAAATAAATTTCTTCATGGGAAATATCTATTGAATATTACTTCAGTCATATATATATATATATATATATATATATATATATATGACTTGGACTGATATACTGATATATATATATATATATATATATATATATATATATCAGTCCAAGTTTCCTACTTCTGTCAGATGATTCATGCCAATATTTTTTGAAGTTTGGAATCTCCTAACTATCTGCTAATAATTATCATTTTAATATTCACTGGAACTAGAGAAATAATATTTTTTTTTGCTACCAAAAATAACTTAGCTTAAAAATGGTGATCATGTGATGTTTAGTGATTAAATAACTTAGCTATATTAAATGAAAAAGGCTTATCTTCAAGGTGAAAGTAATATATTTTTGCACCTACATCAAAGTTATCACTCACAATAAATTATGGATACCTGTATATATGTATTGTATGTGGTTGGTTTCGGGAGCAAAAAAAACAAACAAACTAATTTTTAAAATTTATTATATCAATATTATAATAAGCAAATAAATACCAACTGCTTCATTTTCTATTCGTTGATAGCACCATATACATTATATTTTCAAGAAAATGTTAATGTTATTGTTACTTTACAAACAACGTTGAAATGTGATTTATTTATTAATGATATCTTCATTTTGTTCTATAAATGTTTTGTGTTAAATAAACAAAAACATGTATTTTTCTAGCAGAATAATCTGCCAAAATCTATTTCTATCTTACACATTGCTAGTACAATAATCATTACAATATTTTATGTCTAAGCATCCTCTTTTTAATGCATAATTGCATTTCTTCATGAGAACTTATTGCATACACATATTTTCTATTACATTTACCAATTTTTTAAAACTTTTCCTACACAAAATGATATATTAAATTAGTTATCAACTATTCATGCCATCAGTTCAAACTCTCTATTTCTCATATAAACTATGATGCTTATTTCTTATCATCTTTTTTCTTCCTCATCGACATTAAAATAGTTATATATAGTCTCTATTCTTAAATGCTCGCCAATGTAAATGTAAATCGATTCATTTTATTTTTACAAGTTGATATCAGATATGCGAAGATAAGTAAAGTAGTAAATAATGAATAGGGTAGGAAAAAATCAACCTGTTCTGTAACTACTTAAAACCCTTTATTAATTAACATTTGTATATTTATGTGTTGCTTGACATATATTTCAATGCTAAATGGTTTAATCATATATATTTATTGAACAAATATATGTCATATACAATTTACTAAAATATGTAAGAACTGATCTATTTTTTTTTACTGTAAAAAGTTATTGAACAAGGTTCTGCTAAAGAGCAGGTCAATTATTATTTAAAATAGACTTTGTAAATATCACATGACATTATATTTAATCAATATTAAAATATTATTTTTCATTACACACACACACATATATATATATGTTTATTTATTATAGAATTTTTAAAATGAATGAAATATCGCACCTCTATAAACTTAATGTCGGTTATTTAAAATAAATTTACATTGAAATATACAGGTTGGTTTAAGGTTGCTCTCTGACTGTTACTGTTTTGGATAACTCTAAATAAAACAATTTAAAATACGGTAAGAAACGGTCAATTTTTTTACTGTCAAAAGTTATTGGTCGTGGCCGCTAGGGACAATTCAATTATTATTTAAAATAGACATAGTAAATTTCACATGTTATATTTATTCAATATTAAAATATTATTTATCATTATATATATAACATTTTATTCCTAATTAATTTTATGAATCATGTTAATTAGTCAATGATAAGAAACTTTGAAAGAGGTTCGAAAAGACACTTTTACTAGATGAAAAAAAGTGCATTAAGTTTTATTTTATTTTTTCGTTTATTTCAGTTTAATGATGATAACAAATAAAACTGGAACTTTTTTTTGTAAATATTTTGCCATTTTTTAAAAACTATAAATTAACTTTTCCAAATTTGTAATATTTTCATTCAAAATTGAATTAATGATACTTTTCTCAATTTTCTTCTACTTTTTTTTTTTCTAAAGAAATTTTATTACTTTATACCAGTGATCTTCAACCCTTGGTCCGCGGACCGGTGCCGGGCTGCAGAGGTTTTCTGCCGGGTCGCACGAAAGTTTTTAATAACAAAATAATAAGAGTTTAAACTTTTAATTAATATAAACAATTTTTATTTATCTCATTTTTACCCAATTAAAAAAAAAGAAACAGAACAAAAACAAAATCTAATCAATCATACACAAATTAATTGGTTTTTTTTAGTTATCACAGATGTTTATTGGGGGGTAGAATTAAATTTTTTATTACCTATCTAAATAAGCATTTATTTTATATAGCGTATGTTTACAATTGTATACATTCAAATATCAGCGTATGCACAATTAGCTTAAAAGGCTGATATTTGAATATTACCTATCTAAAAAAATTCAAAATTAAAAAAAAAAAGTTTTTTATTATACAAACTCCATATATATATAATTTCAATTTCTATATTTAACATTGTTTTGATCAGTTATAACAATTATGCTCATCTAAAGCTAAGCAGTTTACATCTTTAAGAAAATTTATCTATAGACTTCTGCCTGTCCGTGAAACCTTATTCTTATTTTTGCCGGGCCGCGAAACCTTATCCTTATGTTTACCTTACCAGTCCGCAGGTGTAAAAAGGTTGAAGACCACTGCTTTATACAATGCTTTTTTACAATGGGGCAATCTTTTTTTTTCATGTGTCATAGCATCGGCCAGGAAGCGAACCCGCCAAACCGGGACAATCGCTTTCAAGGTCGCTGCACTGACCTCCCTACCACCAACGCTTGATGAATGGGGCAATCTTTTTTTGAAAAAGAGAAATATGTTTATTTCTGTTACTATTACTAATAAATATAATTCAACGAAACTGAAATACCATTTGTACAGTTGTTCTCGGAAAAAGTTTGTTGACTCTTTAATTAATAGTAAAAACAAAAATCCTGTAGTTATTTAATTTTTTTTATATACAAATATTTTATTTGATGATTATATTCACTTATAAAATTATAAGATTCCACGTTGCATTGTGAGTTATATGCGGTACTAAACTCATGTCTCTTTTCTTGATAAATTTTAGTTTTTCAATAAAAATTTGTTGAGGATCAAATACACTCATGTCATATAGAAGTGTACATCTAATCAGCCACAAACTGTATGCAATAAAAGCAGCACTTCTAATAATCACATATTCACCTGTTGAATTTTATTCACTTATAAATATTCAATATACAATTATTTCCGCAAAAAGCAAATAATGAATGTTAAATGTTCAATAATTATAAATATAACTTTTAAATCTAATAATAAAATTAATTTTTATTTCAAATAAAAAAAATGATATGTTTAATCTTTTATTTTCTTTACTTAAGAATTAAAACATAAAACATATCTCTTAAAATTCTTAATCTTGTCTAATATTATGAGTCAACATTTGGCTTTATTGTAATATTTAGTTGAATATCCGAAAGTAAAAAAAAAAAAAAAAATCAAACTAACTTTAGTGAATTACATTTTATTCTAATAAAACTAAAATCATTATAAAACTGTACTGTTTTGTTTTTTCTAAACATAATATACAATCAATGCACACAAATACACGCGTGCGCACACACACACATATGAGAGAATTGATATGTGTATGTAATTGCAGATATTGCAATATTTATATTTAACAACAAGTAAGCAAGTTGAAAGTTAAATAAGTGTAGATTAAGGGATATTTTAATAGGTAATCTACACTTGCTCATGAATATAAATATATAGTGGAATATTAACTTGCACTAATTTTTAGAAATAGATATTAACCGTATTAACCGTTTTTTTACTAAATCAATCACATCATTGAACCACGAAAGAAGATACCATTTACAGTTACTTTTTAAGTTTTTATTAAAATGGGAAACATATATATAATATTTTTAATGTTCAGCATTATTTAATAAAGATGATAGCCAAAAACTAAAGAGCCTTAAAAACAGTCATGAAAGCTAGAATATCCTTGTGAAAATTTACTTTTCATACATATGTTATAAAATAATAATAGTGATATTTTTAGCATGTAATAATGTTTAAAAGTGATTATTACTTTCTAATGCATTTGTTGTTAAACTCCCTAAATAATTTAGGGCAGTAGTAGAAAGACATTCTAGAGCTCAAGGTCAATGTGTCAATCACCTGTTACTTCCGAGCTTGAACTTTTTGTGAACTTTCAAACAATTAATCATTTATCTTTTTATTTCATTTTAATAAATCAACTATTTAGAGATTCACTGTGAGATAATAGTTTTAAAAAAAGATTTGTCAATAGAAATTACAATTATATTTTAAAAATTATCAAATATATTGCAGTGCTTAATATATTTAATGGTTTGAGATTAACTCTTTGCACTGTTAAAATTAAATGAAATTGCCATCTAGTACCAACCAGTACATGCCAAAAAATTTTAAACATAAAAGAGACATTTCTTTACATTCATTCTCCTTCATATACATAGCTTATTCTCAATAATGCATTTACTACAATAATGATTTTTTAATAAATCAAATTATTTTCTATTAATTAAACCTCATTGATATATATATATGTTAAGTATGAAATGTCTTTTATTTTTAATCTTGTCCACGATGATATAAATATTAATATTATGTTATAAAACATTACAGGACTTAATATTTATATAATGTTTTGAGATTATCTCATTGCAACTGTAAAATATAATTAAATTGTCCTTTAATATCAGTACACAACAATTAATTTTAAGTGTGAAAAAGATATCTCTTTATCTTTATTCCAGCAGATTGCCAACAGTGCCTTAGTAGAAGAGATACATTTTTAATTAATCAGAAATTTATAACTAAATATTTTAAACGTGATTTACATATATACATATATCTGATAAGTAAGATTTTTTTCCATTTTTAATCTTGCTACTGATTATTTAAATAGTAATATTATGTAAAAATTAAAAATTTACAGTGATCAATATTATGTAATTAAACTTAATTTCAATCTGCTTTAAAAATATTTACAAATAAATTTGTGATTAATTAAAAATTTGATTATTCTAGTAAATACATTGTTGACAATTTTGGAGAGATATACGAATGACTATGAAGATAAAGAATTATCTCTTAAATCTTTAAAATTTCCTGTTATGAGCTGAGAATAGAGGGCAATTTAATAATATTAACTATTATTAAATACTTATAATTATTAATTGAGACGAACCTGTAAAACTTGTATTTTGTATATAAAATATTTAAAAAATCTTAAAAGTTGGTGGTCGAGTGGTCAGCACAGCTGCCTTACAAGCAGTTGTCCCGGGTTATCGCGTTCGCTTTCCAGCCGATGCTATGACACATGAAAAAAAAATCTTAAAAGTTAAAAATAATTACAATTATTTTTTTCTTAAAATAATTTTAGATTAAGATGTTAATATGGTAGCAATAATAAATATATTAATACATTTAATTAGTTACTACAATTTCAAAAAAATGGATGTTATTAAATAAAAGAAATATAAATATAAGGAATTATAAGAAAAGACCTGCTACTTCATTTGGATAAATTTGTCTAATTGTGTTTAAATAACTCTGGCTTAAAAATTTTAAGTAATGACTTTTCCTATCTTTGTTTTAGCAATAGGAATGTGACAATTGATTTTATTTCTGTTACTGAATGTTATAGAAATATTTAGGTCATAGTAAAATGTCTGTGCTGATAATTTTGAATAGGCAAATTTTGAGAGGTAAAAAATTGTCTACGTCCAAAAGCAAATAGATCTTAAAAAATAATTGAAAGCCAATGTGATTATCCTATTCAAAAAACACAAAGATAACTAGTTTTCATTGTTGAATAGTAATGGTTTCTGATAAGTTTTTTTAGAGTTAAATAATGGAAAGTAATCTGTTTTAATTTGGGATTCTGATAAGTAAATAAAATATACATTGATTGATATTAAAAATTATGGGGGGGGGGGGGTTGACATAGCTTCTTATTTTATTATCATTCTAATTTTATGGCTGTCAAAGTTTTCTTTAATCTTAAAACTCATAAAGGTATTGTTTTTTAAGGTGTAATCTTGATTTTACATAGGAAATTGCTGATAAAATTTTAAGCTTTGTTATATATTGTAACAATATGGCTAGACTTCCATAGATAACTACCATTACAGCATATAGTTAGGCTTGATGTTCACAAAGGCACATTTTATCAGTCTATTAGCTAAAAATTTTAAATTTTGATCAACTATAATCTCCATGATTTAAATCTATTGTTTGAACCAGTGGTGTGATCTAATGATGATTAATTTTAGGGGATGAAAATAAGTAAACTTATTGTCATAAGACTTTCTATGGCAGTACATAGTTAGAATGTTCAACATATATATCAACTCTCTGCCAGATTACATGTCAGCATATTTACATAGTCTGACTGATAATTTAGTTTCCATAATTATAATGTAATAAGCCAATATTGTTATTAAATAAAACCATAGAAGTACTTAATATTTTTTATTATTAAATAATAGCTTTTCAACAGACTCAAGATTGGAATTATTTTAAGTTAGACAGTAGAATTAATTATTAAATATATTTTTACTGTAATCCAAAATACTGTTAAACAGTTTAATTAGTTATCATCTGTATTTAAAAGTGGAGATTTAATAATTTTAGGCAAATATATTTACTAACTATAATCTGATTGGTTATTGATTTGCAGTCAGCCCCTTGGCAAATAGGCTTGCACAAATTTTTATTAGAGAGGAGAATTTTCTACTGGGGAACAATATATTATTTTTAAGTTAAGAGAGAACACGAAGATCATCCTACTATTTAAAGTCTAGAAATTGTTTGAAATGTATTATTTTTTATAGTGAAAAGTACAAATTATTTATTATTAATTAATAAGTTATGGAGTAGATTCTAAGTACCCTGCATCGATGAAAGAACACACTACTAGTGTTAGCTAATAATTTGAAAACTGTTTGACTAACATGATCAAAATTATACCAAGGAAATGTCATCAAAAGTAAACTCAAATGCAAGCTGGTCAAGAAACTCATAAGCTTAAAATTTCATAATTTACTTTACAAGTGTTTTATTTATAACAGATATGAAATACATAATAAATATGAAATTGTGATAAGTAAAATGTTTTGGAACTTTTCATTCAGTAAGGTAAAGTTAAAACTGAATTATAAAAAGAGTTATACATGACATTTATTGCTGAATATTTTTCCTACTACCCATATGAAATGCTTTTATTAAAATGGACTACTATCTCAAATTATATTTATATACCATTGAGGTTTCTTAAACTTTATAAAAAATTTCAAAATACGTGAGAAAATAATGAAAATTATTTTATTTTATTTAATTTAATAACAATAATATATCATATCCACCAAAGTTCATTAATTATGAACAAATGTACTATTAATACTAAAGTTCTCAGAAGTATTTTATTGACATTCTTGATATTACATGCTACAAATTACCTTAAGCTTAATGAAAGACTGGATATGACTTTCCTGTGTTTTCAGAGGAATTGTCATGTTTATTAAATAGAATAATAGTATTGTGACAATATTACTTCACAGTTCAACTTAATTCCAAATTTATAATTTATCATATTAATAATATTGTGAATGTTAAAAGTACAAAAGAATATTTATTGGATAGCTAAATTGTGCCTTAAAATGAAATAATTGTAAACAGCAAAATAATTGAAATCAACGTTCATTTTTAGCATTGTATTTTCTTCCATGTTAAAATATTAAAAAAATTTAAAAGGAGAGTTTGTAAGTATTGAGTGATTTGACAATTCCCTTAATAATAATTTAATTGATAAATGCTCACTTGAAATATTCAGAAAGTTATGATCATGATGAAATACCTTAAAAATACATATTTACTAATATCTATGAGAAAAATAATAAAAGGTATAATGATATTATGGAGGATAAATTTTATGCTAATTGTGTATTAGAAGTTTGATAGAAGAATTTGATATTTTCTATAATTTACTTGGTGCATTTAAGAAGAAAGAGTAGTTAGCACTATTTGTAGAGGAGAAATGTAATGAAAAATCAAAAGTAATTATATTATCAAATAATAAAGAACATTACAAGGCCTTCAAAAAATTCTGCAATTGCTTTTTCATAAAAGAATGTGAAGAAAACTTATCAAATAATATTTTTATTACTATTTTCATGTGTTTTGTATTATAATTCTATGTATGTTTCATATTATAGATCCAGCAGCTAATTTACTCATAAAATAAAGGATCTAAAGCAATTAGAGTTAAATATAAGGTTGCTTATGAAAGAAAAAAGATATGCAGTAATGTTAGAATTAGATCTTGTTTGTATCAATAAATGATCAAAGAAAAGATTAAATCAGTTTAAAATAAATAGTTAAACTTAATATTTTTTTTGGTAAAGCTGCAATTACTAAATGATCGTAGCAGATAAAATTCAATTTGGATCAAATCTAGGCATATTCAATATTATGTTTTATATTTTATGATGTAACTAATTACTATTTTAATTTCCCTGTATTAATTATTGATGGCATTCCGTTTGTCTGGTGTTGATGCTTATAATGTAGATATTATTTATTTGTGAGATTTAATTGTTGCCCTATTAGATAATTATAATATTATGCATTGTTATATTTGTTATTTGTATTTACATCCATGTCATATCACATGAGGTGTACTTTTTCTATATCCTGTGTAAAAGTGTAAGTCATTATCAGGGATGAATTGCATATGATGCCCATGGATTTTTGAGCCAATTAAGGCTATACTATTACAATGGATTTCATGTATTTTCATAAACAAGGGATTAACTGCCCCCTTTTCCCCATATCCCTATAGGTGTTCTCAAATAGTGGCACTGGAATTTCAAACCATTTGTAGTCATGGATTGAACTTGATCTAGATTTTGTACTTACTTATTTGCCTTAGCTCACTCCCATTATACTGCTGGATATAATGCATATGGTATTCGAATTCACTCCACTAAATCTTAATGATCTGATATTTAATGACAATGAAATCATCCTTGAGAAGATATGAATTACCTATGTGAACTGTGTTAGCATTTAGCAAATGATGATAATAAGTAGTAATATCCCTATTAAGTATTAAGTTATGGTACTATATTATTGTACTAGTGTATTATCTACTGGAAGTAATCTCAAATACACATTCTGCATTTATTATTTGTTATTTATAGTTAAATATTAATATACCAAAATTTTCAATAGTATTAGACAAAAGTTTTATGATATGATATTAAGGAATTTAATAAAGATTTATGATAATATTGATTTATTTTAAGGGGATTTGTGTTATACTACCAGCCTAATATCCTAGATAAATAAAATTAAGAAATTTATAGTCTTCTAATATGGTAAAATAAGTATGATTATTAACATCTGAGAGAATATTCAATAACTTGAACTGCCTAGCATTAGGTATTATTTAGTAGTAACCTTATGATTACCTTACCAATATTTTTAATTTTGAGTAAAGAAACTTAATAAACCTAAATGTACTAAATAAAATATATAATATATAGGGTATATGAGCACAGACTTTCACATGACTCACCACACTCCACACTATCTCATAACACTGATACACTTGAACACATATATGTTGAAAAGATAAATAATAACCAATATACGTATTTCATGCTAAACCAGAAATCATCAGTTGGTCCATCTTTTCAACATATATGTGTTCAAGTGTATCAGTATTATGAGATAGTGTGGAATGTGGTGGGTCGTGTGAAAGTCTGTGCTCATACACCCTATATATTACATATATAGACATAGGTATATAATAAGCCTGTGTGTTTCAGTTATTAAATAAAATATAATATTCATTAAGGCTGTAGCCTCAAGCACATGCGTATAAAATGCGTGGTTTTAAGACCTGTAGAAGTCCCTACTATAGACTTAATGAATATTATTTACGTAATCAATGTGCGTTTAAATAAATTTATAAATAAAATATAGTAAATGTGTAATGAGCTAGAAAATTTAGATCAAAAGATAAGTGTAAATAAGGTAATAATGCATGATAGTTTTTGATTAGATCCAAGGAAATCCTCCTCTGTTAATATTTTGATTATGCTAACTAAATCTTGTTTTATATACTTTCCATTTATAAATTTGATCAAGGATATATATATATATTTGAATGTGTAAATATTATAAATAAAATTAGTTTTGAAATGTATTAAGTTGTCAGAAACATTATTGCTAAACACTATCCATATTGTTATTGCTATTACTATATGTATATTATTATTGCTGCTACCATATACCTACATTATCATTATAGATATCATCATTATCCTTTAATGATATTGAATTTATTTTATGTTCAGCATATCATTAATCAATTTTATTAAACAATTATGTTGAGAGAATATAAAATTCTAATGTTTATTGAGTAAAATATTGTTGATATTATGCAGAGATGTTATTTAAAAATATATTAAAAACAAAATATTTGATTTGAAAGAGTTGTCAAATGCTATTATTCATTAAATCTGGTTATACTGTTCAGAGAGGTCAAACTTAAATTGTTTTCACATGATGTTATCATTGACTTATTGTTGTAATAATTTTGATCAAAATATTTAAAGATTATCTAATGGTTAAGATGATTATTATGTTTACATTAGTATTAGGGATTTATTGAGTTATAATAAAGTTTACTAGTAAAAGAATCAAAATATCTTTATTAATTCCATTTTGTAGTATAACAATTTAATTTCCTATATTTGGACATCAGGAAAATGCCTCTAACTGATCCAGATATACATTATAAAATTATTAGATTCTAAAATTATATGAATCCTGAGAAATATAAATTATTGATTAATAATTTTAAACTTTGATTTTGTTTGTTAGATCTCTTTTTTAAGTCATATGGTATACATTACCTTTGTCTCTTATTTTATTCTTATTAATTAAAATCCCAAAGATTTAAACCTTCTTCTTTAATTATATATAATTAGAACCATTGCTTTATTTTAATAGTATTAAATTAATATTTCAGGTTTCCATTCATTATCACCAACATTATCATCATAGTTTATCCACATTTTCATTTAATTTCATCATCATCTCATGTTATTATTCTAACACAGTTTATTCATCCTTCATTGATCTTTATTTCATTACAACATTAACTACTCATTACTTTAACATATTCCCTTTTTTCTCCTCATTCTTAGGTCTATTCATTATTCATTTATATTAGTTAATAATTGTTTACTTTTCATTATCCTTTGTAATCTTTTACATCTTTACTCATTTGTCATTCATTTCATATTACTAATTTCAGGATTGTTCACTAGCAAGATATTATTCTGATTATTAATCAATTAATACAACTATAAATTAAATAGATATCTTTTAACAATATTATCATTCATAATATTAATAGTTAGTTTAATTTGAATGCTATAATGTCAGATTTTAAGGGACTTAGGATTAATGTACTGTAAGATCTGTAGTGTACCATAACCTCTCCTCTTCATGCTCTACTCATAGACACATGTTATATTTATGCTCTCTTTATAAGCTATGCTCTATACTCATGATAGCCCAGTCAGGTCTGTTCTTATATGTCACATTTGCTCTATTATTTTTGTTTTAGTGATAATCTACTATGTGGAGTGAACTTAGAAATAGTTGGTGATTACAATATATATATATATATTATAATGATCGAAATGAAAGTGAAGATCGAATCTAACCGCAAAAACAATATCTGCAACTACCAGGGCGCCATCTAGGCATTTGAGCCTAGAAAAATTTATAAAGTAGGCAGATATGCGCTGTTAAGATTCCACTTTGATTCCTCTTTATTTAAATATTCCGATCGTTAGCCCAAGTCACTAGCTCAGCGGAGACGCAGAGATAAAAATCTATAAATTTTATATCTTAAATATAAAAGAATAAAAGCCACTGCCAGAAATTAACACATAAAAATATTTATTTATGCACATATAAAATAACATTTAAATTTTGAGGAATAAGTTTAACATTTTAGATTTTTATATTAACTTTTAATTTTACATTTAACTAAGTTTCAATGAGTTTAATATTTTATTTAGATAGTCAAGTATGAATAGACTACATAGATCTGCATTTGAAAAGAAAATATTCTTCCCTGATTTAACCTTAGACAACAAATTTCGCAACCAAACTGGCGCCAAAACCATCTGATACATTCATGTATTCAATGTAGCATGATACGACAACACAAAATACTATACTGTCAGGAAACGTACATCTGAACAATAAGTAGAAATAGAGAAGACATTGACTCTCCACCAACAGGAATGTGACATCTGTTGGCAAGTAGAACAATAAACAAAAAACTCCATAGGAATGGACTGCGGTCTTCTGCCGACTTACAAACCCATCCATAGGCAAACAGAGGTTGTGTGGCGTATATCTATAATCCTGCCCATAGCGGACCTCATACTACATCTACTAATTACACAAATATATCCAATCCATTGAACCAATTCAACTACGAAATGAATAACCTAAGATTACCCTCCCTTAATATAACTTTACAAAACTATATAGCCATTCACGCCCGACTTAAATTTAACATTTAAATACGTTCGCACAAATGCATTTTATAAAATTTGTTTTAAAATGTTGAGTACAGATCAGCTGCACAGATTCCATGGTCAAAAACATTCCAAATTAAACACAACCGATCAAAATACAAAGTCATCGATAAACGTCACTTGCATAGGGAATATACAAATCCCATTAGCATTCATCATAAGATGCTTGCAGTGATATCGTTGACATATATTCTAATCGAATGTGAAAACCACAACATTATCAACCGCTAACGAATCTATGCAACGTCTATACCCAACCTAAATTTCATCATTTAAAATTTAAACAATAAACAATTTATACAATAAGAAAGAAAAAAAAATGGAAATGATTTTTATCAATCGGAAAACATATAAAATTAAACATTATTAATTTGATTTAAAAACTTACAAAAGTCAGATAAGAGTCCGTTTTAACATTTAAGTTGGCTTGTTTATTAATTTGTAAAACTTGACGAAAGTTCTTAATTGATTTCAATAATTGTTCATTTCATATAGCTTATGGTAGAAGAGTCCATGTTCCCATTGGCAATTCCCATGGAGACTTTCCTGGAAGACCGGTCTGATATTTTGGAGGTAGCATTAGCTGGTTCTGTTCTGGTATCACAGTCTTTGCATTTTTAAAATAAATGAGTGAGGACAGCAAGTGCGTCTTGTCGCTCGACTCACCAAAATCAAGTTGGAAAACTGACTGGAACTCAATATTTTTTCTTTTTATAGTCCTCCTATGGATTCTATGAACAAAAACGTCACTGTTCTGTTTTTTCATTATGGTCTGGGCCTTTATTTGCTTCCACTGGTCAAGCTAAAATCTCTTTCTTCTCTTATCTAACTTTTCATCTGACTTTTTAATTACACAGCTTTTAGATAATTAATAAACAATCATTTCCATTTACAGATTACAGGAATTAATTAATACCTGTTTTTATTTTAACTTACGTTATTTTTTTATTAAAATATTTTTATATTTCAATCTTGTATTTTTTTATTAAAAAAAATACGTTCAAATACTTTTTTTTTTTGTTTATGAAAAAAATATTTTTAAAGTTTAGCATCTGTGCGAATATATATATATGTTTAACAAACATTTTAATTTTAGCATTTAGTTTTTTCCTTTTATTTGCGAACTTTTAAGTTTTTATTTTAAATTAATGTAACAACATATTTATATATCGTTACAATATATATTGTAACCAGTTGGATTACATAGCACAAACTAATACAGTATGTGTGCAGAAATGTATATATATATATAAAGTTGAAAGGAAAAGTAGAAATAAACACAGATAAAAATTATAGTAGATATTTTCTACATTCATTGAAATAGAAATAAATAAATAATAACTCTGATTTAAAATATTGTTTTATAAATTAAACTTTTAAAAGGTCTGAATAAATATAAATATTGTATTATTAATATTATTCTGATTTTGAGATTTAAAAACAAGTATTGCATTTTTGAAATTTGAATTAATTAAACAAAATCTCTATCTATTAGAAATCCCCTAAGTAAAAACATGTATGTTTTCAAAGGGAATAGGGAGATAAAAATAAAAACTCTGTTTTCAATCAAGTTATTATCACTTTAGATGATTCTATAAAAGGGCTGATAACAAAATTAGCTCCAGTCTGGATAGTGATTTTTGAAGAGAGCAGTCTGGATAATAATTTTTGTAAGAACAGTCAGCTGAAATGTTGGTTACAATATTTTGTTGCAACTTGATGAAGTGCAGCAGTTTGGTTTTAGCTAACCATATAATTTGCAGAATAGCTACCATAAACTGATGTAGCCCAAGGCAAGATAGTAGACTGTTTTCCTTAGCAGGAGTTTGAATTTACACGGAGAAAAATGACCCACTTCTTTGTGCTGAAATTCATAGCCTTAAACGTGGAGAAGATGGTTGCTTGCCTGAAATCTATCAAACCAAGAATACTGCTTGCCTTGAAAAATCCTAGATTGAAAGGAAGACCAACATTTTACCTGGATTACATTTTTCCTGATTATGACAATCACTAAATATCAAATTTACCAAGAAAAATATTCCAGCTAGCTGAAGAAGCAATTATATATATATATATATATGCTGACATATCTAAAGGCAGAGAAAAACAGATAAAATATATACAGCTGTGGTGAGTAAAATTATATATGATAACAAAATTTTAAATAATTTCTTTAGTAAAATTACATTTTGAAAGTGATGTGTGAATTGGTACTTTTTATGTTTATGGTGGTTGTATAGTTGAGCGGAGCTGCCTAGATGCAGTGCATTCATGATGCTCTGAAGTATAGGCTTGGCACTGCCTAGACCTAGATGTTGAGTTCCCAGAGTAGTCCAGTGGTATATATGTAGGCCTCATGAATAGGCACTGGTCTCATGAATAGACCTCATCATAGCCCCTAAGACTCACAAGAGATGAGCAGGGCTGGCTTAATGTCTTTTATTTTTTTTCTGGATACTACTCTTTGAGGATCTAGATACTTAGAAGGGGCAGTGCTTAAAAATAAGGTATTTTCTCATGATGTCGTGGAGATTTGGGTACTGATAGTCCAGCTTGGCTGTCTGCTTATCATAGCATGGAAAGTTGCAGTTCACGTATTCACTTTTGCTATCTCACCTTGCCTACTTCATCAGCATTAACTCATCAAGCAGAAAGACATCTTAAAATTTATATATTTTTTAATTCTATAAAACAATATTGGTTAAAAATTGTTTATTAAAGAAGAAAAAACTGTTTACAGTTATATTTATAATTTAGAAAAAAAAAAGTGCAAACAAAGATATAATTAATAGTCAAGAAAAAGATTTCCAAAAATCTTTTAGACTACGAAAAGGAAAGACATTTTAAATCAATTAACTGCCAAAAATTTGATAGTTCTTATTTTAAAGATAAACACTATATTCAGAAAAGAGATTAAATTGCGAAAATAATCTTTCATAATTTTATTGTGATAAATACAAATGTTATGTAGATAAATTAATGTTTTGCATGACTGTGCAAATTATATATACATGTTTCAGTAAACCTAGTATGTAAAATGTATTTCATTTAACAGAAACTTTAATCATTTATTGTATTTTATATAATTTAAGATTTTGATAATTATTTTGTAACAAGTCAAATATGTTCAGAAAATTCACGCACATGCACATATGTGTGCACATATATGTCAATTGTATTGTAAATAACAATGTGTGTCAGATAGGCACTTATATATAAATTTTTGATCATTTTTTTAAAAATTAAATTTAAATTCAAACATGTTTATTTTGTATCAAGCCACATGACTGTGTGCTGAATGGGTTTTAAGTAAACCTAATTTATTAATCATGTAAATCAAAGTAAAAATTTTAGTGTGTATATAATTATGTATACTTTTCAAACTCACAGCCCTTATAAGACCTTAATTTGTTTTTTTATTGTTATTAATAAACTTATTTAATTGTTAAAAATTGTTTCCATCATCTCTTGGTCACATACAGTAATAGAGTTTGTGTTCTCTGAGCTAGATTCATGCACAGGGTGAATATATAAATAAGGATGTGTACTTAGTGCTTTGGAGCATCCAGAGATGATCAGTCATCATCCTGGTTGGTGCAAAAGAGAATACTCTTTAAAGCCCATGCACTATTATCTTTTATTTTACTTTAGTCTTATTAAAAATTTAAGTTTATAGTTGGCCAGTACAAGTAGCCTGAGCATTGATGATGATCAGCGTGTTTTTATATCCCAGCATTATTTTTTAGATTTTTATTCTGGTGGATGAGCACTTAGTTTGTGCCTCCAAACTAATGGTTAAATAATTGCCCAAGCTGGCAAAGACTCAATAGTTATCCTGGTCTAAAGAAGACCCATTTCCAATCCAGTCACAAAGTTGACTGTTGATTCATATTTGTTTATTGTTCAAAACCAGCCACAAAATAGACTGTTGATTTTATTATATTTTATTGTGGATCATTCATGATGATGAATGGTATTTTGAGTAGTACTCATAATTACTTTTACTTTATAATGCTTTTTGATAGTTAATTATGCTTTTAGTAGCTGGATGATCTCTCAATGTTCTCAGATATTTTCTAATCTCATGCTTTTATAAAATACTATATTACTTATATATACTTTTGTAAATTTATTCATATTTCATTTTAAATTGACTGGGAGTGATAATGATGTTCCATCACCCCAGGTTCACTTCCATTTTGATACCCACCATCCCATTACAATATATATATATATATAATATTTCACTTCTTTTAGAAGTATTTAATAAAATAAAGGTTTTGTTGTAAAGGATTATCCATAAAATAAATTATATTGCACCAATAATCAACAATATATGAATAGAAATAGAATATCTTTAAATAATCTTATAACTTAATATATGTGTAATTAAAAGAGAAAACAATTCTTCCTCAGGTTACAGATAAATAGCATTATATGTCCTGAAATGGTATATTTTCCATATCATATACAGTTCACCTGTTTCCCCTACAGCCTCCATCTGTGCCAGATTTGGTTGTATATATATATAGTCATGTATGTATATAGAACATGAATGTCTATAATCTAATTGTTGAAAATATATTACAGTAGTAGATGAATGAGTAGGGCAGCTGGAAATTATTGTTTTCCAAACCTGGGTAATGGTGATCTCCATCTCCATCCTATGTGTCAATATGGGACATAGCTGTCCATAGTGATGGAAGATGTCCCTGTATAGCAATGGAAGACATTCCTGTTAATAACTTACTACAATGAGACCTCAACTGGAAGCATGCTGCCTATCCTAAGAACAAGAATTGCTATCAAGTTCACCACCAAGAAGTACCAACAGACTAGCAGCTACTAAGAAATTTAGGTAACAACTTCTAAGAATACCACAAAGAGCTCTAAAAATGAACTTTAGCTTTTAATGTAAATGAAATAACTATTATAAACCTAAATAAATGTTCAAAGTTAATTTCTAAACTTATAGCTAAAATAAATGTAGAGTTTAAATAATACTTGCCTTAATCCATTGTAATTTAAAGCTGTAAACTCTCTTATATTTCATATGTTTAACATACAAAATTCATAATCACTTATCAATATAAATTTATATTTTCCTTTCATGTTCACGGTGATGCCTATATGTTTTATATATGGTAATTCTTAAAATTTTATTTTTCTTGTCTGTGATAATACACCAAATATACCTCAAAACAGTGAACATATTAATTTTAATATACTTATTCATATCTCCACTTAATAAATATAAAATAATACTTATTTATCTTGACCACTTGCTGTTTTGAATTTATATTGATTTAAAGATAATACATTGTGATCATTATAACAATATAAATTTATTTAAATTTATGTTCATTGATTAATCATTATGGTTTGTGATAATATAACTGTAAATTATTAATTTAATGTTATTGTATCTGATAGTGAAAGTCTAGCCATAGAGATACAGTGTTAAGATATATTTTATAGTTAAGTCTGATCCTTTCAAATATACCATCCCTCCTCATAAATCTAATTGAGAATGCAGAACAATTATCTATTAAACAAGATTATTAATTTAGTAATCTAGACCCTTTAGTTGTAGCCTTATGATTATATGCTTAATGTATGAACTGGCTTTTGTTGGCAACACAGATAGTAGCTATCTGTTTAAGACATAATTAATTAATTTTGACAGAATTGTTACTTTCCCTTGTGTGTTGCAGATGTGTATTTATAAAGTGTGCATTCATATATAGTGACTTGCTAATCTTCATGGGATAATGGAAGATCCCATCATATTCACCAGCTATCCTTATCCATGGTGGTCATACAGTTGTACCCAGGGTGTATATTGTTCAGGTAAGGCTATCATGTATACAACTGGGGCACAAATAACCAGAATTTCTAAATAAGTCTGAGTCTCAAACTCATCCTGTTCACATTCTTATTAATTATTAACAAGCCATTCAGACTCAAGGTACTACACATCTTATATTTGGAATTCCTCATATGCACCAATGTCTTTAATAATATTTAGTATGTGCCTATAGAAAATTATATCTAATAGTAGTTTAGGTAATTCTTTTTTTGTAGAATATATTCAGAATTTATCTGAAATTATGAGAATCTCCAATTGATGGAATCTGATTTGCATCCTTTTCAATCCATATTATGCTCAAATCTTATTTAATCCCACTCATATTATTCACAATGTATTTGTTATATATGTATCTGGCTAGCACTGTTACATTATCAGTTGGAAAACCATGGCATAGAAATATTATTTGGCATATTAATTAATCTTCTGCAGGCATAATTTATTCACCACACACAAAGTTATTAAACATACTGCAATGAGTTTATATAGTGTATTATTCAAATCCATTTCATTCCATTGTAAGATGCACATACACATTCAATTGATGTATAATTTGATTTCTAATTTAATGTAGATTTTGGTTTATTTTAATTTTATTATTATTATTATTATTATTATTATTATTATTATTATTATTATTATTATTATTATTATTATTAAATAAAACCTATTTAAAATTTGCTTCATCTTTATTATCATTTTCCTCACATTCCAATTACAATTATATAATTATTCATTAGATATCCTTGATATGCATTCTAATTAAATATTAATATTACCTTAAGTTTAATATTATTAGTTTATTTAACCAATTTATATGTTGCCTGTGTGTTCAGTATATGAGTCTCATGTCTTTCCCGGTTCAGAGTTGGCTCATAAATTAAATAAAACCCATGTGTAACCTTGGAAATGTCATTCATTGTGTGTTGAGCCATAGAGCACTAGTAAATAGGTTGAAACTTGGTTGGATGTAAGATTTTCCTAGCCCATTTTGATTTGGTTTAGTGTATTTTATTTGGACTCTAGGTTTTGTTATGCGGATGTTCAAATCTGACCATTACAGTGTTAAATAAGGATCACGAATCTTGGATCTTTTGATGTTTTAGGCTAGCAACTTATTAAAATTTTGCCCAATGTTTTATATACAGAAGACTATTCATTTATAGCATGAGGGAGCATGTTTTCTCCTCTTAATTACAGATAATTTAGGATGTGTAAAAATTATACTTTCACTTACTAAAGAAAAATTGTATCTTCATTCTCCCATAGTTTTTTATTGTTCTAAAATTATTAATATCATATCTATATTAAATTGTCTCTGAAATTTCATCAGTATTATCACAGCTAAACTTATCTCAAAGCTTGTTAAGAGTTTGTTTTGCGAATTCTATATATAACATCACGACCTCCAAGAATATTTGAATTTATTGTATTCTTGACTAAATGTTCAACAAAGCGTGATATGTGTCTATACATCCTAAGGAAGAATGAATTCTCTTTACTAATTTTATCTACATTACAATGCTATTTTCATATATATAGAAATAGATATGAGAAATAACTCCCAGACTAAAACTGGAGAATTATACAAAAAAAAAAAAAACTACTATACTTATACATAATGTTCCTTTAAGAATGTTATTTTTACAAATCATCTCTCCAAGTGACATTATTGTTTTATAAGATAGAATATAAAAATCTTCCCGCTTTCTTCTGTTTGGCTATGATTATTAACACACAATGAATACAAACAATGGTTAATATGTACAAAAGTTTCATTCTCAAAATATTATATTAATTCCCCTGCTTTTATTTTTTTAAGCAATTGTTATCATTAAAACAAAGATTATTCTTCATTTATAAGAGAAAAAAAACAACTTTTGTGTATTTGTGAATAGTACTCATAAAAAAGTCTCGATTGTTTAGTTTAACACTTGTCTAACTAGATGGTATATAATTAGATGTTCTGTAATAAATAGACGCATAAAATAAATTTGTAAAACTATTTGAAAATATATTAATTTTTAATAAATAAAAGATTTAGTTTTGTGACGTAGTGATTAACACAGATTCAAATGCAATTGTATATATATATATTAGACCTTATAATAGACTAAAGATATTTTTTTTTCACGCAAAAGACCCATATTTAACTCAGCTAAACATCTATTACAGTAAATGGTAATTTAATTATTTTTATATGATGAGTAAAATCTCATATAAATCTGAGTTTGTTAAATAAATATTAATGACCTGACAGTAGAAATAAAAAAAGCAAACAGTAATATAATATTGTTAAATGAGATGTAAATGATATAATCACAAGAGGCTGAGCTCATGGCCATTTTCCCGCAATAAATAATTTATTGATTACCATAGATGCATTTATTGATTAGCATAGATACATTAAACATTAAGAATCTTTGGGTTCTTTGTTGTACATCTATTGTCAATCCCTATTATTATGAGAGTATTCACTGGAGCTGAGATAGCAAGAATAAAAAAATTCTAGAGTGTGGAATCAGTGCCCTTAATTATCCGGTAACTTTGCCATTTCCCATGTGTCTTTATATATGTTGTCAAATGCCAAGTTTCAGTCTCTGTTCTTAATATTATTAATAAGTTTAATGAAGGTACTTTGGATGTCCCAGTCCATCTTCCCAAAGATCAATTTACATCTTGTTATCCATATTGTGTATAATGTAAAGATAGATAACCTGATATGAGCAAAGACTCCCTTTTGTATGGCTGATTTCAGTGATAAAAGGTCCCTTATATCCACTAAAAAAACTTCTGATATCATCTCTCTCACCTGGCCCAATCCAGTACAGGAATAGAAAATGTGCTGCTTGCTTTTATTTAATATAAAAACTTTTTTTTTGTATAAAATATATTTTGTAACCCATATTTGACAGATTTTTATCAAATGGATTTTAATTTTTTGGCATATGTTAGAAGTCAATGGCCATGCAATATGATAATAAAACATTTTGATGGTACACTGTTCTATCTATTTAGAAGGGTTGGCCAACCTTTTTTTACATGTGTTTATATCAATTCAAAAATCTTTCAGTAATGTGGACAAGATGATGGCATATTTTTAAACATGTTTATTTAAAACAAAGATTATAATATATTCAGAAGCAAATTAATCTCCACACATACACTCTTTTAATGCAATATTATATATAGAGCTCACAAAACAAACTCTTAACAAACTCTTAACTGTTTTAATGCAAACTGATATGCATTTACCTGTAAGCAATGATTTAAAAGAACAAGTGAATTCACTTGTCCTTCAAGATTATCTATATATATAAGCCAACTTTTGTAACCAGGGATTATTCAAGACTTGTGCATATTATATGCCTGATTGGAATATAATAAAATCAAGTCTTGAATAATGAATGATAAAAAAAGTTTATTTTATAAATAGACAAGCTTGAAAGATGAGTGAATTCACACGTTTTTTTAAATCTTTGCTTACAGGTGAGTGCTCATCAATTTGTGGCAAAACAGTGTGGGTGTAGTTGGTGGTTGAGTGGTCAGCACTGCTGCTTTACAAGCAGTTGTCCCAGGTTTTCAGTTTGCGGGTTCACTTCCCGGCTGATGCTTTGACACATGAAAAAAAAACAGTGTATGTGTGGAGATTGATTTGCTCCTGAATATTGTAACAGTCAGAATCATCTATCTCGCTAAAACACTGCAGAATTTAAACCCCAGACACAAAACTGAACATTCTAGGAGGGGTTGCCTTCTAGATATACTAAGTTTGAATCTAAAGCCCAAATTTCACAGCACCATCTATGTGACAATGCATCTGATGCTACTACTAGTATGACCTTTGACCGGTGCCTGGTGGTCAGGAAGAAACAAAAGACTCTATACTAAAAGAAGTTTGGGTGGCTAATTAACGTCTATGGATTTACAAAAGAAATGCAGAAAATATATATATAGACTGAGACAGTGATAGGAATCAAATAAAATAAGAGATCAAATTTAGTTTTAAATAATTTCACAAAATTTATTCATATAAATTATATATATATATAATGCCACAGTCTGCTTATATGAGACAGGGACACGTATTAAATAATTGTTGGCATTATATTCCCGCAACTGACAAACAGACTTTAAATCAAAGTGATATATTCTATTCCTCGAGCTAATAGCATTACGATAATGTGCTTGAGGAGATAGGAACATGTGCAAGGTGCTTTGAGTAATTATACAAGTTTAAGAAAATATTTGAAAATTGTGTTCTAAAATATTTATTGATTTCGAGAATAGCACGGACTAAAGCTTACTAAGCAACAAAGTGGGAATGTGATCAAAGCATTTATTTGAGAATAATAATAATAGAGTTGCATTGGGAGGTCAGTATTGCTGCTAATGAATTTATTAAAGTTGGAGGGTGTGACACGTTTAAGTCACAGATGCTTTGTAAAATAAATATAAAATAAAACAATATTGAATATCCGGAATGATTACGGATGGCATATCACTGCTAACCCGTAGGAAAGTATTTTATGAACAGCCGAAACTTAGCGAATGGGTGATGATTGCATTTAATTCCCAGGTGTGTCATTTGGGGACACACTCTGCCTGGAAACTGCAAAAAGGCAAAGAGAACGGCCTTAGCCGTGTAAAGAATCCTTGGAAAAATAAAACAATGCGGTTTCAACAACCAATTCATTTACCAGCAATATGAGATGAGTGTATATAAAACATGCTGAATGGGTTTTACTTGGATTAAGATAAATGCCCAATCAAATTCACTGAAATTCATTTAAAAGGGTCCGCACATTCTCAATGTCAATGATGAACTTTGTAATTAAAGTTGAACATGGTAATTAAAATAGGAAAATGCATGCTTGTGGGTTTGAAAAGTAAGTATAGATTTATATACGCAATCATGCATTAGGGGACACATTTAATCATTGACCTCGCACTTACTCTGATATTAGATTAAAATCAATAACATGTAGATTTTAAACTATGTGATTATATGATATATTATAGAAAAGAATCACCCTCGAACGAGTGATTTGCAAGATAATAAAATTGGAAAATTATAAATTTAAAATATGCCTTAATAGCGGCATCTTATTTTCAATAAAGGGAATAGTTCACTCGGTCAAAGATGATTCTGACACATTATCATAATAAAATAAAAGAAAGCTTTATAAATAGAAAATATTAACCCAAGGATAGAGCAAAACTGTTGATTATATTTGAACACTTTAAAGAAGTACATAATAAAGTTATGTGAAATAAAAGAAAAACAATTTAGAATAGCTATAGCATGTTAGTTAGGAATCACAAGAGCTCTTGGGTTAATTTAAGTTATCTCTGGAGACGCATTTGCAGGTAGATGTTCGGCAGGTTTTATAATTCAGCAGCAAAATCTGGAATGTTCATATTTTTGCAGCAGCAGCAGTCCTGGGGTTCCTTATACGATAGCTTCCGATGGTCTGGAGCAATGGCCAGATATTCCAAGGGGACATAGCCATATTGACACCTCTACTCTGTCATGTCAAGGTTAGCAAATTATTAGAATAGAACTCAGAATGATTTCTCTTTGAAACATTAGAAGAAAACTGGAGAACAAAAGAAAACCCTTCTTTTTATAGTAGACTTTAACAATAGAACTGCCCTGGAGCATTACAAAAATATATTGGACTTATCAGCTGTAATTAAATCATCTGAATGTCTAAAGGAATTCAATATTAATTAATTTCTTTTGTTAATTTCCCTGTTGACATTCGAATTACAAACTAGATTTAATTAAAAATTACTTTTATTAATTAAAGAAAACCTTAAGTGGACATCTGCTGTTTTTAGATAAAACTTATATAATATTAACTAATTAAACTATTGTCCTTCATTTATTTTAATATAAATATTTGGAATGACTTTTATTAAATTAAATGAAAATTATTTTACTTTTAAATTGCAATATTTGAATCTATTTACTAAACGAATATTTACTAAATGAATGTTATTTTAAATCAAAATATATTACGACGGTAATATATTTGTAAATAGATTCAAACAAAATAACTTTAACAATTTATAATTTTGATATGTTTTAAAATGCATATCATAGTGTGTGCGCAATTACAACTTATATAACCTACTTTTTTAATAAATCAAAATTATGCGAACATATACATAATCCATAATATTTTATTTTATTTGGGAATGAGTTATATATATAATATGAGAATTGTGCTCATGGTTTAAAATTAGGCAGGATTTTTGGTATATAAGCATATTGCAGACACACTACGATAGATTGGGGTTCAAAATAAGGTATGAGGGTAGAAAATAGGTGAGAAAAGGTGAAACGAAGATCTGCAAAGCAGACCTTACTGTTTCAATATATTATGATAAATATAGTGCTGCATAAAAATAAAAATGTTTATTAACAAAGGTTGTACTAAAAAAAAGTATTAATAATTAAAAAAAATAGAAATAAAAACAATTTTTACTTTCAATTGATTGTAAAAGTTGTTTCTTTAAAATGGATCAAATTTCATTTTCTCTTGATATGATTAAATTTCTATTTTTAAAATTGTTTATTTCATAAGCAAAATAATATTAGAATCAATTATTAATGTGCCTAGAAAATGTTATATAGAATATGACATAGTTTTAGTTCTATTTAATAATATCAATACTTTATTACTCATTCTATTATTAATAAATATTTTACAATTTCCTTTTCAATTATGGCCCATTAATTTCAATATATATAAAACAAATTAATTTTACATATTTTTTTTTCAAATATTGATTTATTTTATTAACCATTTCCATTTTAATTTTTATTCTAGGATATTCTCCATCTTAAATAGGAATAATTAAAAAAAAAAGTAAATATTAAAAAAATAAAAATAATATATAGAAAAAAAAAAGTATTAAATGCTCTTATTTATTGTGCAATAAAATGGCAAAAATTGTTTTCTTCAATTACAATTGGGAGTTTTATTTTTAACTTGAAATAAGAGTATAGTGTTTTCAGAAATTAATTAACTCAATTAGTTATTGCATAAAGTAGTGATTAAATTATTTAATTTATGGATTCCTCAAGCTTTTGTTTTAAATTAAATATAAAAACTCCAATTGTAAAAGAAAAAAAAATTTTTTTTGGGTATTTAGTATAAGTAAATAAAAGCATTATAGTGCCTTTAATATTATAAAAGATCTGATTTATTTTGAATTTTTTTAAACATAATCTTATAAATGTTGATTTAAATGAAGCCTAAAAGAGTTTTTGCATTTAAAATTTTTTATATTTATTTAATGAATTGAAAACAAAAACTGGTGCAATTTATTTAATATATTTTTAATAGAAAAAAGCAATTATAATAGGGGTAAAAAAGTCATTTTCAATTGAAAGCCATAACTTTTTCTTTTCCTAAATTGATGTGATAATTTACAATAAACTATATATACAAAACTAACTCAATTTAAATCCTAATTGGAAACATTGAATTATCTGGACAATAAAATGTTTACAATTCTTTAAGAAGCTACAAAAAATAAAAATAAAATATAGAAATTATTAACAGCAAAGTTATCAACAACAACCTTTCTCTATTCAATCTCATTATCTTTTTTAAACATTACTTTACTTAAAATAACATCTCAAGCAGAGACATTGTTAAGTCATTAAATCATAATTAAAATCTTTGTCAATAATCTTTTTTCAATAAAGCTTATATAAAATGTAAATGATTAGTTTTTCTCTCTCTCTTTATTCGTTTTCTTTTTCCTATATCTAGTCTGTTTCTGATGTTTATCTATTTATGCATCCATCCATATATCTATTTATCTATCTATCTATTTACCTCTATCTATATTTATTCATCAATCCATTTATTCATCTATTCATTTATCTACATATCTTTATCTATCTATCTCTCGATCTAATCTGATTTTCTAGTGTTTGTCTATCTATCTATCTATCTATCTATCTATCTATCTATCTATCTATCTATCTATCTATCTATCTATCTATCTATCTATCTATCTATCTATCTATCTATCTATCTATCTATCTATCTATCTATCTATCTATCTATCTATCTATCTATCTATCTATCTATCTATCTATCTATCTATCTATCTATCTATCTATCTATCTATCTATCTATCTATCTATCTATCTATCTATCTATCTATCTATCTATCTATCTATCTATCTATCTATCTTCATTTACCTTCTGCCTACATATCTTTCTGTCTATCTAACTACCTACTTTCCTGCCTAACTATCTGCCTACCTACCTATCTACCTACCTAACTATTTATCTATCTATGTAACTAACTAATTATCCATCTATTCATCTATCTATCTACTTATTTAGCCATCCATATATCCATCCATGTATCTATCTATCTATAAAAGAGTGTGGGTCTTATAGAAATTCACAGTTTATAGATATTTTTTATTTTGCTTTATAGTTTTATCCAGCACTGAATATTTGCATAACAAATTAAAATAGACTTTTAGATGTAATTGGACTTTTTACATAAAAAAATTAGATTGGTGCAGTCTTATTTTTTATTTTATAATTTATATTTATTTAAAATGATTATTGATTTAAACATATTTATATAATAGATTTCTTTTTAATCAAAAAGTCAATTTGTTTTGTAATTAATGTATATAAAAATCTACTTATTATTTCGTTAAAGTACAAAACAAGGTTAAATAATTTTTAATTCTTGACCATACAATAAATATCAAACAAACAATTAAGTCATGAACATATGGATCTTTAAAAAAAACAATGTTGGAAAAGTTTTTGATATGTGGTAGATTTTAAACATAAATTTTATCTGTATACACATTCATACTTTTAATAGTATGCTTCGTGAAGTGGGTTATTCATGAAAACAAAATAATCCACTTTGCCTAGTGTATTAGCATATTTTATAAAGTTATTACCTGCGTTTATAAATATATATAGCAAAGTTTAATACAATGCAAATATTCACTTACTTACCTGCATTTTTATTTAATAATCTGCTATTAAAACCATATTCACCATCTCTTTTGCCACCCCATGCATAATATTCTTTTTTTGCTTTTTCTGCTAAATAATCCTCATTTGATTTTATATCTTGATGCTCTTCGCTTGAGAATGCTAATGTTACAGCGAACACTGCAAGAAGTAATGCTATAATAGCGTTCATTCTAAAAAAATAAATAAGTATTTTTTTAAAAAAAACTACAAAATTTTGAAATAATTCATTTAAAATATTTTAATACTAATTAAAAAAAAGAATAATTTTAAAGTCCAATTGCCGATCTCTATTTGTTTATATTGGTAATATTCAAGAACTCTCTTGATCCAATCATAATAACTCTTCTAATAAAAAATGAAAATAAATAACATAATCAATCATTTACTAACATTTTTAGGTAGGAAATTAATTCAACAAAAAAGTACACTTTTTTCTTATCATTGTTAGATATGTAAATAATAATTAATGATTTTAAAATATTTGTATTATTTATATACAAATATTTGAAATACAGGCATTCTTTATATACCTGGAGCATAATTGTAAATATAGAAGATTTGAACTCAGACTTTCAAGTACCTGTCAACTATCCATGCTATCTCATACCACTGATGCACATAACCCCATACATGTAGAAAAGATAAATAATTGCCAATACAAGTATTTTGTGCTAAACCAGGACTCATCAGTTGGTCCAGATTATCATCGCCCACACACTCACATATATAATCAGTATTCAGTTTATATTAAGATATCAAATCTTCATACTTTAATGGACAGGCTTAAATATACTCAAACCTCCAACTCTTCAGTCATCCATAGCCTGAAAATCTAATGATGAAAAGCTCAAATCCTATGCTGATGCCAATATTATTGCCACATCCATGTTGATTTCAAGTCACACTGACTCCTCATGTATAGGACCTTATCCATTTAAATACATAGAAGAGGGATGGACATGATGCAGGCCTGGTATGTAAATATTTGAAATGCAGGCATTTTTCATATACCTGGAGCTTAATTTTAAATATAGGGTATTTGAATTCAGACATTCAAGTACCTGTCAACTATTCCCACTATCTCACACCACTGAAAAACATGACCACATACATGTAGAAAGTATAAATAATCATCAATATATGTATTTCGTGCTAAATTGGCATTCATCACTTGGTCCAGATTATTATCTCCCGCACATAAATATATAATCAGTGTTCAGTTTATATTAAGATAGACTGTCCATTAAAGTATGAAGATTTGCTATCTTAATTTAAACTGAACACTGATTATATATGTGCGTGGGAAATGATAATCTGGATCAACTGATGAGTTCTGGTTTATGTGGGTTGGTGATTATTTATTTTTTCTACATTTGTGTGGGCATATATATCAGTGGTATGAGATAGTGTGGATAGTTAACAGATACTTAAAATTCTGAGTTCAAATCCCTTATATTTATATACAATATACACGTTTCCTTTTACAGTTTTAAAATAATTTTTTTATTGAAATACGCTTTAAGAACTTACAAAGTTGGCAAAGTTTATATCATTTCATTTACAGATAAAGTTCCTCTTTTCCATTTCAAAAACAAAAAAGAAAAAAAAATAGAATCTTCCAATTTGAACAACAAAAAAAGAAAAAGAAAGAAAGAAAATGAAAGCTTGAAATATAAATTTTTTTCTTATGGATTTTACATATTACATTATTATAAGAACTTATTTATTTGCATTAGAATTCACAACTATATAATGTCTTTGAGTAACCCCAGTTTCAAACTTTAATAACGTACTCACCTTTATTACCAACTTTTTACTTTTTTTTTTTTAAAAAAAAAAAAACACTGCTTCTTTTTGATATCATAATGGCTATATTTAATTTGAGGGACTTTGCTAATAAAATTATACTAGATTTTATCTCCATAACATATAAGAAAAAAAGATATATTTTTTAGTCTTTGTAAATATGAATATATATATATATTCTAACCTCTAATTTGATTAAACGAATCTAGATCTATACATGCAAACGCGGATTATGCTCAGTTGTCGGTTAGTTATAAAAAATTCAGCTGCAGAGATATGCAGTTAAGTTAAAGAAAAAAATTAAAATCATAAAATAAATTATCATCAGTAAAATAAATATATTGGGAAGAGAAATAACTCTTTCTCTGTATCAAAAACATATTCTCTGAGCTATAATTATTTGCACCTTTAAACAATAATGATAACATCTCATGTTTTTAAAAATATATATATATATTACATAAATTATTTGCCAATATGATTCAAAAATACCTTTCTTATAGCACAATTGAAAAATTAAACTCTTTTATGCCACAACATAACTGTAATATCAATAAGAATCGATCACTTCTTAAATAAGGAATAATTATAATGATGATAATAATCTCAGGGTTCCTTTCTTTACTTTAAGAAAATACAATACTATGCTGTCACTCATGACTAGCATTCTGATAGGCTATAGGAAACATTCACTTTACTTAATGTGTCCTCATATATCATAACAACTACTATATTATTTAAAGGGGTAATAACTATGATCAATAATGAATTAAATAATTACATAAAATTTGAAATAATACAGCATTTTTATCCAGAATCTCAGCCAAAATAATAGAAAGACAAGGGTACCTTTTGTATCCTTCCATCATCCATGACAATATAATAAATTAACTAAAACTAATTAATTTAATAATTTAACTAAAATGTAACTGGAATAATGTGCAGTCAGCGTTAATAACTTGGAAATAAATTCATTTTTACAATTACATAATGTTTAGTCTGAATTTTGCAATTCCCATAAAAATAACTACAATCAAAATAAAATGTTCAGATCTGCATAAATTTGTCTATCTGGTATATTAAGATTTCTAAAGTTTGAAATGATTAAGAACTCAAGAAAATGTTTTGCAAATATTTTGCAAACACACTTATACTGGCATAAAAGAATTGACAACGAATTTTAAACAAGACTACAATTTATTATCAACACAGAACGAAACAAAATACACAAATTTATTAAATAATATAGCATTGATACTGCACATAAATTATTACATTAAGCTGTCCTCTATCAGGGTATAAATTAAAATAATGAATTCATGCATGTTTGAAATCCCACTATTACACTGTATTAACTAGCTGAAATGTGCAACTAATTTATTACTATAATAATTTATAGTTTTGATAAATTTTCTATAAGTCTCTTACCTTGAATTATTGACTAACTATTTTTTATTTATTTATTACTATTATGATATGAAATCTATTAAAATATCAACTTTATTACTAATAAAGTTAACCAAGTTATGGTTTATAATTAAATAAATTATGTCTAATTATGGATCATTTATCAGAAGTTCCACTCACCACTTCATGCTTAACTTAATGTTCACCTAAACTATAATAAATATTTTAATTATGGATGACTTAATTCAAGTGAAGAATATTTCTTATCTATTGATAACACTAAAATATTGTGTTCGAATATTCATTTAATAAATGTTTTATACGCAATTTTAAATTAATTTTCTTTATTGGTTTCCTTGTGAACTACCAGCATGGCTCAGTAACACAATACAGATATTTATCCCAATTACTAAGACACTACTGATAACAAAGTGCACCTTGAGGAACTAACACCTCAGATCTAACATTTATCCTTGTCATAACTTTTAAACAAAGAATGATAATCTACACCTTCTATGGTGGAAAACTATATTTTATTTCACATGAGGAATGCAAAAATACTAACTAATGTTTGTAGAGTAAAATACTACACTAAAGCATTTGGTGGTGTCTAGCCTATTGCTCAGGCATAAAATTGTAGGTGTGAAGTCTGTCTCACCACCTAAAGAAAAGAACATGCACCAAAGATAATTCTCTCTTGGGATTAACACATTAATTATACTAAATATTCTATATACTCTGGATCATCCTCTTCATGGGACTTGGTCATTGACTACAAAACATACCATAACCCTATATTAAAACTAATCCCCTCATGGAAAATAAAGTATTTTGGGGAAAGCATTTCCATCCCACAAAACAAAATACATTATAACTATTAAAATATGCTGATATTAAGCATATATCAACTCTACACTTAGGCAAGATATCAAAACACACTAATAACAATAAACCTATATTAAAATGTATACTTCAATAAATACCTGAAACCAATGAATTAAAATACACATGTCTCAGCCATGCAGAAAGTATAATACATTTAATTCTAATTAATGAATATTCAACAGCAATGTATAGAATACAAGCCATAACTAAAATAAAGTGGACATACTATTAAAGAATAACTGTTACTAAATTATTTAATTAATACAATATAGATTCTGTTGAAACTTTAAACAAGAAATATCTTATTATAGCTTTTTTTATAGTTGCTTCTGATAAATTTAAGTATGGTTTTATCCTTTAAAAAACATTTTTCTTTAGATACCTAACATGTAAAGTTCATATCTCCAGTTGCATGTAATAAATCAGATATAATTCATGGGTATCACTTCATATCCAATACAAATTTAACCCAAAGTAATGATAGTAAGACATACACTTGTCATTACAAGATCCTTAAAATATTATATGACAAATATAAACCTTAACATATATTAATAATATATAACAAAATAAAATTTTACCACTTATTTTTAAAAAAAAAAAACATCAAATAAATAAATGCACATTATCTCATTAGCAGAACTATTTCTCTGCTGAGCTGTCTATCCAGGTAAAGAGTTTCCCTCCAATCACAACCTATAAAGCACAAAGCATTGAAAGTAATAACCACATTTTTTTTCTAATGAAAAGTTTTTTTTTCTTTGGCAATTATAATAATAAACATGGAAAAAAATGAAGTAGAAATGAAGCTTAATCCCCAATTGGATTATAATGATAAAGATCTGGATCATAAAAAAAGAATATTATAACATCGATGATAAACATACACATTATTTGAAGACTATACGTATAATTAGCTAGCTAAAACATTGAAGAAGATGTGCACTTTTTTATGGAGATGGTATTATAATAACTGCAGTTGAATTAGAGAGTGAATGAAGCTACAAGAATCCCATTATGCATACAACAAAACATACAATTTAATTTTATTCTTAAGTCACTAAAGATATTAAGCGGGCTCTCATAATTTTAGTACTTTACTTTCAAATAGTATTTTTTTTCAAAGGATGCACGTATATTTAAATTTCACATTTATTTCAAATAAGACTTGTTTTTCTTTAAAAAACGCATGTATATAGTTTTTATTATTATTATTATTATTATTATTATTATTATTATTATTATTATTATTATTATTATTATTATTATTATTATTATTATTATTATTATTATTATTATTATTATTATTATTATTATTATTATTATTATTATTATTATTATTATTATTATTATTATTATTATTATTATTATTATTATTATTATTATTATTATTATTTTTTCCCTAGATGATTATTGGTGAATTAAATATATTCCAATGTATAAAGTGCCTCCATTATTTGTAAAAGCAGACGATATATTTTTAGAAAGCACAGAAAAAATGTTTCTAATTCTTTTCTTTTTTTTTTTTAATATTCCTTTTACTTATTTTTCTTCTATACCAGGGAAATATTATTTCCTTAAAATAGATAAAACAAGAATTTGATTGATACTTTTAGTTAATTCTTTCATTTTTAGTTTTGTTTAAAACTAATCTAACTTTCAAGATGTGATAATTATTAATATAGAAAGTTTTTAAATGGTAGAAAATAGCATAAAGATACAGAATGTCTTACCAAAATTGTTTACCCAATCATTATGGATGAAATTTCAATTATATTACCAATTTATTTTTACAAAATTAAAAATAATAATGTTACAAAATTTAGCACTGGTAACTTTGAAGGACAGAAGCAGACTATCTAAAAAATAATTGACTTGAGTATTTATTGGTTATTCTTTTAAATTCAGTGACCTCTACCAAAAAAGAAATCAGTTGATTACAACATAAACAAAAAAAATTGTATAACTTATTAGAATCATATCAATAATTATGCGCTTATAATGCTCATTAAAGAAGTTATATATATTATTAAATTTATTTAAAGCTTAGCACTTTCAAAGCTCTATGGCTTCATATTCATAGCTGTGTGCAGTTGATAGTGATGAGGGAGAGTATTCAAATTTATGTTAATTAGTTGTTTCGGTATTTTATTTAAAATATTGTTTGAATTAGAATCATGTGGTTTTCAATATTATTTAAAATGTATTACAAAACAGTTTAATAAATGAAAATTATAAATACATTCAAACCAACAATAATTATATGTGATTATAATTATGTATGAAATTATTTCCTTCAAAACAAATTCATCAGAAGTTACTTTTTCTTTTAAAACAATACATGTTAAGAATTACTTAGTTGACATTTATGGGTTTTTTCTTTATATAACCATTTTAGAACTAAATACAGTATATTACCTTTGTTTTAAATTATATTAACTTGCTCCCATACTAATATCTCACTTAGATTATTCTATCATTTTAAAAATATGATCTTATTGCATTGGAGAACATATTGTTTATTCACACAAACCATGTCTAGGTAAAAAGGATAGCACACTTTATTAACCAAATATTATTTTTTTTATTATATTTTTTATTTTTCTAAAGAATAACATCAATTTCATGCATAAGTAATGGTAAATTAAACCAAGTGCCAAAATCACTGGGTTACAATATATATATAATATATATATACAAATATCATATGGGTTACAATATATATATAATCAATAACAAACAGACAATGTAAACTGAAATGATGTCATTCTAGTAACATTATTGGAAGGAAATAATTTGATATAAAACTCAGTATATTTTTCTAATTTATTTTTCAACATTTTATAAGTGTGATAGATTACATATCAGTATTCATATGTGCAAAATTGACAATATCACAGCTTACCATATGTATATATAATTAATTAGAAAATATGTTAAAAAAAGTCAATAATATAAATATCAAATTATGTCAAAAATATGCAAATATCAGCTTCTAGGGGTGCTGAAAATTTATTAATGTTTGATGTGATTTGGTATTTATATCAGGTAGAAGTATGCTGTGGAATATATATATATATATAAGTTTGATATCAAATTGTCATAAAATAAATCAAGAAATCCACTAATTTATCTTTAGAAAATAAAAGAATCATGATGACCATTGCCATCTGCCAATAGATGTAAATATTGAACAATCAGTCATAAAATCACATCTAACTATATAAATATCTGAGAGCTGGCAAACATCATCAACATACAATATCCTTTCATTATCATTAAATCTAACACTAAAATGAGCTACTGCTTAATGTTAGACATATTGATTACATCTATATTTTATAGCTCATGAAAGTTAGTGTACTTTGGATTATTTTTATTCCTTTAAGTAATGCATTTTATCAAAAAATCTTGAAATTAATTTTATTGGTCAAGTAGATAAAAGTCTGAAGTAATGTTATTTGTCAATTACATTTTAGAGTGTGCTTCTATTCAAAAATTATAAACTGTCAATAAACAAAACTATTTTAATTTATCTTCTAAAAATCGATTTATTTCACATTCAAATTAGTAAAATGTAATAAAAATTAAAACTAATGTTAATATCTGAAGAAAATTACAAGAAAAATATTTGAAAAATAGCCAGTGGTAAAACAAAATAATTATGTTTCAACCAATCATTATGCGACAATGCCTGTGATTTTTTTTTGCTTAGAAATTGTGATGTTTATTCATAGAAGACACTTGTCTTGTATAGTGGTCAAAAGCTATGCTCTTTCTCTTGATTATTTTTTTTCTAAAATATAAAAAATTTCAATTCAAAGTTTATATTTAAGTAAATAATGTAAAAAAAATATGAGAAATATATTTTAGTTAGGTTTATTACATGATGACATTGGTGATTTTGTTTTTTGGACTTAGAAATTGCAATTTCTATTTATAGCTATCACTTATTTTGTATAGTGGTCAAAAGCTATGCTCTTTCCATTGATTATTTTTCTTCTAAAATTTAAAAATTTTCAAATTGAAGTGTATATTTAAGTAAATGAATGTAAAAACTTAATTATTAATGTAAAAAAAAAGAGAAATATATTTTATTTAGGATTAAAATTTATTGTGAAAGCATAAAACATTCATAAAACATTTTGGTTTGATTTCTGAATTTGACAGTATGCCATGCCTAACAGACAATAGCCAAAGTTTGAAAGGCTGGACTATATAAAAACAATTTTTTATGCAAGAGGCTACATTAGGTGGGTCCTGGGCCATAGAGACAAGAAATTCACTTCATCATCTATTACTGTGTAAAATAATCCTTATTCTGGATCAAACATGCTTCTCATGATCTTTACATACTTCAGGGAAAAGTTCTCCACTCTCATATCTGAACCTTGTCAAGACTCAACAATGGATTCACTAACTACATATCTTCACATTATGGAGGGAGATATTCTTGCCAAGTTAACTTCGATGCCTGAAAGCATTCATCTGGGACTTCATGCAATTCCTAGATTCCTCCTGTTACATTTGTCAAATTCTCTATACCAATCATATACAACTTAATTAATTATATTTTCATCCAATGTCTGAGACATTGGTGGGCTTTATCCCATATCAATGGTGCCATTCTTCAAGTGCAATATAATTCCATCCCACTGGAGATTTTGCAGCCCATCTCTATGACCCATCTGATGGTCAAGATCATTGAGTCAATGATCAAGTATGAAATTCAGATCAAAAGACTCCCCATATTTCACAACACTAATTTTCCAAAAAGGGGAATACAATTGCAGATGCCATCAATCTCTTTATAATGATTATTGACCATATCAGATTATTCCAGGAAATCAAAACTAGTGGTAGTTCATTTTGACATCCCTGCTATTTCTGATTCTATCCAAATCAACAATCTTTTAACCCTGCTTGCTGAGCATGATATTTCCTCTGGAATCATTAATATCATTAAGAACCTCCTATACAATCATGAAGTGTACATCTCACTGAAGGGAACAATTTCTTCTCTCTTCTTCACCACATTATCCATTCTACAGGGCTTCTTGGCATCTATATTCCAGCATTAAATACATCAATCCATCACATTACTTACATGGATGACTTGGCCATTTTTCTTACAGAAAAAAGCTAACTCACAGGCTTTCTATCAGTATTTAAGGAGTTTTCTGATCACTTGGGCCTCCAATTTAATATGAACAAGTCATCTGCCTGGCACTTATCTTCTGGTAAGTACATTACTGTCCTCTTTACAGAAAAGATACAGAAGTTTTTAGGCTCCCCTATATTTGAATCCATTATGGCCATGAGTAGGTCTATCCAAGATAAGCGACTTCAATCTACACAGAAAATGACATCCTATCTTTCCAAAGTATATATATCCATGTTCACTAAGTACTACCTCATCAATATACTAATATTCCCTAAAATACCCTATTTCACCCAAGTGATTAACTTCACTAAAGCCTTCATCAGGAAAGTACATAAACTGTGCACTGATCTGATTACAAAGGGAAAGTGCAACTATTAGTTCAATGGACTATCCCTACACTCCATAGATATCTTTATATTTAAACACTCCTATGACACCATCTACAGATTGTTACTGCAGTATCCCAACTTCTTACCCTTTAAAGATATATCTTCCACAGACAAGTCTTCCCTTATTAGCACTGGCTGGCTGGAAACCCTCATATTGCATATCTCCAAGTGCATTGCTATTCCTAATAAACCATCCTATACAAAGATTATTTTTGGGAAGCATATTATATTCTATACCCTGATGTTTCTGTAGGATCAACCCTTCTTCAGCTCAACAATAATCTGCTAATAAAAAAATTTAAGTGATGATTTCTTGAGCCTAAATTACTTCACTTCCTACTGAAAATTAACATTAATGCCATGCCTACTAAACATTTCCTAGTACACTATCAAGGATTCTCGAGCATTGATTCCATTTGCTTTCTATGCTTCAGAGAAAAAGAAACATCACTACAACCCTACCATTGCTTTTTCCTTCAACCCTACAGAGATCTTTAAACCTTAATGCTAAAAACAAAACACCTACATTATCAACACTTATTGACAACATACAATGTGGATCCATCCCAGAAATATGTTAATTAATGTTCATATTATTTTCACTATGGTTCACCAATTGCTGGCTCACCTTTAATCATGTTCTGGATCATCCACTTGATTTATAAATTAAAAAATTGGAAGAGAGACCAGAATTTGGTCCCACCTACATCTTTGAAGCCACATGAAAGTTGATTGTTATACCTTCTTTAGGCTAATCCCTTTTATATCCAGATAGAAACTACCTATGCTGGAAACAATTAAAAACTGGTTTAAGTGCATCCATTCAGGATTGACTATTCATTGCCCCATCTTCAAGGCTATATATTTGACTTTGGATAAGAGGACATCTTTATGATGAAACTGATTTATCTGTGTAATGCCATTTGCATGGACAAAACTTTGATGTCATCTTTGTACATTTTGAGTCATGCAAGCTTAGTCACCTATCTCCAAGATACCAAACACCAGTCTTTTCATTTCTCCTATGGATCACTGTAATCATCTTAGGCTATGTAATGCAGGAAATGTCATCATTGAACTTTTTTCTTCTTTGAATACCATTTAATGTATCCTATTTTTAATCTTATCATATAAGTTGTAAACAAATTACAGAATACAATTTCCTATATTTTATAAAAAATAAAAAAAAAAACTATTTTTCTTTCAAAAATTAATGCCACAAGGGGATTTTTTGGAACAAATTTTAAATATGGTAATTTTTACAAAATAAGTGTAAAATGATGATTTTATGACAAAAATTGATTGAGAGATGGTATATGCATGGCTCCTACATGAATTAACCCATTGCGTAGTTAAATACTTTTGTTTTGCATTTCTTAAGTTGTTTTCAAATATTTAATTTATATTTATTATTTATAAAGGCTATAAAATGATTACCAATTTTTAATTAATAATGTCATGTTTATATATAATTTGGTGATAAAATTTACCCTGACTGAGTATTGTTGATAAAACAGTGATTTAATAAAATTAGTTTGCAAGGGTAAGCTTTGACTGTTTACTTTTAGGGTTAAAGACAATAAAAGTGGTATATATATATATATATATATAATGAAAAATAATACGCAGTACAGCCCAAAAAGTTATAATTTATCTACATCATACAAGTGTGAAAACATTAAATATAATATATATGACAACTCTCAGAAGTTAATCTATTTTTATTTATTTATGTCCATCATTGGTACTGTGTTTATCATAATTTTTACAAGTATTTGATTTCTATTTATTATTTAAAAATTTTATAAAATGAGGTTTCTATTTGTCTTTGTGTATTTACTTATGTGTTACCCCTTTTATATGGTAATAGGTTCATTATTCTTACTATTGACATTATTTATAATCTTTCAAACATTGTTCTATATCAGAATGGAACAATTTGGATTTTATTTTGTAGATATATAAATTTATAAATGAAAAATATTTTAAAAAATCATGTTTGAACCTTACAAATATGAAAAGATTAATTCATAATGATAATAAAAACATGTAATGTTATTCAAGCATCTGTAAGAGTCTTTAATTAATAAACAAAAAAATCTTTTTATTGGAAATTTATTTTTAAAATGTGAATTAATAAATGTTAAACTCTGCAAATCAATACAATTTTGTTTTGCATTACTTAAATTGTTTTATAACTTTAGACTATTTGAGAAGATGATAACATATTATTGCAAATGACATTTAGTAATCAGTTTCACAAAACGTTGATCATATCAATGCACTTTTGTTTTGTTATGCTATAATTTATGAACTATTATTTTTAAAAATTAACATATTTTTATTGGAAACATGCAGAATTCTGTGTTTTAATAATTACTGCAGAATTATTGTGATAAAATACAATGCATCTTTAATTAATTACAAAAGATATCAATCTTTTTTTATTTCAAAAATTTTCTTAAAAAAATCTCACTAATATTTTTAACATTGAAGTACAAAGAGTAAATGTCCACATGCACATGGAAGTAGAACTGAAATACATTGACATTGCCACTTTTCAATTATACCAATTTCTTTAGATTTTTTATTAATAAGTCACTACTCAAAAGTGCATAAAATAGCTTTTTTCAAATATGAGTATGATCAATAACTTATTTCTTCCCAGTGACCTTTATATTGATAATAAAAAAGGTTTAACTTAGTAATGTTATCTTTATATCTGACTTAAATTTGAACTTCCTCTTGTTCTAACATTTTTCAGAATATTAAATTTTATAGCATCAGAGAAGTTAAGAATAAATCGTTGACTATTCTATTTTTAGATTATTGACAGATTTTCTATTTTCTATTATATTATGAATATATTATGTTGGATTGTATTCTTATTAAATGAAAAAGAGTTCAAAATTGTAAGATATGGATCTTAAAACAAAGTAAAAAAAGCACATTATTAATAAGTACATTATTAATACTGGTTAATATATCCAGTATCATTAAGTTTTTCTGTTGGAACATGAAAATTATCGTAATATATTAGGAGACTAATAAGGTGTTCTCATTGAACTAATATCAATATAATCATAATTAATACTCTAATACAGGCATGTCAAACTGGCGGCCCCAGGGCCGCATGCGGCCCTCGAAAGAATTTTTCATGGCCCTCGTCTAAGATGCTATGTAATAAAATGAAAACAGAACGATATGTTGCAAACAATAAATTATTTTTTTTTAAAAAGCTCTTATATTTAATTACATGAACTAAAATATATACAGTAATTGTTGTCTACATACATAGCTAATTTATAATTCTCGGTTACACGCATAGCTTATGCCTTTATGATGATGAAGCATTTGAGATATGTGAATACCAAAGCTGGCAACGTTAATAATGTGCTGCTGTGCTTCCGAGAACATAAATACATTAGTCAGCTATTCGCGCCACCAACGTAGCAATCCTATCTGCAGATATTGTTTTTTTCTTTGAATTGTAACAAAAGGCAGATGCGCTAGTTTCTTTATCCGGATTGGTGTGTTAAAAATTTGCGGGTTGTTTCCTTTTATAACTCATTCAAAAAATATAAGTAAACTGCTATATCCAAGAGTTTATATCTTTCTGAAACTAGTCAGACAGCATAAGAAATAACGAGCATGCATTTTGTTATATAATATTTTAATTATAATCAAACATGAGAAACAATAATATTTTACATATAAGTTAGTAACGATTACATTTCAGTTTGGAAAACACTAAAAGTTCTACAATTTTACCAGTGTATGTTCGGCCTTGGGAAACTTTAGTGGCTTCGACCATTTCTAACCTACGGCCTTATGCACAGCTTTCTTCTTTGTCACATCTCTATCTTAATTGCTCCATGCTGGGAAGTCAGGACTGAGAGAGAGAGAAAAAACGTAATCCGTACCTTTTATAGCTACCTCCATTTATCGAGCATAATTCCAGGAGCGAGAATCGATAGCAGCGCTCTCTTTACATTTAAATACTAGAGTAGCATTAAATTTTTACGAAGCGTATTTTGCATAAACGTAGTTGCAATTTTTTAAATTTTAAAAATTTAAATCTAAAGCTCTATTTTTATTACAGAAAATGCCACTTCCAACGCTAAATAAAAAACGAAAGATTGATGACGAGGGAAGAAAATTTCAAGAAAGGTGGGAACTGAATTATTTTTGTGTGGAAGTGAACAATAAGATTACGTGCTTAATTTGCAAAGAAACTATTAGTGTTGCTAAAGAATACAATATTAAGCGACATTATAGCACTAATCACGAAAAACAATTTTCGTGTTTTGAAGCTAAAATAAGAGAAGAAAAATTAAAAACAATGAAGAATTCATTAAGTAGCCAGCAAGGAGTGCTTACAAAATTTATAAAAAGTAATGAATCAGTAACAAGAGCTAGTTATGAAATAAGCTATTTATTAGCAAAACATTCAAAAGCATTCACCGATGGTTCTTTAATCAAGGAATGTATAATAAAAGCTGCCGAGTTTGTCTGTCCAGAAAAAGTACAAGCGTTTCGAGACATCTCATTATCAAGAAATACGGTGGCAGATAGAATTACTGAAATGGCAGATGACATCACTTCGCAATTACAGAAAATATCTACCAAAATCCAGTTCTTTTCAATTGCTATTGATGAAAGTACGGATATAAGAGATGTTGCACAAGTTGCTGTTTTTTTTTGTGGTTGCGATAATAACATGAGGATCACCGAAGAATTGTTGGAATTCATCCCTCTTCACGGAACAACAACTGGTGAAGATATTTTTGATGCCGTATGGAGCATTTTAGAAAAACTTAACTTGCCTGTTGACAAGCTTGTTTCTGTTACAACTGATGGTGCTAAATCGATGACAGGTGAAACTAAAGGTTTTGCGTCACGACTAGCAAGGAAATTACAAGACGAATATCCAGATAAACCGAAAATCAAAGCTTTTCATTGCCTCATTCACAAACAAGTTCTCTGTTTAAAATTATTAAAAATGGATCAAGTACTTAAAACAGTTACAAAGATAGTCAACTTTATTCGATTAAGAGCACTTAACCATCGCCAATTTACTTCGTTCCTTAAAGATTTAGAATCCGAATTCGAAGATCTTCCTTATTACACAGAAGTTCGTTGGTTGTCCTGCCACAATGTCTTAAAGAGCTTCTATCTGATTTTGGAGGAAATAATATTATTTTTTGAAATGAAAGATGAAAACAACGAAAATATATAAATTATAAAAGATCCATTGTGGGTACAAGACCTAGCATTTTTAATAGATATTACAGGCCATCTGAATAATCTTAATATTACACTGCAAGGCAAAGATCAATTGATAACGAATATGTATGATGCAGTTGCAAGCTTTGTACAAAAACTGAATTTGTTTAAAAATCATTTGCAAAAGAACGTTTTGATGTATTTTCCTACATGTGAGCAGTTAAAAGCACAAAATCAAAGTTGCTCGTTTTCACATCACTCTGCAAAAATTGAAAAAATAAAAGACAAATTCGATAAACGTTTTGATGATTTCAAGGAGTTCGAAGAAATTTTTTCTCTTTTCACGGTACCATTTGCCTTTGAAGTCGAAAAAGCTCCGACTTCAATACAACTGGAATTAATTGATTTCCAGAATGATTCAATTTTAAAAACCAAATATCGAGAAGTAGGAACTCCGAAAATTTATTCCTATTTAGGTGAAAGATACCCGGAAATTAAAAAATTTGCTGCACAAATTTTAAGCTTTTTTGGAAGTACATACTTATGTGAGAAATTATTTTCATGCATGAAATTAAATAAAACAGCTTACAGATCAAGATTAACTGATAAACATCTATCTGCCATAATGAAAGTTGCTTGTTCTCAGTCTTTGAATCCAGATATTGAAAAACTAG